>CAKASE010000068.1:1222500-1580000 GCA_916720795.1 Danaus chrysippus
CTTTAGTCGTTGGTATTGTTTGAATGCTGTAATATTGTTGGTCTTCTATTGGGATGCCAATATCATCTACATCTTCTGTTATCGGCGTGTGATCTTTTATTTTTAATTCTGATGGAATTATGTATGAATTAGAATTCTGAGCGTATTTTGATTGTTCTTGAGATAGTGCCTGGGTATTTGGATCTTTAAGATAGAGATAAAGATCGATTGGTTGTTTATTGTCGTTTTCAGCGCTAGATGTTATAAGAGCATTAAATTCTGTCAATTGTTCCACTGGATTTTTTGTTAGTAATGAATTGAGAACTTGAATATCTTGGATCGATTTTAAGTTCTGTGTTTGTGTGTAGTGTTTCGGATAGCCGTATTTAGAATCGCTGGAAATCGTTTCCGCGTAAAGTTTACTCGGTGTTTTACTATTCAAATGTCCTAGAAGGTTGATATTATCTTTTAATGAGACATCCTGGTCGTTTTCTGATGCTGTCACGTATACAGTTCTGTATCTCTGCGGCTCCAAGTATTGTTGATAATCAACTGGACCATATGATCTATAATTTCTATTCCTATTCGCTATGGCGTCCTCTTTTGTAATTTTCGTTACATCTAATCCTGGTGTTAGAGTGTCTCTCTTTGGAAGATTCTGTAAGCGACTTTGTCCTCGATTAGTGATTTTCGGCATTAGTTTTGGCGGATCAGTGCTATGTAGTCTTTTATTTATTTGTACTCGTTGTTTCTGTCTGTGTTGTGATCTGACTGGTGTTTTAGTTGTTGGATTATCATTAATTGTAGCCTGTTGTCGCTCTAAAGCCAGCTGATGACTTTCCTGTGATTCGTGGTACGCTTTCATGTAGCTATCTTCGATTCTGGGCAGATTTGTCTGTCGTTGTAACTGAGCTTTGTGTTGACGAATCCTTTCAGCGTTGAACATAGCTTGTTGGTTGCTGGCGTGTAATCTTGCATTCTGTATGGAGTTACCAGCGAGTGGGTTACCATATGGAAGTAACCCTGGGCTACTTGATATTCTGACTCTATCATCAACTCTTGATTGTTCGTTAATAACTTCGTAAACTGGCCTGGCGTTCTTATTGCATGATGCCAGTTGAAATGCAAGTAGCAATATGGTGACCACTAATGTTAAGTGATTTGGATGATCCATTTTCTGTAAACAATATATTTGCTTTGCTTATTATTATAATAACCATAGTTTACATATAATTTTGATTATTATTTATATTAATTATAAGTAATTGATGGTCAAAAATATATTATACGTAGGATAATGTTGGTCTTACGTATGTGTATTGAAGTAATCTTTTAGGAGTCCGAGACGATACAAAGAAAGCTATGATTTGTTCTTATTATTTATGGAAGATTCTCGCAAGTCATTGAAATTTGACCTTTTATTACCTCAAACGTGTAACTGACTCGTAAAATATCTATTGTAAATACAAAGAGAAAGTGTCTACTTAGAATTTTGAATATTCATTATAGGGAAATATGAAAATTTTTAATGAACGTTATTGTAATTAATTTTGTATAATTAAATTGTTACCTTACTTTTATTTAGTACAAAAAAGTAACTAAAAGTTTTATAGTAATATTTAATGTGTTTAACAAAATATGATTATAAAGCAAATGTGAGTTTTTGATCTTCTTTTTGTTATTATGTATTCTTTATACTTCCCAAATTTTTCTTAATATAATTAATAACTAAGTACTTAGTAAGTATAGAATGCAAGTGTGAAAAAAGAAAAAAAAACTATCAAATTGTTTTTATTTTTTATACTTAACTAGAATAAGTTAAAACTCATTATTCTTTTTGGTGTTATAAAATAAAAAAAAACTTTATGAAAAAAAATACAATGAAATTTGGTAATATATATATATGTATATGTTATATAATACATTATACACATAGTAACATACATATGTATACAAACTTTCTCCGATGACACACTGTGATTAATACAGTAATTGTTGGCACGAATTGTGTAATATTTAGAGTTTTACTTACGCTAAGTACTATGTTATTACTTATTAGTATAACATACTACTTCATATATTTTAACACGTTTATATTAGCTTGGGCTGTATGAATGTAACGGAATCTTTGAGCAAGATTTTCATCAGTTTCTAAACATCTAATTAACTTGAAACTTTGCATATATCTCAAGGATAAATTACAATGCAATAATTCGTTAACAATTTCCCATTATCCTTGTTAGGGCTTCCAGGATTAATATATTCTTTTCATACATCCTCTATGAGAGTGAAAGGGACAGAGCTAGTGTGTGACTGCGCCTGTCCACAAAAAACTAATTGATAAATCGTACTATAAAATATAAAATAGATATTAATTACATGCGTTTTTTTAAGTTTTTGAAACTAATAATTTAAATAGTTTAATTATTATATTTTAAAAGATTAAGTTTTTCGTAACTATATCCTATGAAAGTTTTAATAATGTTTTTAATACATTTAGATGTTTTTACAAGATAAGAGTAATATTTAAAACGTTTCACTTCTATATGTACATATGTATGTTTGACATTCGAGTTTATTACTTCCCATGTATAATTAAACTACCATTTACTTCATATCACGTGATTTTGAAGTGAGACTAATTAACTTCCAACAACATTTATTACTAAATGAGGGTTAATTTTGTAATTCTCATATACTTATGTATGTAAAAGAAATATGTAGATGTATAATGTATATTTAAATTTGTTATTGCTTGAGAATTTAAAAATTATGTCTCTGTAAATAAATTTATTATATTGTATTATAATATATAAGATTAACTGAAAGTTGTTTTTGCAAGTATTTGATCTAAAGATATACTGGGATTGATTTTTTTTCTTTATAAATAAATTCATATAATTATTATTATCCATACAACGTTATACGTTCGTACAAGTATAAATGACTTTTATCTAAGATAGGATGTAACGCCGTTTGCAGTTGTAAAAGTAATATGTACTTACTATAAATTAAAATATATATAGTTGTTAAAGGAGAGTATTAAAGTATTTCTATTCATAAAATAAAACGCATAAATAATAATAATTTACCATAGTTTAATTATCTTTTTATTACTGTTTGAAAGAATATACCTTGAAATTCACGAATGTTGTCATATAAAAAAACGATTTTATACAAATTATTTGACAACGACAGACCTACGAATTTATTTACATAAATGAATAGATAGTTTACATACAATATTTATCTTTGACTCCATTCAAAGTACATATATATGTAAAACCATGTACACATCTATATATATAAAAGAAAGTCGTGTTAGTTACACTGTTTATAACTCAAGAACAGCTGTAGGGATATGGTTGAAAATTGGTGGAGAGATAACTTAGAACCAGGAGACAGTCATAGGATACCTTTTAATCCGTTCGATCGAAAAAAGTTAATAAAATCCAAAATCTGTTTATTTACTGTCTTTTAAGCGAAACAGTTCACCTGGTCAGCTATACATTTCTAAAGCGGACAAAGTCGCGGGCAAAAACTAGGTGTCTATAATGAAAGAGTTCAACCATTACAATCATAGTGTAACAGTTGGCAGACCCTGGCTAAAGCTGGGAAACTGCCAGGAAGAAGAGAATCATAGTATGTAACAGCTTTAAAATATCATTACAAGTCGACTGGAACATAAAAAACATATAGCAAGTTTAGTAAAAGCTTGTAAATGGCTTAGCTCATTTCCTGATGCATATGGATAAGCTTATAAATGTATTAATAACACTATTTAGGTAAAAAGACGAAAGAACCTGTTGCTTTTTACCTTATTTACTGTTTATAAACAAAAATTAAGTTTTATTACAATGATTATAACTTAATGTTTATATTACAAAAGCGTTATTTATTAAGTAATTAATTAAGTACAGCTTCGCTCGCGTGGAGTTCGGTTATATCGCGTTTCCAAGAGAACCTTTCAAAAGTCTGGAATAAAAACTATCCTATGTTCTTTCTCAAGCTCAGCTCTATCTCTGTACTAAATTTCATTAAAATCAGTTTAATGGTTTAGGCGTGAAAGCGTAACAGACAAACAGACAGAGTTACTTTCGCATTTATAGTATTAGTCGGGATTGCTTATTTACTTTTTATAAGTATAATCTTAACCCTTTATAACTAAGTACGAGTTTGCATTGTCATTCATCACACTACATACTTAGAGTTTCGCGTTTCTAGTTCAATAATGTATATTATAATTTATGAGAATATATGTATGATACTATGTCCTGTTAATATTATTATATGTTTTAAGACAAATCCTCTCATCATTCAATATATTCACCGTGCGTGTGTCGGGTCCATCGCTGTAGTGAGAGGAGCTTCAACAGTGACTGGGACTTGTGACCCAGGTGTAGGTTTAACATATATAGAGAGACGAAACCTCTCATCATTCAATGTATTCACGGTGCGTGTGTCGGGTCCATCGCTGTAGTGAGAGGAGCTTCAACAGTGACTGGGACTTGTGACCCAGGTGTAGGTTTAACATATATAGAGAGACGAAACCTCTCATCATTCAATGTATTCACGGTGCGTGTGTCGGGTCCATCGCTGTAGTGAGAGGAGCTTCAACAGTGACTGGGACTTGTGACCCAGGTGTAGGTTTAACATATATAGAGAGACGAAACCTCTCATCATTCAATGTATTCACGGTGCGTGTGTCGGGTCCATCGTTGTAGTGAGAGGAGCTTCAACAGTGACTGGGACTTGTGACCCAGGTGTAGGTTTAACATATATAGAGAGACGAAACCTCTCATCATTCAATGTATTCACGGTGCGTGTGTCGGGTCCATCGTTGTAGTGAGAGGAGCTTCAACAGTGACTGGGACTTGTGACCCAGGTGTAGGTTTAACATATATAGAGAGACGAAACCTCTCATCATTCAATGTATTCACGGTGCGTGTGTCGGGTCCATCGCTGTAGTGAGAGGAGCTTCAACAGTGACTGGGACTTGTGACCCAGGTGTAGGTTTAACATATATAGAGAGACGAAACCTCTCATCATTCAATGTATTCACGGTGCGTGTGTCGGGTCCATCGTTGTAGTGAGAGGAGCTTCAACAGTGACTGGGACTTGTGACCCAGGTGTAGGTTTAACATATATAGAGAGACGAAACCTCTCATCATTCAATGTATTCACGGTGCGTGTGTCGGGTCCATCGTTGTAGTGAGAGGAGCTTCAACAGTGACTGGGACTTGTGACCCAGGTGTAGGTTTAACATATATAGAGAGACGAAACCTCTCATCATTCAATGTATTCACGGTGCGTGTGTCGGGTCCATCGTTGTAGTGAGAGGAGCTTCAACAGTGACTGGGACTTGTGACCCAGGTGTAGGTTTAACATATATAGAGAGACGAAACCTCTCATCATTCAATGTATTCACGGTGCGTGTGTCGGGTCCATCGTTGTAGTGAGAGGAGCTTCAACAGTGACTGGGACTTGTGACCCAGGTGTAGGTTTAACATATATAGAGAGACGAAACCTCTCATCATTCAATGTATTCACGGTGCGTGTGTCGGGTCCATCGTTGTAGTGAGAGGAGCTTCAACAGTGACTGGGACTTGTGACCCAGGTGTAGGTTTAACATATATAGAGAGACGAAACCTCTCATCATTCAATGTATTCACGGTGCGTGTGTCGGGTCCATCGTTGTAGTGAGAGGAGCTTCAACAGTGACTGGGACTTGTGACCCAGGTGTAGGTTTAACATATATAGAGAGACGAAACCTCTCATCATTCAATGTATTCACGGTGCGTGTGTCGGGTCCATCGTTGTAGTGAGAGGAGCTTCAACAGTGACTGGGACTTGTGACCCAGGTGTAGGTTTAACATATATAGAGAGACGAAACCTCTCATCATTCAATGTATTCACGGTGCGTGTGTCGGGTCCATCGTTGTAGTGAGAGGAGCTTCAACAGTGACTGGGACTTGTGACCCAGGTGTAGGTTTAACATATATAGAGAGACGAAACCTCTCATCATTCAATGTATTCACGGTGCGTGTGTCGGGTCCATCGTTGTAGTGAGAGGAGCTTCAACAGTGACTGGGACTTGTGACCCAGGTGTAGGTTTAACATATATAGAGAGACGAAACCTCTCATCATTCAATGTATTCACGGTGCGTGTGTCGGGTCCATCGTTGTAGTGAGAGGAGCTTCAACAGTGACTGGGACTTGTGACCCAGGTGTAGGTTTAACATATATAGAGAGACGAAACCTCTCATCATTCAATGTATTCACGGTGCGTGTGTCGGGTCCATCGTTGTAGTGAGAGGAGCTTCAACAGTGACTGGGACTTGTGACCCAGGTGTAGGTTTAACATATATAGAGAGACGAAACCTCTCATCATTCAATGTATTCACGGTGCGTGTGTCGGGTCCATCGTTGTAGTGAGAGGAGCTTCAACAGTGACTGGGACTTGTGACCCAGGTGTAGGTTTAACATATATAGAGAGACGAAACCTCTCATCATTCAATGTATTCACGGTGCGTGTGGCGGGTCCATCGTTGTAGTGAGAGGAGCTTCAACAGTGACTGGGACTTGTGACCCAGGTGTAGGTTTAATATATATAGAGAGACGAAACCTCTCATCATTCAATGTATTCACGGTGCGTGTGTCGGGTCCATCGTTGTAGTGAGAGGAGCTTCAACAGTGACTGGGACTTGTGACCCAGGTGTAGGTTTAAGGATCTATCTAACTCAATGTGTGCAAAATATATGAATGTCAAATTTTAAAATTTCCGTGGGTACTTTACGAAACTAGTGTATTTCTTAACAATGGTAAAGTTACTTATTGTATTTTATTAAAATAATATATTCAGAATTAAAAAGTATTACATATCTAAGAATTAAAATATTAATTTAATAGTTAATTAAATGCCTATAATTTTTTTATCATTAAAAATGTATTTTAATAATTAAAATTAATACATACAATGAACGGAGCCAGATGAATTATTATTTATCAAAATTAGCTTTTGCTACTGGTTCCGCTATAAATAAGATTTTGCATATTTATCTAGCTGTTGCAGTTACAATTTACTGCATAATAATTTTGTTAAATTTGTCGTTTATTTGTTCAGTTGTAAACTAATTATACATAGTATATAATGTACTTAAAATCACAAAGTCTAATTAATATTTATATATAAAATGAAGTCGTGTTAGTTACACTGTTTATAACTCAACGACTGTACTGATTTGAAAGAAAATCGGCGAAAAGATAGCTTAAAAATAGGTAAAGGACAAGCGATACTTTTCATACGATCAAAAAAGAAAAAAATATAAGTTGATCAAATCCAAAATCATCTTAATTCTTGTCTACTGTCTTGAAGAAGAATAAAGTTTGCCCGGTCCATACATTTGTAATTCTGAAACTAACGCAGACAAAGTCGCGAGCAAAAACTAGATTGAGATTTCTTAATCAAAGAT
Source organism: Danaus chrysippus (assembly GCA_916720795.1). Taxonomy (NCBI): domain Eukaryota; kingdom Metazoa; phylum Arthropoda; class Insecta; order Lepidoptera; family Nymphalidae; genus Danaus; species Danaus chrysippus. Next base: position 1,229,952 of record CAKASE010000068.1, read on the forward strand.
TCAATAGAATTTAGTATATAACCCACGCTTGCTTAATACAGTACTGATAATATACATATGTAAATTATGTCAATCTTTCTCATGTTATTCTTCTTCTTCTACCTGGCAATTTCCCAGCTTTAGCCAGGGTCTGCCTTACATGTTGCGTCAGTCTTTCTCATGTAACATTCACTAACTGACCTTACATTGTAACTAATTAAAGAAACAATGCTGATATTGTATTTGATATAATTATTTTAATCTTAATAGTTCATTTTATATCATCTACGAAAAATTTAGATTCTCTCAGGAATTCTTTAATCATTGTTATTATAATTTTGTACAAATATCTCTATTTGTAAGAACAAAGAAATAACTTGAAGGAATTTTACGAATATGTACTTACGAGTATTTATGTATGAAAAATTAAATTTTGCCTGAATTTTTAAAGGAATAAATAAAGTTTTTAATTGATACTCAAAAATATAGATAAAATATTTAATAATACTTCGATTAAATTACAGTTAAAGAGATATTTTAAATGTTTTTAAATTATTATTATATCAAATGATAAACGTCAAGAAATATGTAAAAATAAAAGTATAATTTGTTCACGAGTTTATTTTCAAGTGTGGCGTCACTTTCGTTTTTGTTTAAATAGATGTTGCTTTTCCCGCGTTTACTACGCATAACGCAATATTTGATGGATTAATATACTTTTCTTATATACAAATAAACAGAAATCAAAGTCATGTTTATAATAAATGTTTCCTAAATTGTTTAACTTTATATTATAGTAAATACTTTTATATTTTAAGGCCGAATTGCATTAAAATTTTAACTTGTCAAAAATTAGAAGAAATTCTATCATGTATTTTTGCTAATGTCAAGATTTTGTACATACATACATACATAGAATATATATAATAAATTTTGAATGAAATATAGGAACATTTTTATATTATTTATATTTCAATATAATATTTTATTTTTAAATGCACAAATCCTCTTTCAACTGCAGAACGTATAAAATAAAATATATTTTAATTTGTTTCAAATAAATAACGTCTTTTATACATTTACTTCATAAATATAATTAAAAATTATTTTTTACGATATATAAAAATTATTTTTTACGATATGAAAAAATAAAACTTTAATAGCCAATCTATTACAACAATATTTCTAAACGAAGTCTTAAACATAAAAAAACAATCTGAGAATATTGCAGTATAACGCCATTGTATCAACGAGGTTAAATTTTTTGTACTTAAACACATTGCCAGTAATTTAATATTGAATATTTAAAATATTTACATCTAATTTAGAAAACTTTTAATATAGAATTATTTATACGACAAAATTAATTTACGTTTTAGTCAAACCAAAGCAATAAAGTCGTTAATTTGTTCAGTTCAATGTAAACTGCATTGTTGTTGGCAATACCTTTATATTGTCTTATTATTCACACAAATAATTACTCAATTTTAATGCAATACTTAGTAAAAAACAATATTTTAGTTCTATATATAAAGTAGTAAATTAATATCATAAGTTCTAAGTATTTTTAAAGACGATTTTCAACAAAAAAAAATTACAACAGTTTAAATCACAAACAGCCAATTTCGTCCGTATTATTAAAATAAACATTAATTCTAAAATAAGGTTGAATATATTAATATTTTAATATATTAAACAGTATCCGTTAATATAATGGATGACATGACACAGTTATATAATCTGTGGACGTGATGTAACAATTTGAATTAGAAGAGAGTTTCCGGTATCGAAATTAATTTTTTTCACACGCGAATCCAATGTTACATTATTACATATTCGCAAATCATTGCATTCTAATATATATATTTCATTTATGTATTATTATTATTTATACGTGTATATTTAGTTTAAAATTATAAAATAATCAGAATTTGTATACTACTAAAATATTATCTGTGCCTTTATAGTTTTCGATAATGAATTATTTATAAGTAATAATATTAATCTACTTATAAACATGTTTATTATTAAATCTCAAGGATTTTTATATGTATTTAGATTAATAATTTATCATATACTTCTAATGTTTTTTTTTGGAAACTAATATTAAAGCTTGGGTTTATTATATTCAACCTGTTAGTTATTTAATTGTTTTTTTTTATTCTATTGAAGAAGTAACAATCATTACTTTGTTCTGTCGGAACTCGGGTCCCGTTCAAGGCACACAACTTTCGCGTGAGCTTTAAAGATAACGAATTAATTTAATAATATAACATATAATACATATAATTATAGTATCCATTTTTGGCAATTTAAAATTGTACAATTGGAAGAAAGTGTATGGAAAAAAATAATATCTTAATTAAATTTGATTTATTTAAAATTTTCTTCCATGTAGCGTGATAGTATTTAAAATTTCATATTGAAAATATCGTATTTATTTTATTTATTGAAATTAAAGTAAATAAAACTTAAATTACTCTCAGTTTAATACATTATAATATCATAATGATTTTTAAAAAAATAATTTTTCACTTTGTTTATTCATACTGCTAATCAAATAGTTTAGATTACTAGAAATGAATTATAAAAAGAATAACAGCTTAATATAAGCAAGACAATAATAAAAAACAAATTTGATGCTAAAACATAATTAAATCAATTAAACTCACACAAAATTAGCATCCAAATGGCACTAAGGTTCCAAAATAGTAATTTAAGTTACATGTATACAGCCAATATCAAGAGAAAATCAAAAAGGAGGTTGAATATTAACCAAAAAGGTTAAACACTACAAAACTTTGTGGACACGTTAAGTTTTAAACACGCACTGACTGTGTAGTGATAGTGGAATTGGTTTTAAGACCGTGTTGAGTGGTGGGCGTTGAAATAATAAATAACGGATTTTATTAATTAATATTATATAGATTAAAACTAATTTTAATTTGATTTGACATAAATATTATTATATTTTTGCCGCCATCTTTTATGTCATGTCACAAGGTGGTTGTGTTTATAAGGAATTTAACGGGAAATTTGATATGATACAATAAAATCATAATTAAAAAGTAAGTAATTTAAAAATATGAAGACAATGAACAGATATTGTAAGAAATTATATCAAATATAGATCTTCCTTTCTTCTCAGCCTGCATTGATGAAGAGTTATATTTTTTATTAAATTTTCTCTTCAAACAATAACTTCAATATCTTATGTCATTATCAATCACAACACATAAAGTTTTTTTCTAATATCCTTAATATTAGTTTCATCTAATTAAATACTGCTAGTTTCAAAGTATTGTTAAAAATAATAAAAATATTCGAATAACCTTTTATGTTTGAAATTTTGACAGGTGACTCGTTTTAATATAAAATGGCGCCAATTCCTTGACATTTTGTTAATAAAATTACGATATTTTGCTTAAAGAATACGAAAGATGTACAAAAATATGACTGTTATATCTATATACATTTTTTATTTAGTTTATATTGTAATAAATGCAAAGTAATATATCAGATATTACGCCGTTAATAGTACCATTTGAAATTCCTTTCATAAGCTAGCAACCATTTTTTGTCCATTGACAAGAAGTTTAGAGTTGCTACACTCTTTAAGCATAAATTACTTATTTATATAATAGTATTTTGTTGCAATAAAACTATTATTCTCACTAAAAATGTACATTAAGGAGTATTAAATAAAAATATTTATATATTTACAATCCCTTATATAAATTAAATATTGTTATTGTCTTCAAAACATAAGAAAATGTCTCTGAGATTTAAAAAAATATTAATAAATCACCTCTAAGATAAAATTTTCATGTTATTAATAAACTTATAATTATTACACAATTTTTACATAGTACTTTAGTTGTAACGACATTACTTCATTAAATTAAAAAGTTTTTACTCTTCGTTGGTTTCTATGCGTATAAAAAAATTAAATACGTTTTGAAAAACATTTAAATAATATAATATCATAAAAAAATATAGTAAATTAATCATAAATGAAAAATATGTGCAAAATATATAAAGCAGATTATATTTCACTGCAGAAATATATATAATTATATGAATGATAATGTAAATACATGTAATACATTTTAATATTTAACCGCAATTTTTTTGTTCATTTTAAATACCCAAAAGTTCAATGATGGTGAATATATTGTGGTTTAGACTAACAGATATTCGTACTAAGTGTAAAATCGATTAATTCAAGGATTTCATGCGTGGTATTTCGAATATAAATCGAGTTACAAGCTTCACAACTAAATGTTAAGGTATTTAAAGTCAAAGTTCGCGTTTAAAGTACGAAATAGTTAGTAGCATTACGAGTTTATGGATGCAAATTATTTTATAAGAAGTATTTTGTAAACATAAAGATAGTAAAATGTGTAAATACATAATTATATTTTTCTATATAAGTGACATAAAAATTGAAATCGTGAAAATAAAAAGTTAATTGCGTACACTGTTGAAAAGTTTTGGTTTAAAAATAGAATTGACATTATGTCATCTTAGTGTGAAATACATCATTTTATTTTATGTAACATAATTTCGACAAGACACGTATCGGCTCGTTGGTCTAGGGGTATGATTTTCGCTTAGGGTGCGAGAGGTCCCGGGTTCAAATCCCGGACGAGCCCAATCTATTTTTATATTTTTTTATTCTTTGTACTTCAACTATCTTGTTAGGTAATACTAAATTTCCTTTATTTAAGATATTACTTTCAAAATATGCATATATAAAATTTCTTGAAGGCTAATAATTTTGAGGTTGATTGTAAGATTAAGTCAAGGTCAAATCTCTTTCAAGTTAGTAATAAGTATTTTATATTAATTGATTTTATAAACACTATAATATAAAGAAGAGTTTTAAAGAAGATATTTAGAAAGTATAGTGTTGTGTGTTGTAACTTAAAGATTAGCTATCTATCATTTTTACGACTTCAGATTACAAAATAATTATAAACCATATTTGTGTCATGTTATATAAGGTTTACCCTGTTTTTGTATATCTCTTAGATAATTATTTTATTTAATAACTAGTTTTCGTCCGTGTTTCCGCTCGCTCATATGTTGGCTGTCTCCTAAGGCCTTTGACCTTTCAAATTCTTGACAAGCGTTAATTGCAGTATAATAATATTTAAACAGTATTTTCATCCAGTACAGGTTATAAAGACAAAAAAAGTTGCTTTTTAATAACAATATATATTCGTGTCTATACTATTATAATTACTTACTTAATGAAAGAACATCACTTAGAAGGAATAAGAATTTCTTATTTCTTATATACCAAATATACATCGAAATTTATAGTTAATACATAAAATCTGTGCAAGGAGGTGTTAAAAACTTAATACTTATATGGCTATTAAATAATAAACATTTAAAATTTTAAGTGTTATTTATTTTTCAAAAATTAGTTAAAGCGCCATCTATTGTCGGTAGTCCGAACACCTTTATGTTACTTGTTTATAAAGTGATGTTTAATAGTATTGTGAAGTTAAATGCTCGTCATGAAATAATCTTCTGGTGGACAGGGGTCGTTTGTATCAATTGGTTTGTATCTATATATCTTTCCTTTTGTTCCTATTATAATATTACTTTTATGGTCGAACGCCATTCCCGTTATTTTGAAACCTAGTTGACCAATCTTGACTGGTAGAATACTTTTCGTGAACAGTCTGAATAAGGAGCCTTTCACAGCTACGATAGCTTCATCATTGTTATTCAAGCGCAGTACGTACTTCAATTCCCTAGTAAAACCTTTATATTGTATAGGTTCGTAAAAATCTACTGAGAAGAAATATAATCTGCCGTCCACGTATTCATAGAAGGCGTTTCCTTTACTGTCTAAAATAAAGCTGTATGCTTTAGGTATTTTTTCGTAGCGCTTTACAGCGGCTGAACCGTTGACGAATCGGAATATTTCGTGATTCGTCCCAGTAGTGATGTACATCTGATTATCGGTTCTATCGATAAAAATGCTTCGTACATCATCATCACCGATTGGTCTTTCCGCTGAGATTTCTGTTCTAGAATAATCGTATGTTATAAGCCCTTGATTTGTGCCGATGTATATTATATTATTAATTTTATCTATAGCAACACATTGGCCTATAATATCGTCTGATACTGGCAATTCTTTTATGCCGAGTGACCCGTGCTTCAATAGATGAATTCCTTTGGTGTAATTCCTTTTGTGTAGAATGAAGAATATATGTTCGGTCCGTGGGTCCACAACTATTCCCGTAGGATATCCGTCAATGGTAGCTATTAACTGCCGCTTGTAATACTCGTTGCCTATTTTAGTTCTATCGCATCTTTCGCAAGTTATTTCAGCGAAGACGCCTGCCGATATTAAAACGGTGAATACACGTTTCAGGAACATGTTGAAATCATGACAGGATTTGCTGAAAATATAACAAAAATATTAATCAAAATTACGTTAAACGAGCGTAGTTATAGACGTCAATTAGAATAATATTGACGAATGACAATGGAAGAAGTTATACAGGGTGACTGGTGAATTACTATCGATACTTGAGGACGTGATATTTGACGATCATATATGACAAAATAAAAATTAATATAACATAAATATTAATAAAATTCTGAGTAAAGTTAACCAAAAGTTATGTAATTAATTACGCATCGTGTGAACACCCTACAGATTAGGTATACGTACACACACTCACACACGCGTGCGGCGGCGTGGTGTTGTATCAGTTGGAACACTTGGAACACTTGGAACGTGTCTACACTTTATTTATTTATACGGAAATTTGGTCAAAAATTAAGTACCTATTTTTTTTCCATAATTCGAATGAGAATCATGTACCGAGTATTCTCCTTAAATATTGATAGTAATTCACCAGTCACCCTGTATATTTTAATAGCTTTATAATAAGTCAAATAAAATTGATTTATATATACCTGAATAACGAACGGTCCTAAGCACAGAAGTGTAGTGAGATATTGAAGGCATGGCGTCTTTTTAAAACATAGCTATTGTGTCATCGTTGTGTGTGTGTTTGTAAACATCTGTCGAGTAGCCTGGGAACTATACGTAGGGTCGGATCATATTATGTTTAAATTTAATGTTATCTATTAATAACCACCATATATTACTTATATGTAGGATTGAAAAGAGTATGTTTATATTAAAAAGAGAATTTCTTTCACTTTATAAAGATAAAGTATTTAATTATAACCAGCTTTCCGCCCGCAGCTTCGCCCGCGTGGAGTTCGGTTATATCGCGATTCCAAGAGAACCTTTCAAAAGTCTGGGATAAAAACTATCCTATGTTCTTTCACAAGGTCAACTCTATCTCTGCACCAAATTTAATTAAAATCAGTTCAGTGGTTTAGGCGTGAAAGCGTAACAGACAGACAGACAGAGTAACTTGAGCATTTATAATATTAGTAGGGATGAATTTCTTTGTATAATTTCAGTGATACTTTAATTTCTGGTTCAGTTACCATTACGAAGATGCATTAAAATTGTTAAGTCTTTATTATTATTCACTTTCGATAATAGGGAGAATATAGGTATGTCTAAATTTTTTAAATCAGAATATTCTTTGAGTTAGTCGTGTGTGAATGTTGTATGGAGTTTATCATAATAACAACTTACCTACAGTCAGATTGACAGAAAGACAATCAAACTGTTTGATATATATATGAAATTCAAATTGAAATAAATATGCCAAAAAAATATTATTTGTTGGACAATGAGATACATTTTTACTTTAACAACGTTCTTACGCTGACATTGGCAAAATCCATGATTCCACTGCGAATGAAGCCATAGCATTAAACAAAATATACATGCATGCATCCCTACTAATATTATAAATGTGAAATTAACTCTGTCTGTCTGTTACGCTTTCACGCCTAAACCACTGAACTGATTTCATTGAAATTTGGTACAGAGATAGAGTTGACATTGAGAAAGAACATAGGATAGTTTTTATCCCAGACTTTTGAAAAGTTCCCTTAGAAACGCGATATAATCGAACTCCATGCGAGCGAAGCTGCGTGCGGAAAGCTAGTATTATATAAGAATGAGTCTTCTCATTTCACATTTTTTAAGCTACATTCATCTTATGTGATTAAATTGATGAATGAAATACTAAAAATATTTCGTATTTAGTAAACTATGAACACTCGTGTTAAAAATACCTTACAATTATCTTTTCACATTATTACTCTAGCTCTAGAATCACATAAATTACGATTTTAATATATAAAATTAATTTGTTATATTTAATGAACACCCTGTATAATGTATTAGAAGTTATATAGAGTGATGTAATGATTATTGTACTATAGATATAATAACAAATGGATATACAATGATCTTTAGAGTATAACGAATCGGCAGACGCGTTTTGATCGTACTTAGAACCTGATAGTTATTTGTGATAACGGTAAGATTTTTTTAATATATAATTAAAGTTTTTTAAGCCTATTATTCTGATTATTAATTAATAATAATTCATAATTGGGACGTTAAAACAAGTATAATGTATAAATAGTCTTGTTATAATTTTATCAAGTTTTATATTAGCTATATATAGAATTATAGGTAAAACCACTACTGACTTAATAATTTAAGTCAGTAATAGCCTAGTGGTTATAAGGCCCGCCTCTCATGCACGAGGATGCAGGTTAGGTCCTGGCAAGTACCAATGTGATTTTTCGAGTCATATGTACTTTCTGAGAGTATTTAGACATCACTGATTAATGCATTCCCAAAGAGGGTTGATGTCAGGCAGGCGGCCGGTCGTAAAAACAATTAGTCAAAACTATTTACAACATGTAAGCAGACCCTGGCTAAAGCTGGGAAATTGCCAGGTAGAAGAAGATAGAATTTTAATATACAATGTACGTATAAAATATCTGTATATAGTTCTGTCAAATTTGATGTACAGATCATTATAGTTGTAACATACGAACAGACATACATAAACATAACGCAACTTATTTAAAATCGGTAAAAACTATATGTTCATATCGGCTATCGTACTTTCACTATTCATAAACGTCTAATCCGGAAACCTAACTGAGTCTGTAAAACGAGTTTTAGTTTATTATACATTTAACTTCTAAATTACTTTCTAGACTTTCTTTATTAATTAACCAAAAATATTAGTGCTTATTTATTCATATATATGTTATATTATTATGTTTATAATGAAAACAAAATTTAAGAATTTGTTAATCGTATATGCGTATTATATAAAAATTACTTTATATATTTAATTATGTCATTGTAGAATATAAATGTTTTTAAGTATGGATGAATTTTCTGTTATCTAAAGATCAAAACACTGTTTAAAATTCTAAAATATTTATTGTTCACAGAATTCTAAATTAAATTCATAAATGATACCGCTTGTAGATATAAAGAAGTCATATCCATTGAAAACTATACCAGAAGGTATAAAATCGAGGTTCATAAGTTTCTTTGGTATAATCGAGTTTGGTTGCAACCAATACAAGCCGTCATTAGCAGCTAAAATAACTCTATTCCTATCATCAATTGCCATTGCTCTGGCCGCGTTTTTCGTCAGACCTACATATTCTATAGGTTCAACGAAATCTTTTAATAGAACTTTCACGTATTTCGAATCACATTCGTAATAAATATTACCATCATCATCCACAGCTAGTATGAAAGCGCAAGGAACATTCTCGATTCTTCTCTTTTCAATCCGTTGTAAATCTATTTCATAAACTTCACTATCCGGGAATATAACCGCGTATAGTTTGTCATTGTTTGCAGTTTTGAATAGCTGTGTTATATCCTCGTCTTTGAATGCTAGGAAATTTGTTTGATAGGAACCATTCAGTACATTTAAACCGTCATCACTTGCTATATAAACTTTATTATTTCTATTATCAACGGCTGCAGCCTGACCGTTTATATCATCAATTTTGATCGGGTGTCCGTTTGCTAGCACGTATTGCTCCATTTTAGTTTGTACGTCATCATCTTGTAGAGAATCTATGTCTATGACTGTAAAATGTAAGTCTTTGTTGTTCTGATTGTAAGCTAGGTTCGTTGGTAGACCCTTAATGGTAAAAATTGACCGTCTTGAATATACAACGCCATCGAACAGGTCAGAACAGTTTTCAGCAAAAACTGGTGACGCAATCAGCAATAGTAATATCAGCATGATGATAACTGGAAATATATAAAACATTCCTTTTAAAATTTATATTTAATTATATATTTGTATTACTTTAATTTTATATACAAATTGTTTGTTTTGTATGTGCGTTTGTGTTGACCTCTTTCTCGGTAATACATATTACGCAAGAAGCAAATTCTCAGAATGAAATAACTAATAAGAAACAATTCATTTAGTATTTGGTGTATTGAATTACTTAAAACTATAAAAGTATTAAATAACTAAACTAAGTTACTTTATGTTCTTTATATTATTGTATTTAACTAATAAATATTTTTTCTAATGTGACGTATAATGAAATATTCACAATCGGAAATCGAATCGAAATGGAATTTTATTTCATTTAAATTAAATTTTTATATTACTAGAATTGTAATAGTAATCGTTTTTAATATAAAGAATAAAACAATGAAATAATCTTTATAATTTTTGAGCATTTCATCTCATCTGTCCGTGATCACGGTTGCTGCAAAGTAACCGAAACATCGGCAGTATGTAAATGAAAACTTTACCGATTTTATACAAAAATAAAGCCAAGTAATACATCCAAAAAATATTACATTCATTTAAATGAACTCGCGAAAATCTTAGATCTCATTATCGGTGGTATGTAGTTTAAAATAATTAAATAACGCGTATGTAGTAATACTTAAAATATAAGTTTTATTTTTTCTACAAAATCATTACTTACACCTATTTATAATATTAATATTAATTTTTTTAATAGTCGTATATATTGCAAAATACTCACATTTATGTATCACAGTCCGAGTTCCGAGATTGTAATGAAATGTTTATTGAGTTTACTAGTTCATTGAACTGCTTATCTATAAAAATGTATTAATAATTCACTTGTGTATGTTTGTATCGTTTTCCGTGTAATGATATAACAAAGAATTGGTTCTATTTAAGTATTAGGAAGGAAGGTAGGGAAGCGATGTTGTACATTTCCATTGTCACACGACTATTAGAATAATTCGATTGAATTAAACAAATATAATCAATTATTAAACCTAATTGAATACGATAAGTAAGATATTTTCAAATCTGTTTAAAAGTTTCTGTGATTAACGCTTACGAAAACACATATAAAAAGATATATTTTATAAAATAAAGTGATTTGGATTACAAATATCTTTTATATTGAATATTATTTTATATATTTTTCATATATTAGTTAGTATACTGTCAAATAATCAATAATTCATTAAATCAATAGTAAGTGACTCTAAGTTTTTCATGTTTACTATTCTCGAAGCGACAACAGTTTTACAGTCATAACTCTTTTCACCAATCCATAGTATGAACGTGGGTGATTAAACTAGAAACGGGAAACTATTGGTATGGCGTGTCACTACGCAAACTCGTATTAAGCACACTGATAAAGGAATTGAAGAAAAAAATATTTATTTTTCATACTTTTCTTTGTAACTTAAGTTAGTGTAAATGATTGTTTAACGCGCGTTAGATAGGGTCCCTTAAACCTACACCTGGGTCGCAAGTCCCAGTCACTGTTGAAGCTCCTCTCACTACAACGATGGACCCGATACACGCATCGTGAATACATTGAATGATGAGAGGTTTCGTCTCTCTATATATATTAAACCTACACCTGGGTCGCAAGTCCCAGTCACTGTTGAAGCTCCTCTCACTACAACGATGGACCCGACACACGCACCGTGAATACATTGAATGATGAGAGGTTTCGTCTCTCTATATATATTAAACCTACACCTGGGTCACAAGTCCCAGTCACTGTTGAAGCTCCTCTCACTACAACGATGGACCCGACACACGCACCGTGAATACATTGAATGATGAGAGGTTTCGTCTCTCTATATATATTAAACCTACACCTGGGTCACAAGTCCCAGTCACTGTTGAAGCTCCTCTCACTACAACGATGGACCCGACACACGCACCGTGAATACATTGAATGATGAGAGGTTTCGTCTCTCTATATATATTAAACCTACACCTGGGTCACAAGTCCCAGTCACTGTTGAAGCTCCTCTCACTACAACGATGGACCCGACACACGCACCGTGAATACATTGAATGATGAGAGGTTTCGTCTCTCTATATATATTAAACCTACACCTGGGTCACAAGTCCCAGTCACTGTTGAAGCTCCTCTCACTACAACGATGGACCCGACACACGCACCGTGAATACATTGAATGATGAGAGGATTGTGTCTTACATGATGTGATTACAACACCGTGTCATTTCATTAAAGGAGTATGAATATTTTAATTGCTTGTAATATTTCTCATGAAAAATTATACTAAGTCTATCAGAACTTTATCTTTATATATATAATCTTCTGTGAGTGTGTATGTCACTGAACTTCTCTCAAACGACTTGACCGTTTTTGACAAAAAAAATTGTGTGTGTTCAAGGGGATCTGGGAATGGTTTAGATTCACAATTTTGTCCGCTGGACAATCCTTTTTTTAATTAATTTTTAAGTTATTAGTAGTTTTTGATACAAACGTTTTTTTGACATTAGATTTGACAACTAACTAATATGTCAATCATTCTGTCGCACTTCAAAACACGGAGATTTATGGCTTTAATAGGTAAACTCCAAAAATATAAATAAAAAAACGTAACAGATATTTCTTGATTATAGGGCGATACGAAGTTCGCCGGGTCTTCTAGTAAAAATTTTATATGTATATCGTTAAAATATTGTTTTGTCTAAATGAAAATGTTATTAAATCTTCACCTAACAGCAGTTTCAAATATGTATTTGTAGTTTAAAATTTCCTTACGGCTATGTTTGTATTCTTTTTATATTATACTATGACGTATTAAAATTTGTATGTTTGTATGTTACTACATATATAGTAAATAATTAATAGTCATTAACAACCTTTAACCAATCGTTAAATTCATTAGTAAGACACTACTGTTTTGTTTTTTATACTAAAAATAGTCTCATTTATTCCTACTCATTCATTCTTTATGAGTAGTAAAAGGAATTGAGAAATTGAAGTTCATATAATAATTTACCTTTTTTTTTTCGTCATCAGCCTATCAGAGCCCATTGCTGAGCAAAGTCCTCTTTCTCACATGGAGAAGGTTTGAGCATTAATCACCACGCTTGCTCAAGGCGAGTTGGTGATTTCAAACTTATAATTGTGAAATTATAGGTCCAGGTTTCCTCACGATGTTTTTATTCACCGTCTGTCTGTGGTGTCTTAATGCTCTTAGAAAGTACATATGACTCGTAAAAATCACATTGGTACTTGCCAGGATAGAACCCGCGCCCTCGTGCACGAGAGGCGGGTCCTTTAACCACTAGGCCACCACTGACTTAATTTACAAATATATTCTTCTAAATAAATAATTAATAATATTTAAATATTTAAATCTCGGATACATACAGTGGGACTTGGTTCTAAAAATAAAATACATTTCAACCACAATCACATACTTGTCTTAAGTTTCATACTATTATAATAATAAATAGTTAATTTAAATAATAATTTTTTTATTATTATATAAAAACAATATATTTTAGATTAGAAAATCATATTCGCATTATCAAGTGTACCAGTAATTAAGATTAGTTTTAAGTTAAAAAAATATTATATAATTTAATTTGAGATGTCAAAATTATGGATATAACAAATATCAATACATGTTAGAAATGTTACATACTTCACGGTGATCTTCTGTGAGAGGGTGGTACTTCCCCGGTCAAGCCAGCACATGTTCGAGCTGTAGTAACTTGACCACAGCTGGACTCTACCACCTATAATAAATCTTTGCTTTTCTTAAATCACATGGATACTTCTTCTACCTGACAATTTTCCATCTTAGCTAGAGCTGCCTTACATGTTATGAATAGTTTTGGCTAATTGTTTTTACATCAACCCTAAAAGTATATCGTTTGTGATAAAAATATTTCTTCAATTTCTATGTATTTTCAAAATTATTATCTAATCGAAACAGTATTATCCCGGTGTAGGTCAATACAATCAAGAGGTCTAAGGAAACTTATAAGACAGATCACTTAAATTAATACGTAAAATTACATTTATCTTTTATTGGGTTGGACTATCATGATGGATACGTATGAGAAACAATACAAAATCCCCGAGGTTATTTGTGCGTCGGCCTCCTGACCAGACATATTTTTATATCCTCGAATTTTAAAGCGCGTAGTGATAAAAGAGGTTACGGTTCCTTGGGAAACCAACATCCCCAAAGACCATGCCATCAAGGTCAATAAGTATTACGAGCTTACTAACTAACTAACTCGAAATAGGTTCATATATATATAACTACTACACTACTACTACTCTCTATAACCTACTAAAAGTCATGGGCCTGTCCAGAACTCACATTAATTCATTCTTGAAACGTACGTCGGAGGCAGCCCTAGTAGTTTCTTTTCAAATTTGGTTAGGTAGGGAGAGGAGCTTGGACGGTGGAGGTGAGCGTATAACGCGCGTTATTTAAGGGGCCCCTTAAACCTACACCTGGGTCGCAAGTCCCAGTCACTGTTGAAGCTCCTCTCCCTGCAACGCGATGGACCCGCCACCCGCACGGTGAATCCATTGAATGCTAGGAGGTTTCGCCTCTAATTAACTATATAAATATTTCTCGTTGTCGTTAAATACAAATGGAAACGCGCTCACATCCATATAGTGCAGTCATGCTTATTGACTATCAAATAAATTATCTTTATATAATGTCGAAGCTAAGACAGTCCATTTCAGTCTGGATTTTAGATCTTCTAAGGCTAGAGACCATAACCCTTACATTTATTTAGACAATGTCTCTAAAATAGGCTAATAGAAAAACAAAAATAATTAATTGGTCCCATAAAAATGTTACGAACAATGTTTTGTTCTGCAAACAATATATGGATTGATGGCAACGAACTTGTTTTAATATAATAAAAAGCAATTATAACAAAAGAATTTATATTATTACATACATATACATTTAAATATTAATATATTACTTACAATTGAAATCAGATATAATTTTTTTTAAATATATTTAAAAAATGAAATTATGTTGCCGTTTCGATACCTTAATATTTATTTTTATAAGGCGTTGCATATTTAAGTAAATTTCGTATAATAAATTATGTTATTTTGTTTACAGATTTCATTATGCCATCATCAGAGTTCTGGATATCAATATTAACGATGTATTTTTCATCGGTAGTTGTTTCAAATTTTGTAAGTGTCAAGAACACACCAAAATCGATGTTTAGGCCGGAAGAGGTTATATTTTCAACAAATTACAACATAACAAAATTATTAGTACCCTCAGGTGGAACATCCTACATACACGAGGATGTATCAAATATTCCGTCAATCTTTCTGACTATATCTGATCCCAGGTTAGAAGGGGGTAGTTGTATATATGTGCTCGAAGAATTAGCTGCCTATGAAATCCTAGAAGGCGGAAGAGATTCCACCTCAGATTATAGCACCGACAAAAACGTTTACTTCGGCGGCAAAGACGGCGTTTATAGATACGATGCAGAAACTCTGTCAGCTAAGAAATTCGGTCCATTCAGAGACGACATCATTCAGATCCAAAAAGCAAACGGTTCCGATGCTATTTACTTCTTAACATCAGATAAAAAATTGTTCAAACTTCAAAAGAATGGCACGGTAAAGAGCAAGATTCAAGCTGTTTCTTGTGCGTTGGAGTTTGTTTTGGACACTTCAAATAATATCTACTTTATTGCATGCGACGATGGTTTACCCAGGGTCATTAAACCTGATGGAAATTTAGTGGACTTTATGTCAAGTGTCACTGAAGATTTTAAAGAAGTAACGCTTCTGAGACCAGCATTCTTAATGGATAGATCAATACCTTTCATCGCTGATGGGCAATTATATGTTCTGTATGCTAATGGAACTAGCGAGAAAAAAGATTTCTTTATTAAAGAAAGACCGACTGCGTACAGTGTGGATGCCGCTTTATATTTAGTGGCAGCGTTGGATGGTAAGGTTTATGAATTTAATATTATGGAAGCGATGGTTAAATCAATGTTCAGTTTCACTTCGGAATGGCCAAAAGATCTTACGAAACTTATCATGTCGATCATAGAGACGGGGAAGGACGAAATATATAAAGATTTCAATCATTTCTTTTGAAAATTACAATCAAATTGTATATATTTTACTAAGAGGCTGATCTGAGTCATAATAAAACGATAATAATGTATGTAATAAAACCTTTGTATTTTTTGTAAATAAATTGTTTATAACAAATGTTTATAATTATTTTGAGACCCAATCTGACTAACAATTTTAGAAAGTCACTAATAATTTTAGATTTAATATTATTAGCGTTCATAATGGTCAATGGTTTTAAGTTTAAAATAATTTGATTTTAAATACCTTGAACATTGAAAATTTTTAGCAGATTAATTATGTTAGTTCAATATATTTGAGGGATACTTTAATATAATACATATATCATTGTTTTAATTTCCCTCGTTTTTGTGACATTATATAATTTATTGGATGATAAACCATCATATGATAAGGATAACTGGAGCTGTTCTCGATAAACCAGACATATTTAAAACAATTTACAAACTTTATATAAAAATGACCAAATTTCCCACCTTTTTCTCCCCCTCTATCCCAATCAAGGGTGGCAACACATCAACACATCTCTTATGTTGCCTATGTCTATGGTCGATGTTACTACCTACCATCAGCAAGGCCGTCTGCCTGGTGGTCCCCCTTTATCATAAAGAATGTATACATACTATCTACATTTCCTATTATTATAAATTTGTTTGTATGCTTATTTCTTCAACTTTTTTTTCTTCTTTCTTTACTGTCCATACACCATATTTCTTTTATCATTTCCTCCATCAAAAGGATGTCGGGTAGAGATCTGTTGTCTTCTAAGAGACAAGTTATCCTATGATTTCTTTTAAAATACTATAACAATTCTTCTTTTGGTACATAAATAAATATTTATTTATTCATTCATTCACATTCACTGGTTCATTCATTCATTCATTTGATAAGCACCCTGTGAACATAATTGTCATCATTACTTCAGAAAATTGAAAATTCACAAAATTCAACTTAATAAGACAATATTTAAAAAAAAATTAATGTAATTAATAACTATTATTTTTGTTTTTTACTAAAAATTCACTGGTTTATCCCGTGACTCATAGAAAACTTTTGTTATCAATGTTAAATATAAACATAAAGATACGCGCGAATGGGACCTTTATATCTTGTAATTATTATTTGACAAAAAACAATAATGATAACAAGTATAAAATTGTAAGTTGCACATAGAAGAGCGCATATCTACTTTATACTCGTAGTTGGTAAGTGTAACAATTGATATATAGTAGCTTATCCGTGACTTCGCTTCATTTATTTCAGTTAAAAACATCTTCCGTATTTTTTTATTATTAATATAAGGGTAACTTTGTTTTTACTATCGTATCGTTGGAATATCTTTATATATATATATATATATGTCACTGAACTTCTCTCAAACGACTGGACCGATTTTGATGAAATTTTTTGTGTTTGTTCAAGGGGATCTGGGAATGGTTTAGATCTACAATTTTGTCCGCTGGACAAGGGTTTTTTATTAATTTATTAGCAGTTGTTGATACAAACGTTTTTTTTTGACGTTAGATTTGACACCTAACTAAAATGTCAATCATTCTGTCGCACTTCAAAAGACGGAGATTTATGGCTTTAATAGATAAACTCCAAAAATATGTATAAAAAACGTAACAGATATTTCTTGATTATAGGGCGATACGAAGTTCGCCTGGTCTTCTAGTTTATATACAGGGTGACTGGTGAATTACTATCGATACTTGAGGACGTGATATTTGACGATCATATATGAGAAAATAAAAATTAATATAACATAAATATTAATAAACTTCTAAGAAAAGTTAACCAAAAGTTATGTAATTAATTACGCATCGTGTGAACACCCTACAGATTAGGTATACACACACACTCACACATATGCGTGAGACGGCGTGGTGTTGTATCAGCACGCAGCCGCACGCGTCCACACTTGGAACACTTGGAACGTGTCAACACTTTATTTATTTATACGGAAATTTTGTCAAAAATTAAGTGCCTTTTTTTTACATAATTCAAATGAGAATCATGTACCGAGTATTCTCCTTAAATATTGATAGTAATTCACCAGTCACCCTGTATAATGGTCAATTTTATATAATTGCATAACAGTGTGATTTTTCAACTTAAAATTATAAGAGTATACGACTTATTTATGTTAATCAATATTGTGGGATGTGATGTTTTTATTTCATTTTTTATTTTATTTTAATAGTTTATTCAAAATTATATTCATTTAGAAGGCTTCTTGTGAATATAACGATGGTTCTGTATTATTTAATTAATTTAATAATTATAACTGCGACGATTGAAAGAAACGATTCGAAGAAAGCCATGTGTGTTCTGTCATACTTACTATTAATACAATATATAAGTGATAGTTTTGCACTTGTTTCAAATTGTTTATTAACTTTTTTAAATAAGTATTTCATTATAACGATGAAATTTATTACTTCAGTAAATATAGGAATGTTACGATCGAGGAAATGAATCGAAATCTTTATATCAATTACATATAAACCATTTATTTTCTATTTATTTATGAAAGTCATATTGTCTGTTCACATTAATATTTATTCCATTGTGTAACTCATTATAAATAAGCTATATATTACTTTTTTAATAATCATTGACGGTCGATCATTTTTAACAGTGTATACATACATATATTTGAAGTACATTTTATATGGAAGACTTGTAGTGACTCGATTGATAGTGGAAAAAAAACATGAATATATTTTCAAATTTTTTCAAAAAAAAAAATTACTTAATTAATCTCTAAAATTTTACAAGTAAAACATAATCCCTTAAACATTATTGTGTCTATATTATCCTTATTAATGTATTGTAATAATTATTTTCAGACGGGAAAAATGAGAACACAAGCGTTTTTATGTGTAGTCCTCTTTATAGGAGAGTATATAGCTGCACCTCTCTCAGAAAAAAATGGTCACAAATTTGTAGTATCAAGAGAAATATTCGATGACAATTTCATTAAATGTAAAGCAAAACATGATATCGTGGATATTATGGTACCGTTGAATGCTTTTACCTTGAAGACTAATATAGGTTTTGATTCTAATAGCAACATCGATATGACGGTTTTCTTAGTAGAAGCTGATCTTAAGAATGGCAAACGTGTTGACAAAGGACTGTACTTATGTAAGAATGATGAGGTGAAAATGGTTCTGCCTAATGGAAGAGCAGCGGCGGCTTCATTTAACGATGAAAAAATAGTCTATGTCGGAGCCAGCGATGGTTTATATGTTTATAATGTTGAGTCCAAGTCCGCTGTTAAATATGGAAATTTTTCCGATAGCATTATTGATATCGGTACAAATATAGATGGAAAACACATTTACATTCTGAGTGAAGATCACAAATTATATAATGTGACAAATGAAGGCGCAGACAAAGAGTTGCTCCAAGATGTAGAAGATGCCCAGGAAATTGTTTTGGGTTATTCTGAAAATATTTACTTCTATGACTCGAATAAGGATGTATTCATTAAAAATGCTGATGGGGTTATCAAAGTTCAGGGTCTACCGGAAGGCAGGAAATCCCTTAAGCTTGTAAACCCAACGATAATGATGGTGGAAGCGGTTCCTTTGATTATAGACAACGCTCTATACTATATCAAAGCTAATGGAACAGCTGAAGCTACTGGCGGGGAGTTCAGTGCCAATGCGAAACCAACTGCTTATGGCGCTTATGCCACTCTTGTGCTGTACTACGCATATAATAAAAATCTGTATGAATTCTTTGTTGGGCCAATGTTTAAATAGAAATTGAGAGAAGTAGCATCGTCGCTGAAAATCGTAAAAACTCTTTAGACTAGTAGAGATCTTAATGTATGTAGAACTATTGAAATATGTATTTATATAATAAATATTTTTACTAACAACAAATCGTTTCTTTTGTTTGTACAACAAATATATTTTATAATTGAATAACTATTTACTGACAGTCGTGTCATAATTTATGTGCTTTGTGTAATGGAAAAAGTAGAAATGTTCAATTGCAGATATTTCTCTATCAACCCTAGATCACCACAAAATAAAAAAAACACACAAATTTCATAAAGAAAACCAGGGGCTACTTCTTAAGCGAAAAGTCTTATATTGGTATCAAATCCTAGTCATCTTAGAGTTTTCGTAGCTAATATATTCTTCTTTAAGTTTAAATACCTATCTTATTTGTTACATCTTGATCAATTATGATAATAATCTTAAGAGAAAAGAACATGGGTGGCACTTTTATATCGAGAATTCTTTAATTACACAACTGGAACATTAAAACGGGAATGATTTAATAAAAAAAGTTTTTTTACTGTCATTTTAAATTAGGACTGGAGTCATAATCACCTTGGTGCCTTTAGTCCAAGTTGTTATGAAACTAGATACAGACAGTCTTTACGTTACCGTACCATTTATTCTCTTGTGATATGATTTGCAGTGAACGTTGTTCCTATAAAATATAAATAAATACTAAGAGTTTTGATGCTACTAATCTTCTCTTCTATATATATAAAAATGGATTGCTGTTCCTTAGTCTCGCTAAAACTCGAGAACGGCTGAACCGATTTTGCTAATTTTAGTCTTGAAATACTCCTGTAAGTCCAGGGAAGGTTTAAAAGGTGAGAAAAATTGGAATTATTGCCGAGAAAATCCTAAAAACAGCCCTTTTCTATTTCCCATACAAATGATTTTTTGACATTAGACTTGACAACTAACTAATATGTCAATCATTCTGTTCGATTGAAACAGTAGAAATTTAATAAATACCAATACCACGTTATTGAAGACGGAATAGAGTTTGCCCTGTCAGCTATACCTATATTACTAATGACGAAATTAACGCGGACGAAGTCGCGGGCAAAAACTAGTTATTAATATTTCGTCTGGTGTATTACATTTAACTAAAAGTTTTATCGATAGTCAATATTGAAAATAGTAATAACAAGCTTAATAAATTATGCCATCCATTTCTCTTGTGTCATTTGATTCGTAAAACCAGGTTGAAATAATTTTCGTATTATTAAATTAAAAATTCACAAAATTCAACTTAATCAGACAATATTTTGGAAAACAAATTAATGTAATTAAGAATTAAATTTAGTTTCTTACTAAAAATTCACTGGTTTATCCCGTAACTCATAATAAACTTTTGTTATCAATGTTAAATATAAACATAAAGATACGCGCGAATGGGACCTTTATATCTTGTAATTATTATTTGACAAAAAACAATAATGATAACAAGTATAAAATTGTAAGTTGCACATAGAAGAGCGCATATCTACTTTATACTCGTAGTTGGTAAGTGTAACAATTGATATATAGTAGCTTATCCGTGACTTCGCTTCATTTATTTCAGTTAAAAACATCTTCCGTATTATTCATTTTATTATTAATATAAATTGAATTTTGTTAATACTATCGTATCGTTGGAATATCTTTATATATATAATTTTTCTGTGAGTGTGTATGTAACTGAACTTCTCTCAAACGACTGGACCGATTTTGATGAATTTTTTTGTGTTTGTTCAAGGCGATCTGGGAATGGTTTAGATTCACAATTTTGTCCGCTGGACAATGTTTTTTTTATTAATTTATTAGCAGTTGTTGATACAAACGTTTTTTTGACGTTAGATTTGACACCTAACTAAAATGTCAATCATTCTGTCGCACTTCAAAAGACGGAGATTTATGGCTTTAATAGATAAACTCCAAAAATATGTATAAAAACGTAACAGATATTTCTTGATTATAGGGCGATACGAAGTTCGCCTGGTCTTCTAGTTTATATACAGGGTGACTGGTGAATTACTATCGATACTTGAGGACGTGATATTTGACGATCATATATGACAAAATAAAAATTAATATAACATAAATATTAATAAACTTCTAAGAAAAGTTAACCAAAAGTTATGTAATTAATTTCGCATCGTGTGAACACCCTACAGATTAGGTATACACACACACTCACACATATGCATGAGACGGCGTGGTGTTGTATCAGCACGCAGGAGCACGCGTCCACACTTGGAACACTTGGAACGTGTCAACACTTTATTTATTTATACGGAAATTATGTCAAAAATTAAGTGCCTTTTTTTTACATAATTCAAATGAGAATCATGTACCGAGTATTCTCCTTAAATATTGATAGAAATTCACCAGTCACCCTGTATAGTGGTCAATTTTATATAATTGCATAACAGTGTGATTTTTCAACTTAAAATTATAAGAGTATACGACTTATTTATGTTAATCAATATTGTGGGATGTGATATTTTTATTTCATTTTTCATTTTTTTTATTTTATTTTAATAGTTTATTCAAAATTATATTCATTTAGAAGGCTAATAAGTTTTGTTTTGAATGCTAGATTCGTGTTTTTTCTTGTGAATATTACGATGGTTCTGTATTATTTAATTAATTTAATAATTATAACTAAGACGATTGAAAGAAACGATTCGAAGAAAGCCATGTGTGTTCTGTCATACTTACTATTAATACAATATATAAGTGATAGTTTTGCACTTATATCAAATTGTTTATTAACTTTTTTAAATAAGTATTTCATTATAACGATGAAATTTATTACGTCAGTAACTATAGGAATGTTACGATCGAGGAAATGAATCGAAATCTTTATATCAATTACATATAAACCATTTATTTTCTATTTATTTATGAAAGTCATATTGTCTGTTCACATTAATATTTATTCCATTTTGTAACTCATTATAAATAAGCTATATATTCCTTTTTTAATAATGATTGACGGTCGATTATTTTTAACAGTGTATACATACATATATTTGAAGTATATTTTATATGGAAGACTTGTAGTGACTCGATTGATAGTGGAAAAAAAAACATGAATATATTTTCAAATTTTTCATAAAAAAAATTAGTAAATTAATGACAATTTCCACATGGAAACAACTTATTTAGTACTTCTATGTATAGTTTATTTTATCAATGAATTTTGACATGACTTAAATACAAAAACAGATAAGGTGTTGCGTTTTATTTACAATACCTATGTATATACTATATTTTTATTTAAAATAAACGTATTTATAATTTTTATCGATACATTTTTGTTAAGTCGTTAAAAACATTGTAAACCGTTTTAAAATCAATCTCTGAAATTTTACAAGTAAAACATAATCCTTTAAACATTATTGTGTCTATATTATCCTTATTAATGTATTGTAATAATTATTTTCAGACTGGAAACATGAGAACACAAGCGTTTTTATGTGTAGTCCTCTTTATAGGAGGGGATATAGCTGCACCTTTTTCTTTTGAAAAGGATGGAAAAATTGTGATATCAGGAGAAACATTCGATGACAATTTCATTAAATGTAAAGCAAAACATGATATCGTGGATATTATGGTACCGTTGAATGCTCTTAACTATGACGAGGCTATGAAATCTATTTCCTTGGAGTCTATGGCGGAGATTGATTTTGATATAAAGCGCCTCGATATGACGGTTTTCCTAGTAGAAGCTGATCTTAAGAATGGCAAACGTGTTGACAAAGGACTGTACTTATGTAAGAATGGTGAGGTGAAAATGGTTCTGCCTAATGGAAGAGCAGCGGCGGCTTCAACAAACGACAATAAATTAGTCTATTTCGGAGCCAGCGATGGTTTATATGTTTATAATGTTGACTCCAAGTCCGCTGATAAATATGGAAATTTTTCCGATAGCATTATTGATATCGCTACAAACGAAGATGGAAAACTCATTTACATTCTGAGTGAAGATCACAAATTATATAATGTGACAAATGAAGGCGCAGACAAAGAGTTGCTCCAAGATGTAGAAGATGCCCAGGAAATTGTTTTGGATTATTTTGAAAATATTTACTTCTATGACTCCAATAAGGATGTATTCATTAAAAATGCTGATGGGATTATCAAAGTTCTGGGTCTACCGGAAGGCAGGAAATCCCTTAAGTTTTTGGGCCAAGAGTTCCTTAAAGAGCCATATGTTACTTTGATGATAGACAACGCTCTATACGCTATCTATCCTTTTGGAGTTCCTCTAGCAAGTGCTGTGGAATTGAGCCCTAATGCGAAACCAACTGCTAATGGCCTTGGGTCCGAAACATTGCAATACTACGCATACAACAAAAATCTGTATGAATTTTATCTGTGAGCACTCGTAACTGAAGTAATAATTGGGGGTAAGGAAGAAGAAATTGATAAAATTACCAACAACGTTTAAAAACGCAAAAACAGTAATGAAAACACGTCTCGTTATTTAGTACAGACTGACTATATTAAGGTTTAGTACATTTCACAATAGATGTCGCTAGTAACATATTTATGTATTTTGATAAAATTGACCGCAACACCCCCACTTACAAAATAAACTAAATTTTTCCATAAACTTCTGATGTTTAATTTTAGTTAACAACCCTTTAGTTAACAAATCTGCTGGCACTTCATTTGTGGATAAATAATAATTTACCTCTACTTTTCCACTCTTGATAGTCTCCCTAACAAAATGATGTTTAACATCTAAATGTTTTGATCTATTACGACATTGATGATTTGTACCCATCTTTAATGCCCTTTGGTTATCACAATTTAGCTTAATAGTTAACAAAGACCCAGTTAATTCAAGCAATAGTTCTCTTAGATATATTGTGTCCCTACAAGCTTCAGAGAGCGCAACATATTCAGCCTCTGTACTGGATAAGGCTGTAACTTTCTGCTTCCTACTCTGCCACTAAGCAGCTGTTCCTGACATTACAAAAGAAAATCCACTGTAAGACTTTCTATCTGAGCTGTCAGTCGCCCAATCAGCATCAACATGTAAAACAATATAAACTCCTACCTTGACAAATAAACTTTAAACAATACATTTTAATTTTCTTTAAGTACCTGAGAATTCCTTTAACATAGTTCCAATGTTCAATATTGTAGCAAGTATTAAATTGACTTAGATAACTAACAGAGTATGCAATACCACGTATTGTCATGACAGCCAAATACATAAGACAATCCAAGAGTTTTTGATAACTAATTTGCTCTGTACATTTTTCTGCTTTTGTTACGTTCAATTTACTCTCTGTAATATTAAATGTTTGTCATAATTCTTCTGTGTACTGTTATCGTTCTATACTTATCTCATACAATGGGTTTCTTTTCATATCACACCTCATATGGAGTTTTGTCATTGAGACCGGATGCTATAGATCGATTTTTGTAGTACACAGCTGTTATATTTAGTGGCAGCGTTGGATGGTAAGGTTTATGAATTTAATATTATGGAAGCGATGGTTAAATCAATGTTCAGTTTCACTTCGGAATGGCCAAAAGATCTTACGAAACTTATCATGTCGATCATAGAGACGGGGAAGGACGAAATATATAAAGATTTCAATCATTTCTTTTGAAAATTACAATCAAATTGTATATATTTTACTAAGAGGCTGATCTGAGTCATAATAAAACGATAATAATGTATGTAATAAAACCTTTGTATTTTTTGTAAATAAATTGTTTATAACAAATGTTTATAATTATTTTGAGACCCAATCTGACTAACAATTTTAGAAAGTCGCTAATAATTTTAGATTAAATATTATTAGCGTTCATAATGGTCAATGGTTTAAAGTTTAAAATAATTTGATTTTAAATACCTTGAACTTTGAAAATTTCTAGCAGATTAATTATGTTAGTTTAATATATTTTAGGGATACTTTAACATAATACATATATCATTGTTTTAATTTCCCTCGTTTTTGTGACATTATATAATTTATTGGATGATAAACCATCATATGATAAGGATAACTGGAGCTGTTCTCGATAAACCAGACATATTTAAAACAATTTACTAACTTTATATAAAAATGAGCTAATTCTTTTTGTTCACAGCAATATCTTGCATCCTGCTTGCAAATTTTTGGTGAGTGTTTCCTCTACAAGAATGGCTGACGAAATTATTTATTTATTAATAAAAAAAATTGTTACAATTACAGTATTATAAAAGAAATGTGATGTACAAAGGATAGCTTATCAGTTAAGAGATATCACTACCAGAAACCCTTTTGAAAGAGGAAATAGGAAGAGAAATGTGGACTAGATAAAAAAAAGAGAAAAGGTAAAAATAAAAAAGAGGTATATATATGAAAACAAACCAAATTATAATAGTATAAAATTCTGATATTATACTAACATAGATATATACATAAATATTTACGAATAGAATAAATAGATAAACGTTACATATTATATTAAGGTAAAAGTGACAGAAGATGTCTCTTAAGTCGATGTTTAAATGCAACTGCACTTGGACTCTCTCTGTAAAGAGAAGGAGAGAGTGAGTTTCATAGTTTTGCACCTTGGACGGAGAAGGATTTACGATAAAATTTTGTATTAAAGGAGGGGATATCAAGAGGATTTTGTGTAACACAAGAGCTAGGAAGGATTCTAGGGGAGGAAAATTTAAAACGCTCGAGTAGGTACGGGGGAGAAGAATGTTTGAACATATTGTACATTAGCGTTAAAACATGCATATTCCGGCGAAAGCGAATAGGGAACCACTTTAATTTGCTGAGGAATTCAGAATTGTGGTCGTACTTACGCAAGCCGGCAAGCTATTTATTTTATAATTATTCCTTGAAAATCAGTCTTTCTTTTAGATAATTTAAAAGTAACCCAACATATTCATCAGTAATCGTTGGATAGTTATTAAGATGGTTTAAAAATGACAGAAAAAATATACATTCTCTGTTTTTACTTTTGGCTATATTTTTAATACCTTAAAATATAATAATACATATTTATATTAAGAATTAATATTAAGAATATTAAGAATTAATTTGACAAACAATATTAATATTAAGAATTGATCGGTAAAACATTTGATCACATTGATAAAACTTTAAAACATTCTAGGTGCCCAATGGATGGAGGGAGCATAAAGATTGCATCTAAACTTTTGTTTTTCTCTTGATGTATCCCATATTATTTAGTACATATATATAACGTAAGCCAATATTTTCTTAACATATAATATAATTGTGATAGTGATATACTTATTTATTGAGCTTTGACATAAGATAATACTCAGTTGCCCAGTAGAAAATTTTCATTGAATTTCCTCAGAAAATGTAATATATATATATATATAGCCGGTCTTTATAATATATGTGATAAAAAAAGTTTATTATTTATTTAGATATATCTTATTTTTTATTGGTATTTTTTATTTACAGGTGGTAGAGTCCAGCTGTGGTCAAGTTACTAGCGCTCGAATGTGCTGGCTTGACCGGGGAAGTACCACCCTCTCACAGAAGATCGACGTCAAGTAGTCTTTAATGACTGCCTTTCGTCCGCTGAGTGAGGGAGCCGGTTCCCTTTCCCTTTTCCCATCCTTTCCTACCCCTCCCTTTTCCTTCCTTTCCCACCTTTTCCTGCCCCTCTACCCCAATCAAGGATGGCGACATATCAACACATCTCTTATGTTGCCTATGTCTATGGTCGATGTTACTACCTACCATCAGCAAGGCCGTCTGCTCAGTGGCCCCCTTTATCATAAAGAATGTATACATACTATCTACATTTCCTATTATTATAAATTTGTTTGTATGCTTATTTCTTCAACTTTTTTTACTTCTTTCTTTACTGTCCATACACCATATTTCTTTTCTCATTTCCTCTATCAAAAGGATTTCGGGTAGAGATCTGTTGTCTTCTAAGAGACAAGTTATCCTATGATTTCTTTTAAAATACTATAATAATTCTTCTTTTGGTACATAAATAAATATTTATTTATTCATTCATTCACATTCACTGGTTCATTCATTCATTCATTCATTTGATAAACACCCTGTGAACATAATTGTCACCATTACTTCAGAAAATTGTTATCTCTTGCAGATGTTTAAAGGTAGTAGGAAAATTAATTCCATTTTTCACTGAAGTGTAAAGCAAAAATTAAAATTCACAAAATTAAACTTAATAACACAATATTTAAAAAAAAAAATAATGTAATTAATAACTATTATTTTTGTTTTTTACTAAAAATTCACTGGTTTATCCCGTGACTCATAATAAACTTTTGTTATCAATGTTAAATATAAACATAGAGATACACGCGAATGGGTCCTTTATATCTTGTAATTATTATTTGACAAAAAACAATAATGATAACAAGTATAAAATTGTAAGTTGCACATAGAAGAGCGCATATCTACTTTATACCCGTAGTTGGTAAGTGTAACAATTGATATATAGTAGCTTATCCGTGACTTCGCTTCATTTATTTAAGTTAAAAACATATTGCGTATTATTCATTTTATTATTAATATAAATTGAATTTTGTTAATACTATCGCATCGTTGGAATATTTATATGTAATTGGGACTTTGATATAATTGCATAACAGTGTGAGCTTTTAACTTAAAATTATAAGAGTATACGACTTATTTATGTTAATGAATAGTGTGGGATGTGATATTTTTATTTCATTTTTTATTTTATTTTAATAGTTTATTCAAAATTATATTCATTTAGAAGGCTTCTTGTGAATATTACGATGGTTCTGTATTATTTAATTAATTTAATAATTATAACTAAGACGATTGAAAGAAACGATTCGAAGAAAGCCATGTGTGGTCTGTCATACTTACTATTAATACAATATATACATATAAGTGATAGTTTTGCACTTGTTTCAAATTGTTTATTAACTTTTTTAAATAAGTATTTCATTAAAACGATGAAATTTATTACTTCAGTAACTATAGGAATGTTACGATCGAGGAAATGAATCGAAATCTTTATATCAATTACATATAAACCATTTATTTTCTATTTAGTTATGAAAGTCATATTGTCTGTTCGCATTAATATTTATTCCATTTTGTAACTCATTATAAATAAGCTATATATTCCTTTTTTAATAATGATTGACGGTCGATTATTTTTAACAGTGTATACATACATATATTTGAAGTATATTTTATATGGAAGACTTGTAGTGACTCGATTGATAGTGGAAAAAAAAACATGAATATATTTTAAAATTTTCATAAAAAAAATTAGTAAATTAATGACAATTTCCACATGGAAACAACTTATTTAATACTTTTATGTATGGTTTATTTTATCAATAAATTTGACATGACTTAAATACAAAAACAGATAAGGTTTCATTTTATTTACAATACCTATGTGTATACTATATTTTTTTTATTTAAAATAAACGTATTTATAATTTATATCGATACATTTTTGTTAAGTCGTTAAAAACATTGTAAACAGTGTTAAAATTAATCTCTGAAATTTTACAAGTAAAACATAATCCTTTAAACATTATTGTGTCTATATTATCCTTATTAATGTATTGTAATAATTATTTTCAGACTGGAAACATGAGAACACAAGCGTTTTTATGTGTTGTCCTCTTTATAGGAGGGGATATAGCTGCACCTTTTTCTTTTGAAAAGGATGGAAAAATTGTGATATCAGGAGAAACATTCGATGACAATTTCATTAAATGTAAAGCAAAACATGATATCGTGGATGTTATGGTACCGTTGAATGCTCTTAACTATGACGAGTCTATGAAATCTATTTCCTTGGAGTCTATGGCGGAGATTGATTTTGATATAAAGCGCCTCGATATGACGGTTTTCCTAGTAGAAGCTGATCTTAAGGATGGCAAACGTGTTGACAAAGGACTGTACTTATGTAAGAATGGTGAGGAGAAAATGGTTCTGTCTAATGGAAGAGCAGCGGCGGCTTCAACAAACGACAATAAATTAGTCTATTTCGGAGCCAGCGATGGTTTATATGTTTATAATGTTGACTCCAAGTCCGCTGTTAAATATGGAAATTTTTCCGATAGCATTATTGATATCGCTACAAACGAAGATGGAAAACTCATTTACATTCTGAGTGAAGATCACAAATTATATAATGTGACAAATGAAGGCGCAGACAAAGAGTTGCTCCAAGATGTAGAAGATGCCCAGGAAATTGTTTTGGATTATTTTGAAAATATTTACTTCTATGACTCCAATAAGGATGTATTCATTAAAAATGCTGATGGGATTATCAAAGTTCTGGGTCTACCGGAAGGCAGGAAATCCCTTAAGTTTTTGGGCCAAGAGTTCCTTAAAGAGCCATATGTTACTTTGATGATAGACAACGCTCTATACGTTATCTATCCTTTTGGATTTCCTTATGCAATTGCTGTGGAATTGAGCCCTAATGCGTTACCAACTGCTAATGGCCTTTGATCCGAAATAGTGCATTACTACGCATACAACAAAAATCGGTATGAAGTTTATCTGTGAGTACTTTTAACTGAAGTAATAATTGGGGGTAAGGAAGAAGAAATTGTTAAAATTGCCAACAACGTTTAAAAACGCAAAAACTGTAATGCAAACACGTCTCGTTATTTAGTACAGACTGACTATATTAAGGTTAAGTACATTTCACAACAGATGTCGCTAGTAAGAAATTTATGTATTTTGATAAAATTGACCGCAACACCCCCACTTACAAAATAAACTAAATTTTTCCATAAACTTCTGATGTTTAATTTTAGTTAACAACCCTTTAGTTAACAGATCTGCTGGCACTTCATTTGTGGATAAATAATAATCTACCTCTATTTTTCCACTCTTGATAGTCTCCCTAACAAAATGATGTTTAACATCTAAATGTTTCGATCTATTATGACATTGATGATTTGTAGCCATCTTTAATGCCCTTTGGTTATCACAATTTAGCTTAATAGTTAACAAAGACCCAGTTAATTCAAGCAATAGTTCTCTTAGATATATTGTGTCCCTACAAGCTTCAGAGATCGCAATATATTAAGCCTCTGTACTGGATAAGGCTGCAACTTTCTGCTTCCTACTCTGCCACTAAGCAGCTGTTCCTGACATTACAAAACAAAATCCACTGTAAGACTTTCTATCTAAGCTGTCAGTCGCCCAATCAGCATCAACATATAAAACAATATAAACTCTCACCTTGACAAATAAACTTTAAACGATACATTTTAATTTTCTTTAAGTACCTGAGAATTCCTTTAACATAGTTCCAATGTTCAATATTGTAGCAAGTATTAAATTGACTTAGATAACTAACAGAGTATGCAATACCACGTCTTGTCATGACAGCCATATACGAGTACATAAGACAACCCAAGAGTTTTTGATAACTAATTTGCTCTGTACATTTTTCTGCTTTTGTTATGTTCAATTTACTCTCTGTAATATTAAATGTTTGTCATAATTCTTCTGTGTACTGTTATCGTTCTATACTTATCTCATACAATGGGTTTCTTTTCATATCACACCTCATATGGAGTTTTGTCATTGAGACCGGATGCTATAGATCGATTTTTGTAGTACACAGCTGTTATATTTAGTGGCAGCGTTGGATGGTAAGGTTTATGAATTTAATATTATGGAAGCGATGGTTAAATCAATGTTCAGTTTCACTTCGGAATGGCCAAAAGATCTTACGAAATTTATCATGTCGATCATAGAGACGGGGAAGGACGAAATATATAAAGATTTCAATCATTTCTTTTGAAAATTACAATCAAATTGTATATATTTTACTAAGAGGCTGATCTGAGTCATAATAAAACGATAATAATGTATGTAATAAAACCTTTGTATTTTTTGTAAATAAATTGTTTATAACAAATGTTTATAATTATTTTGAGACCCAATCTGACTAACAATTTTAGAAAGTCACTAATAATTTTAGATTTAATATTATTAGCGTTCATAAAGGTCAATGGTTTTAAGTTTAAAATAGTTTGATTTTAAATACCTTGAACATTGAAAATTTTTAGCAGATTAATTATGTTAGTTCAATATATTTGAGGGATACTTTAACATAATACATATATCATTGATTTAATTTCCCTCGTTTTTGTGACATTATACAATTTATTGGATGATAAACCATCATATGATAAGGATAACTGGAGCTGTTCTCGATAAACCAGACATATTTAAAACAATTTACAAACTTTATATAAAAATGACCAAATTCTTTTTTGTTCACTGCACTATCTTGCATCCTGCTTGCAAATTTTTGGTGAGTATTTCCTCTACAAGAATGGCTGACGAAATTATTTATTTATTTTTTTTATGTACCAAAAAAATTGTTACAATTACAGTATTAAAAAAGAAATGTGATGTACAAAGGATAGCTTATCAGTTAAGAGATATCACTACCAGAAACCCTTTTGAAAGAGGAAATAGGAAGAGAAATGTGGACTAGATAAAAAAAGAGAAAAGGTAAAAATAAAAAAGAGGTATATATATGAAAACAAACCAAATTATAATAGTATAAAATTCTGATATTATACTAACATAGATATATACATAAATCTTTACGAATAGAATAAATAGATAAACGTTACATATTATATTAAGGTAAAAGTGACAGAAGATGTCTCTTAAGTCGATGTTTAAATGCAACTGCACTTGGACTCTCTCTGTAAAGAGAAGGAGAGAGTGAGTTTCATAGTTTTGCGCCTTGGACGGAGAAGGATTTACGATAAAATTTTGTATTAAAGGAGGGAATATCAAGAGGATTTTGTGTAACACAAGAGCTAGGAAGGATTCTAGGGGAGGAAAATTTAAAACGCTCGAGTAGGTACGGGGGAGAAGAATGTTTGAACATATTGTACATTAGCGTTAAAACATGCATATTCCGGCGAAAGCGAGTAGGGAACCACTTTAATTTGCTGAGGAATTCAGAATTGTGGTCGTACTTACGCAAGCCGGCAAGCAATTTATTTTATAATTTTTCCTTGAAAATCACTCTTTCTTTTAGATAATTTAAAAGTAACCCAACATATTCAGCAGCAATCGTTGGATAGTTATTAAGATGGTTTAAAAATGACAGAAAAAATATGCATACTTTGTTTTTACTTTTGGCTATATTTTTAATACCTTAAAATATAATAATACATATTTATATTAAGAATTAATATTAAGAATATTAAGAATTAATCGGACAAACCATATTAATATTAAGAATTGATCGGTAAAACATTTGATCACATTGATAATACTTTAAAACATTCTAGGTGCCCAATGGATGGAGGGAGCATAAAGATTGCATCTAAACTTTTGTTTTTCTCTTGATGTATCCGATATTATTTAGTACATATATATAACGTAAGTCAATATTTTCTTAACATATAATATAATTGTGATAGTGATATACTTATTTATTGAGCTTTGACATAAGATAATACTCAGTTGCCCAGTAGAAAATTTTCATTGAATTTCCTCAGAAAATGTAATATATATATAGCCGGTCTTTATAATATATGTGATAAAAAAGTTTATTATTTATTTAGATATATCTTATTTTTTATTGGTATTTTTATTTACAGGTGGTAGAGCCCAGCTGTGGTCAAGTTACTAGCGCTCGAATGTGCTGGCTTGACCGGGGAAGTACCACCCTCTCACAGAAGGTCGACGTCAAGTAGTCTTTAATGACTGCCTTTCGTCCGCTGAGTGAGGGAGCCGGTTCCCTTTCCCTTTTCCCAACCTTTCCTACCCCTCTCTTTTCCTTCCTTTCCCACCTTTTCCTGCCCCTCTACCCCAATCAAGGATGGCGACATATCAACACATCTCTTATGTTGCCTATGTCTATGGTCGATGTTACTACCTACCATCAGCAAGGCCGTCTGCCCGGTGGTCCCCTTTATCATAAAGAATGTATACATACTATCTACATTTCCTATTATTATAAATTTGTTTGTATGCTTATTTCTTCAACTTTTTTTACTTCTTTCTTTACTGTCCATACACCATATTTCTTTTCTCATTTCCTCTATCAAAAGGATTTCGGGTAGAGATCTGTTGTCTTCTAAGAGACAAGTTATCCTATGATTTCTTTTAAAATACTATAATAATTCTTCTTTTGGTACATAAATAAATATTTATTTATTCATTCATTCACATTCACTGGTTCATTCATTCATTCATTCATTTGATAAACACCCTGTGAACATAATTGTCACCATTACTTCAGAAAATTGTTATCTCTTGCAGATGTTTAAAGGTAGTAGGAAAATTAATTCCATTTTTCACTGAAGTGTAAAGCAAAAATTAAAATTCACAAAATTCAACTTAATAACACAATATTAAAAAAAAAATAATGTAATTAATAACTATTATTTTTGTTTTTTACTAAAAATTCACTGGTTTATCCCGTGACTCATAATAAACTTTTGTTATCAATGTTAAATATAAACATAGAGATACACGCGAATGGGTCCTTTATATCTTGTAATTATTATTTGACAAAAAACAATAATGATAACAAGTATAAAATTGTAAGTTGCACATAGAAGAGCGCATATCTACTTTATACTCGTAGTTGGTAAGTGTAACAATTCATATATAGTAGCTTATCCGTGACTTCGCTTCATTTATTTAAGTTAAAAACATCTTGCGTATTATTCATTTTATTATTAATATAAAGGAAACTTTGTTTTTACTATCGTATCGTTGGAATATCTTTATATATGTATATAATTTTTCTGTGAGTGTGTATGTAACTGAACTTCTCTCAAAAACGACTGGACCGATTTTGATGAAATTTTTTGTGTTTGTTCAAGGGGATCTGGGAATGGTTAAGATTCACAATTTTGTCCGCTGGACAATGTTTTTTTTATTAATTTATTAGCAGTTGTTGATATAAACGGTTTTTTTTTTTTTTTGACGTTAGATTTGATACCTAACTAATATGTCAATCATTCTGTCGCACTTCAAAAGACGGAGATTTATGGCTTTAATAGATAAACTCCAAAAATATGTATAAAAAACGTAACAGATATTTCTTGATTATAGGGCGATACGAAGTTCGCCTGGTCTTCTAGTTTATATACAGGGTGACTGGTGAATTACTATCGATACTTGAGGACGTGATATTTGACGATCATATATGACAAAATAAAAATTAATATAACATAAATATTAATAAACTTCTAAGAAAAGTTAACCAAAAGTTATGTAATTAATTACGCATCGTGTGAACACCCTACAGATTAGGTATACACACACACTCACACATATGCATGAGACGGCGTGGTGTTGTATCAGCACGCAGGAGCACGCGTCCACACTTGGAACACTTGGAACGTGTCAACACTTTATTTATTTATACGGAAATTTTGTCAAAAATTAAGTGCCTTTTTTTTTTTACATAATTCAAATGAGAATCATGTACCGAGTATTCTCCTTAAATATTGATAGTAATTCACCAGTCACCCTGTATAATGGTCAATTTTATATAATTGCATAACAGTGTGATTTTTCAACTTAAAATTATAAGAGTATACGACTAATTTATGTGAATCAATATTGTGAGATGTGATGTTTTTATTTCATTTTTTATTTTATTTCAATAGTTTATTCAAAATTATATTGATTTAGAAGGTTAATAAGTTTTGTTTTGAATGCTAGATTCGTGTTTTTTCTTGTGAATATTACGATGGTTCTGTATTATTTAATTAATTTAATAATTATAACTAAGACGATTGAAAGAAACGATTCGAAGAAAGCCATGTGTGTTCTGTCATACTTACTATTAATACAATATATAAGTGAGAGTTTTGCACTTGTTTCAAATTGTTTATTAACTTTTTTAAATAAGTATTTCATTATAACGATGAAATTTATTACTTCAGTAACTATAGGAATGTTACGATCGAGGAAATGAATCGAAATCTTTATATCAATTACATATAAACCATTTATTTTCTATTTACTTATGAAAGTCATATTGTCTGTTCGCATTAATATTTATTCCATTTTGTAACTCATTACAAATAAGATACATATATATTCCTTTTTTAATAATGATTGACGGTCGATTATTTTTAACAGTGTATACATACATATATTTGAAGTACATTTTATATGGAAGACTTGTAGTGACTCGATTGATAGTGGAAAAAAAACATGAATATATTTTAAAATTTTTTCACAAAAAAAAATTAGTTAATTAATCTCTAAAATTTTACAAGTAAAACATAATCCCTTAAACATTATTGTGTCTATATTATCCTTATTAATGTATTGTAATAATTATTTTCAGACGGGAAAAATGAGAACACAAGCGTTTTTATGTGTAGTCCTCTTTATAGGAGAGTATATAGCTGCACCTCTCGCAGAAAAAAAAAGGTCACAAATTTGTAGTATCAAGAGAAATATTCGATGACAATTTCATTAAATGTAAAGCAAAACATGATATCGTGGATATTATGGTACCGTTGAATGCTTTTACCTTGAAGACTAATATAGGTTTTGATTCTAATAGCAACATCGATATGACGGTTTTCTTAGTAGAAGCTGATCTTAAGAATGGCAAACGTGTTGACAAAGGACTGTACTTATGTAAGAATGGTGAGGTGAAAATGGTTCTGCCTAATGGAAGAGCAGCGGCGGCTTCATTTAACGATGAAAAAATAGTCTATGTCGGAGCCAGCGATGGTTTATATGTTTATAATGTTGAGTCCAAGTCCGCTGTTAAATATGGAAATTTTTCCGATAGCATTATTGATATCGGTACAAATATAGATGGAAAACACATTTACATTCTGAGTGAAGATCACAAATTATATAATGTGACAAATGAAGGCGCAGACAAAGAGTTGCTCCAAGATGTAGAAGATGCCCAGGAAATTGTTTTGGGTTATTCTGAAAATATTTACTTCTATGACTCGAATAAGGATGTATTCATTAAAAATGCTGATGGGGTTATCAAAGTTCAGGGTCTACCGGAAGGCAGGAAATCCCTTAAGCTTGTAAACCCAACGATAATGATGGTGGAAGCGGTTCCTTTGATTATAGACAACGCTCTATACTATATCAAAGCTAATGGAACAGCTGAAGCTACTGGCGTGGAGTTCAGTGCCAATGCGAAACCAACTGCTTATGGCGCTTATGCCACTCTTGTGCTGTACTACGCATATAATAAAAATCTGTATGAATTCTTTGTTGGGCCAATGTTTAAATAGAAATTGAGAGAAGTAGCATCGTCGCTGAAAATCGTAAAAACTCTTTAGACTAGTAGAGATCTTAATGTATGTAGAACTATTGAAATATTTATATAATAAATATTTTTACTAACAACAAATCGTTTCTTTTGTTTGTACAACAAATATATTTTATAATTGAATAACTATTTACTGACAGTCGTGTCATAATTTATGTGCTTTGTGTAATGGAAAAAGTAGAAATGTTCAATTGCAGATATTTCTCTATCAACCCTAGATCACCACAAAATAAAAAAAACACACAAATTTCATAAAGAAAACCAGGGGCTACTTCTTAAACGAAAAGTCTTATATTGGTATCAAATCCTAGTCATCTTAGAGTTTTCGTAGCTAATATATTCTTCTTTAAGTTTAAATACCTATCTTATTTGTTACATCTTGATCAATTATGATAATAATCTTAAGAGAAAAGAACATGGGTGGCACTTTTATATCGAGAATACTTTAATTACACAACTGGAACATTAAAACGGGAATGATTTAATAAAAAAAGTTTTTTTACTGTCATTTTAAATTAGGACTGGAGTCATAATCACCTTGGTGCCTTTAGTCCAAGTTGTTATGAAACTAGATACAGACAGTCTTTACGTTACCGTACCATTTATTCTCTTGTGATATGATTTGCAGTGAACGTTGTTCCTATAAAATATAAATAAATACTAAGAGTTTTGATGCTACTAATCTTCTCTTCTACATATATAAAAATGGATTGCTGTTCCTTAGTCTCGCTAAAACTCGAGAACGGCTGAACCGATTTTGCTAATTTTAGTCTTGAAATACTCCTGTAAGTCCAGGGAAGGTTTAAAAGGTGAGAAAAATTGGAATTATTGCCGAGAAAATCCTAAAAACAGCCCTTTTCTATTTCCCATACAAATGATTTTTTGACATTAGACTTGACAACTAACTTATATGTCAATCATTCTGTTCGATTGAAACAGTAGAAATTTAATAAATACCAATACCGGGTTATTGAAGACGGAATAGAGTTTGCCCTGTCAGCTATACCTATATTACTAATGACGAAATTAACGCGGACGAAGTCGCGGGCAAAAACTAGTTATTAATATTTCGTCTGGTGTATTACATTTAACTAAAAGTTTTATCGATAGTCAATATTGAAAATAGTAATAACAAGCTTAATAAATTATGCCATCGATTTCTCTTGTGTCATTTGATTCGTAAAACCAGGTTGAAATAATTTTCGTATTATTAAATTAAAAATTCACAAAATTCAACTTGATCAGACATTATTTTGGAAAACAAATTAATGTAATTAAGAACAATAATTTTGTTTTTTACTAAAAATTCACTGGTTTATCCCGTGACTCATAATAAACTTTTGTTATCAATGTTAAATATAAACATAAAGATACACGCGAATGGGTCCTTTATATCTTGTAATTATTATTTGACAAAAAACAATAATGATAACAAGTATAAAATTGTAAGTTGCACATAGAAGAGCGCATATCTACTTTATACTCGTAGTTGGTAAGTGTAACAATTGATATATAGTAGCTTATCCGTGACTTCGCTTCATTTATTTAAGTTAAAAACATCTTGCGTATTATTCATTTTATTATTAATATAAAGGAAACTTTGTTTTTACTATCGTATCGTTGGAATATCTTTATATATATAATTTTTCTGTGAGTGTGTATGTAACTGAACTTC
Organism: Danaus chrysippus; assembly: GCA_916720795.1. Classification (NCBI taxonomy): domain Eukaryota; kingdom Metazoa; phylum Arthropoda; class Insecta; order Lepidoptera; family Nymphalidae; genus Danaus; species Danaus chrysippus. The sequence goes on from CAKASE010000068.1 coordinate 1,269,033, forward strand.
TCTCAAACGACTGGACCGATTTTGATGAAATTTTTTGTGTTTGTTCAAGGGGATCTGGGAATGGTTAAGATTCACAATTTTGTCCGCTGGACAATGTTTTTTTTATTAATTTATTAGCAGTTGTTGATATAAACGTTTTTTTTTTGACGTTAGATTTGACACCTAACTAATATGTCAATCATTCTGTCGCACTTCAAAAGACGGAGATTTATGGCTTTAATAGATAAACTCCAAAAATATGTATAAAAAACGTAACAGATATTTCTTGATTATAGGGCGATACGAAGTTCGCCTGGTCTTCTAGTTTATATACAGGGTGACTGGTGAATTACTATCGATACTTGAGGACGTGATATTTGACGGTCATATATGACAAAATAAAAATTAATATAACATAAATATTAATAAACTTTTAAGAAAAGTTAACCAAAAGTTATGTAATTAATTTTGTCAAAAATTAAGTGCCTATTTTTTTTACATAATTCAAATGAGAATCATGTACCGAGTATTCTCCTTAAATATTGATAGTAATTCACCAGTCACCCTGTATAATGGTCAATTTTATATAATTGCATAACAGTGTGATTTTTCAACTTAAACTTATAAGAGTATACGACTTATTTATGTTAATCAATATTGTGAGATGTGATGTTTTTATTTCATTTTTTATTTTATTTTAATAGTTTATTCAAAATTATATTCATTTATATAGGCTAATAAGTTTTGTTTTGAATGCCAGATTCGTGGTTTTTCTTGTGAATATTACGATGGTTCTGTATTATTTAATTAATTTAATAATTATAACTAAGACGATTGAAAGAAACGATTCGAAGAAAGCCATGTGTGTTCTGTCATACTTACTATTAATACAATATATAAGTGATAGTTTTGCACTTGTTTCAAATTGTTTATTAACTTTTTTAAATACGTATTTCATTAAAACGATAAAATTTATTACTTCAGTAACTATAGGAATGTTACGATCGAGGAAATGAATCGAAATCTTTATATCAATTACATATAAACCATTTATTTTCTATTTATTTATGAAAGTCATATTGTCTGTTCGCATTAATATTTATTCCATTGTGTAACTCATTATAAATAAGCTATATATTACTTTTTTAATAATCATTGACGGTCGATCATTTTTAACAGTGTATACATACATATATTTGAAGTACATTTTATATGGAAGACTTATAGTGACTCGATTGATAGTGGAAAAAAAACATGAATATATTTTCAAATTTTTTCATAAAAAAAAATTAGAAAATTAATCTCTGAAATTTTACAAGTAAAACATAATCCTTTAAACATTAATGTGTCTATATTATCCTTATCAATGTATTGTAATAATTATTTTCAGACTGGAAACATGAGAACACAAGCGTTTTTATGTGTAGTCCTCTTTATAGGAGGGTATATAGCTGCACCTCTCTCAGAAGAAAAGGATGACAAAATTGTGATACCAAGACAAATATTCGATGACAATTTCATTAAATGTAAAGCAAAACATGATATCGTGGATGTTATGGTACCGTTGAATGCTTTTACCTTGAAGACTAATATAGGTTTTGATTCTGATAGCAAGCCGGATATGACGGTTTTCTTAGTAGAAGCTGATCTTAAGAATGGCAAACGTGTTGACAAAGGACTGTACTTATATAAGAATGATGAGGTGAAAATGGTTCTGCCTAATGGAAGAGCAGCGGCGGCTTCATTTGATGATGAAAAAATAGTCTATTTCGGAGCCAGCGATGGTTTATATGTTTATAATGTGGACTCCAAGTCCGCTGATAAATATGGAAAATTTTCCGATAGCATTATTGATATCGCTACAAATATAGATGGAAAACATATTTACATTCTGAGTGAAGATCACAAATTATATAATGTGACAAATGAAGGCGCAGACAAAGAGTTGCTCCAAGATGTAGAAGATGCCCAGGAAATTGTTTTGGATGATTCTGGAAACATTTACTTCTATGACTCCAACAAGGATGTATTCATTAAAAATGCTGATGGGATTATCAAAGTTCAGGGTCTACCGGAAGGCAGGAAATCCCTTAACCTTGTGAACCCACCGTTTATAATGGAGGAATCAGTTCCTTTGATGATAGACAACGCTCTATACGTTATCAAAGCTAATGGAACAGCTGAAGCTACTAGCTTGGAGTTCAGTGCCAATGCGAAACCAACTGCTTATGGCGCTGATATCTTTCCAGTGCAGTACTAGGCATACAACGAAAATCTGTATGAATTCACTGTGTGACTAATGTTAATTGTTTAAGGAGAAATTGAGAGAAGTCGCATCGTCGCTGAAAATCGTAAAAACTCTTTAGACTAGTAGAGATCTTAATGTATGTAGAACTATTGAAATATTTATATAATAAATATTTTTACTAACAACAAATCGTTTCTTTTGTTTGTACAAAAAATATATTTTATAATTGAATAACTATTTACTGACAGTCGTGTCATAATTTATGTGCTTTGTGTAATGGAAAAAGTAGAAATGTTCAATTGCAGATATTTCTCTATCATCCCAAGATCACCACAAAATAAAAAAAACACACAAATTTCATAAAGAAAACCAGGGGCTACTTCTTAAGCGAAAAGTCTTATATTGGTATCAAATCCTAGTCATCTTAGAGTTTTCGTAGCTAATATATTCTTCTTTAAGTTTAAATACCTATCTTATTTGTTACATCTTGATCAATTATGATAATAATCTTAAGAGAAAAGAACATGGGTGGCACTTTTATATCGAGAATTCTTTAATTACACAACTGGAACATTAAAACGGGAATGATTTAATAAAAAAAGTTTTTTTACTGTCATTTTAAATTAGGACTGGAGTCATAATCACCTTGGTGCCTTTAGTCCAAGTTGTTATGAAACTAGATACAGACAGTCTTTACGTTACCGTACCATTTATTCTCTTGTGATATGATTTGCAGTGAACGTTGTTCCTATAAAATATAAATAAATACTAAGAGTTTTGATTCTTCTAATTATTAATATTTTGTCTGGTGTATTTATTACATTTAACTTAAAGTTTTATCGATATTCAATATTGAAAATAGTAATAACAAGCTTAATAAATTATGCCATCGATTTCTCTTGTGTCATTTGATTCGGAAAACCAGGTTGAAATAATTTTCGTATTATTAAATTAAAAATTCAACTTAATCAGACAATATTTTGGAAAACAAATTAATGTAATTAAGAACAATAATTTTGTTTTTTACTAAAAATTCACTGGTTTATCCCGTGACTCATAATAAACTTTTGTTATCAATGTTAAATATAAACATAAAGATACACGCGAATGGGTCCTTTATATCTTGTAATTATTATTTGACAAAAAACAATAATGATAACAAGTATAAAATTGTAAGTTGCACATAGAAGAGCGCATATCTACTTTATACTCGTAGTTGGTAAGTGTAACAATTCATATATAGTATCTTGTCCGTGACTTCGCTTCATTTATTTAAGTTAAAAACATCTTGCGTATTATTCATTTCATTATTAATATAAATTGAATTTTGTTAATACTATCGTATCGTTGGAATATTTATATGTAATTGGGACTTTGATATAATTGCATAACAGTGTGAGCTTTTAATTTAAAATTATAAGAGTATACGACTTATTTATGTTAATGAATATTGTGGGATGTGATATTTTTATTTCATTTTTCATTTTTTTTATTTTATTTTAATAGTTTATTCAAAATTATATTGATTTAGAAGGCTAATAAGTTTTGTTTTGAATGCTAGATTCGTGGTTTTTCTTGTGAATATTACGATAGTTCTGTATTATTTAATTAATTTAATAATTATAACTAAGACGATTGAAAGAAACGATTCGAAGAAAGCCATGTGTGTTCTGTCATACTTACTATTAATACAATATATAAGTGATAGTTTAGCACTTATTTTAAATTGTTTATTAACTTATATTATCTTATGTAGTGTAGTTAGTTAGGTGATATATTAAACACTTAATAATTAATCATTGTGAAAAATTTACCCTAAAAGTCGTTAATGTAGAAAATATTTAAGCTTAAAATTTTATTTATTTTTACATTTTAAAATTTAAATTTTGTACATTTTATATGGAAGACTTATAGTGACTCGATTGATTCTGGAAATAAAAAAAATTTTCAGTTTTTTTCATAAAACAATAAGTAAATTAATGAAAATTTCCATATGGAAACAACTTATTTAATACTTCTACGAATGGTTTATTTTATCAATGAATTTTGACATGACTTAAATACAAAAACAGATATTGTGTTTCGTTTTACTTACAATACCTATATGCTATATATCAACACATTTTTTGTTAAGTCGTTAAAATCATTGTAAACAGTGTTAAAATTAATCTCTGAAATTTTACAAGTAAAACATAACCCTTTAAATATTATTGTGTCTATATTATCCTTATTAATGTATTGTAATAATTATTTTCAGACTGGAAAAATGAGAACACAAGCGTTTTTATGTGTAGTCCTCTTTATAGGAGGGTATATAGCTGCACCTCTCTCAGAAGAAAAGGATGACAAAATTGTGATCTTGTTATCAAGACACATATTATTCAATAAAAATTACCTTAAATATAAAGCGAAACATGATATCGTTGATATTATGGTACCGTTGACTGCTCTTACCTTGGAGTCTATGAAAGATATTGATTTTGATAGCAAGCCGGATATGACGGTTTTCTTAGTAGAAGCTGATCTTAAGGATGGCAAACGTATTGACAAAGGACTGTACTTATATAAGAATGGTGAGGAGAAAATGGTTCTGCCTAATGGAAGAGCAGCGGCGGCTTCATTTAATGATGAAAAAATAGTCTATTTCGGAGCCAGCGATGGTTTATATGTTTATAATGTGGACTCCAAGTCCGCTGATAAATATGGAAATTTTTCCGATAGCATTATCGATATCGCTACAAACGTAGATGGAAAACACATTTACATTCTGAGTGAAGATCACAAATTATATAATGTGACAAATGAAGGCGCAGACAAAGAGTTGCTCCAAGATGTAGAAGATGCCCAGGAAATTGTTTTGGATTATTTTGAAAATATTTACTTCTATGACTCCAATAAGGATGTATTCATTAAAAATGCTGATGGGATTATCAAAGTTCTGGGTCTACCGAAAGGCAGGAAATCCCTTAAGTTTTTGGGCCAAGATTTCCGTAAAGTGCGATATGTTATTTTGATGACAGACAACGTTCTTTACGTTACCTTTGCTAATGGACTTGCTTTTGCAAGTCCTGTGGAATTGAGCCCTGATGCGAAACCAACTGCTTATGGCCTTTGGTCCAAAATAGTGCATTACTACGCATACAACAAAAATCTGTATGTAAAATATCTGTGAGCACTCGTAACTGAAGTAATAATTGGGGGTAAGGAAGAAGAAATTGATAAAATTGCCAACAACGTTTAAAAACGCAAAAACTGTAATGCAAACACGTCTCGTTATTTAGTACAGACTGACTATATTAAGGTTTAGTACATTTCACAATAGATGTCGCTAGTAACATATTTATGTATTTTGATAAAATTGACCGCAACACCCCCACTTACATAATAAACTAAATTTTTCCATAAACTTCTGATGTTTAATTTTAGTTAACAACCCTTTAGTTAACAAATCTGCTGGCACTTCATTTGTGGGTAAATAATAATTTACCTCTACTTTTCCACTCTTGATAGTCTCCCTAACAAAATGATGTTTAACATCTAAATGTTTTGATCTATTACGACATTGATGATTTGTACCCATCTTTAATGCCCTTTGGTTATCATAATTTAGCTTAATAGTTAACAAAGACCCAGTTAATTCAAGCAATAGTTCTCTTAGATATATTGTGTCCCTACAAGCTTCAGAGAGCGCAACATATTCAGCCTCTGTACTGGATAAGGCTGCAACTTTCTGCTTCCTACTCTGCCACTAAGCAGCTGTTTCTGACATTACAAAACAAAATCCACTGTAAGACTTTCTATCTAAGCTGTCAGTCGCCCAATCAGCATCAACATATAAAACAATATAAACTCTCACCTTGACAAATAAACTTTAAACAATACATTTTAATTTTCTTTAAGTACCTGAGAATTCCTTTAACATAGTTCCAATGTTCAATATGGTAGCAAGTATTAAATTGACTTAGATAACTAACAGAGTATGCAATACCACGTATTGTCATGACAGCCAAATACATAAGACAATCCAAGAGTTTTTGATAGCTAATTTGCTCTGTACATTTTTCTGCTTTTGTTATGTTCAATTTACTCTCTGTAATATTAAATGTTTGTCATAATTCTTCTGTGTACTGTTATCGTTCTATACTTATCTCATACAATGGGTTTCTTTTCATATCACACCTCATATGGAGTTTTGTCATTGAGACCGGATGCTATAGATCGATTTTTGTAGTACACAGCTGTTATATTTAGTGGCAGCGCTGGATGGCAAGGTTTATGAATTTAATATTATGGAAGCGATGGTTAAATCAATGTTCAGTTTCACTTCGGAATGGCCAAAAGATCTTACGAAACTTATCATGTCGATCATAGAGACGGGGAAGGACGAAATATATAAAGATTTCAATCATTTCTTTTGAAAATTACAATCAAATTGTATATATTTTACTAAGAGGCTGATCTGAGTCATAATAAAACGATAATAATGTATGTAATAAAACCTTTGTATTTTCTGTAAATAAATTGTTTATAACAAATGTTTATAATTATTTTGAGACCCAATCTGACTAACAATTTTAGAAAGTCGCTAATAATTTTAGATTAAATATTATTAGCGTTCATAATGGTCAATGGTTTAAAGTTTAAAATAATTTGATTTTAAATACCTTGAACTTTGAAAATTTCTAGCAGATTAATTAAGTTAGTTTAATATATTTGAGGGATACTTTAACATAATACATATATCATTGTTTTAATTTCCCTCGTTTTTGTGACATTATATAATTTATTGGATGATAAACCATCATATGATAAGGATAACTGGAGCTGTTCTCGATAAACCAGACATATTTAAAACAATTTACAAACTTTATATAAAAATGAGCTAATTCTTTTTTGTTCACTGCAATATCTTGCATCCTGCTTGCAAATTTTTGGTGAGTTTTTCCTCTACAAGAATGGCTGACGAAATTATTTATTTATTTTTTTATGTACCAAAAAAATTGTTACAATTACAGTATTATAAAAGAAATGTGATGTACAAAGGATAGCTTATCAGTTAAGAGATATCACTACCAGAAACCCTTTTGAAAGAGGAAATAGGAAGAGAAATGTGGACTAGATAAAAAAAAAGAGAAAAGGTAAAAATAAAAAAGAGGTATATATATGAAAACAAACCAAATTATAATAGTATAAAATTCTGATATTATACTAACATAGATATATACATAAATATTTACGAATAGAATAAATAGATAAACGTTACATATTATATTAAGGTAAAAGTGACAGAAGATGTCTCTTAAGTCGATGTTTAAATGCAACTGCACTTGGACTCTCTCTGTAAAGAGAAGGAGAGAGTGAGTTTCATAGTTTTGCACCTTGGACGGAGAAGGATTTACGATAAAATTTTGTATTAAAGGAGGGAATATCAAGAGGATTTTGTGTAACACAAGAGCTAGGAAGGATTCTAGGGGAGGAAAATTTAAAACGCTCGAGTAGGTACGGGGGAGAAGAATGTTTGAACATATTGTACATTAGCGTTAAAACATGCATATTCCGGCGAAAGCGAATAGGGAACCACTTTAATTTGCTGAGGAATTCAGAATTGTGGTCGTATTTACGCAAGCCGGCAAGCAATTTATTTTATAATTTTTCCTTGAAAATCATTCTTTCTTTTAGATAATTTAAAAGTAACCCAACATATTCATCAGTAATCGTTGGATAGTTATTAAGATGGTTTAAAAATGACAGAAAAAATATACATTCTCTGTTTTTACTTTTGGCTATATTTTTAATACCTTAAAATATAATAATACATATTTATATTAAGAATTAATATTAAGAATATTAAGAATTAATCGGACAAACAATATTAATATTAAGAATTAATCGGACAAACATTTGATCACATTGAGAAAACTTTAAAACATTCTAGGTGCCCAATGGATGGAGGGAGCATAAAGATTGCATCTAAACTTTTGTTTTTCTCTTGATGTATCCGATATTATTTAGTACATATATATAACGTAAGCCAATATTTTCTTAACATATAATATAATTGTGATAGTGATATACTTATTTATTGAGCTTTGACATAAGATAATACTCAGTTGCCCAGTAGAAAATTTTCATTGAATTTCCTCAGAAAATGTAATATATATATAGCCGGTCTTTATAATATATGTGATAAAAAAGTTTCTTATTTATTTAGATATATCTTATTTTTTATTGGTATTTTTTATTTACAGGTGGTAGAGTCCAGCTGTGGTCAAGTTACTACAGCTCGAATGTGCTGGCTTGACCGGGGAAGTACCACCCTCTCACAGAAGATCGACGTCAAGTAGTCTTTAATGACTGCCTTTCGTCCGCTGAGTGAGGGAGCCGGTTCCCTTTCCCTTTTCCCATCCTTTCCTACCCCTCCCTTTTTCTTCCTTTCCCACCTTTTCCTGCCCCTCTACCCCAATCAAGGATGGCGACATATCAACACATCTCTTATGTTGCCTATGTCTATGGTCGATGTTACTACCTACCATCAGCAAGGCCGTCTGCCCGGTGGTCCCCTTTATCATAAAGAATGTATACATACTATCTACATTTCCTATTATTATAAATTTGTTTGTATGCTTATTTCTTCAACTTTTTTTAATTCTTTCTTTACTGTCCATACACCATATTTCTTTTCTCATTTCCTCTATCAAAAGGATTTCGGGTAGAGATCTGTTGTCTTCTAAGAGACAAGTTATCCTATGATTTCTTTTAAAATACTATAATAATTCTTCTGTTGGTACATAAATAAATATTTATTTATTCATTCATTCACATTCACTGGTTCATTCATTCATTCATTCATTTGATAAACACCCTGTGAACATAATTGTCACCATTACTTCAGAAAATTGTTATCTCTTGCAGATGTTTAAAGGTAGTAGGAAAATTAATTCCATTTTTCACTGAAGTGTAAAGCAAAAATTAAAATTCACAAAATTCAACTTAATAACACAATATTAAAAAAAAAATAATGTAATTAATAACTATTATTTTTGTTTTTTACTAAAAATTCACTGGTTTATCCCGTAACTCATAATAAACTTTTGTTATCAATGTTAAATATAAACATAAAGATACACGCGAATGGGACCTTTATATCTTGTAATTATTATTTGACAAAAAACAATAATGATAACAAGTATAAAATTGTAAGTTGCACATAGAAGAGCGCATATCTACTTTATACTCGTAGTTGGTAAGTGTAACAATTCATATATAGTAGCTTATCCGTGACTTCGCTTCATTTATTTCAGTTAAAAACATCTTGCGTATTATTCATTTTATTATTAATATAAATTGAATTTTGTTAATACTATCGTATCGTTGGAATATTTATATGTAATTGGGATTTTGATATAATTGCATAACAGTGTGAGCTTTTAATTTAAAATTATAAGAGTATACGACTTATTTATGTTAATCAATATTGTGGGATGTGATATTTTTATTTCATTTTTCATTTTTTTTATTTTATTTTAATAGTTTATTCAAAATTATATTGATTTAGAAGGCTAATAAGTTTTGTTTTGAATGCTAGATTCGTGGTTTTTCTTGTGAATATTACGATGGTTCTGTATTATTTAATTAATTTAATAATTATAACTAAGACGATTGAAAGAAACGATTCGAAGAAAGCCATGTGTGTTCTGTCATACTTACTATTAATACAATATATAAGTGATAGTTTTGCACTTATTTTAAATTGTTTATTAACTTATATTATCTTATGTAGTGTAGTTAGTTAGGTGATATATTAAACACTTAATAATTAATCATTGTGAAAAATTTACCCTAAAAGTCGTTAATGTAGAAAATATTTAAGCTTAAAATTTTATTTATTCAATTTTGTAACTCATAAATTTTTACATTTTAAAATTTAAATTTTTTTACATTTTATATGGAAGACTTATAGTGACTCGATTGATTCTGGAAATAAAAAAAATTTTCAGTTTTTTTCATAAAACAATAAGTAAATTAATGAAAATTTCCATATGGAAACAACTTATTTAATACTTCTACGAATGGTTTATTTTATCAATGAATTTTGACATGACTTAAATACAAAAACAGATATTGTGTTTCGTTTTACTTACAATACCTATATGCTATATATCAACACATTTTTTGTTAAGTCGTTAAAATCATTGTAAACAGTGTTAAAATTAATCTCTGAAATTTTACAAGTAAAACATAACCCTTTAAATATTATTGTGTCTATATTATCCTTATTAATGTATTGTAATAATTATTTTCAGACTGGAAAAATGAGAACACAAGCGTTTTTATGTGTAGTCCTCTTTATAGGAGGGTATATAGCTGCACCTCTCTCAGAAGAAAAGGATGACAAAATTGTGATCTTGTTATCAAGACACATATTATTCAATAAAAATTACCTTAAATATAAAGCGAAACATGATATCGTTGATATTATGGTACCGTTGACTGCTCTTACCTTGGAGTCTATGAAAGATATTGATTTTGATAGCAAGCCGGATATGACGGTTTTCTTAGTAGAAGCTGATCTTAAGAATGGCAAACGTGTTGACAAAGGACTGTACTTATATAAGAATGGTGAGGTGAAAATGGTTCTGCCTAATGGAAGAGCAGCGGCGGCTTCATTTAATGATGAAGAAATAGTCTATTTCGGAGCCAGCGATGGTTTATATGTTTATAATGTGGACTCCAAGTCCGCTGATAAATATGGAAATTTTTCCGATAGCATTATCGATATCGCTACAAACGTAGATGGAAAACACATTTACATTCTGAGTGAAGATCACAAATTATATAATGTGACAAATGAAGGCGCAGACAAAGAGTTGCTCCAAGATGTAGAAGATGCCCAGGAAATTGTTTTGGATTATTTTGAAAATATTTACTTCTATGACTCCAACAAGGATGTATTCATTAAAAATGCTGATGGGATTATCAAAGTTCGGGGTCTACCGAAAGGCAGGAAATCCCTTAAGTTTTTGGGCCAAGATTTCCTTAAAGTGCGATATGTTATTTTGATGACAGACAACGTTCTTTACGTTATCTTTGCTAATGGAATGGCTTTTGCAAGTCCTGTGGAATTGAGCCCTAATGCGAAACCAACTGCTTATGGCCTTTGGTCCGAAATAGTGCATTACTACGCATACAACAAAAATCTGTATGTAAAATATCTGTGAGCACTCGTAACTGAAGTAATAATTGGGGGTAAGGAAGAAGAAATTGTTAAAATTGCCAACAACGTTTAAAAACGCAAAAACTGTAATGCAAACACGTCTCGTTATTTAGTACAGACTGACTATATTAAGGTTTAGTACATTTCACAATAGATGTCGCTAGTAACATATTTATGTATTTTGATAAAATTGACCGCAACACCCCCACTTACATAATAAACTAAATTTTTCCTTAAACTTCTGATGTTTAATTTTAGTTAACAACCCTTTAGTTAACAAATCTGCTGGCACTTCATTTGTGGATAAATAATAATTAATCTCTACTTTTCCACTCTTGATAGTCTCCCTAACAAAATGATGTTTAACATCTAAATGTTTTGATCTATTACGACATTGATGATTTGTAGCCATCTTTAATCTCCTTTGGTTATCACAATTTAGCTTAATAGTTAACAAAGACCCAGTTAATTCAAGCAATAGTTCTCTTAGATATATTGTGTCCCTACAAGCTTCGAAGATCGCAATATATTAAGCCTCTGTACTGGATAAGGCTGCAACTTTCTGCTTCCTACTCTGCCACTAAGCAGCTGTTCCTGACATTACAAAACAAAATCCACTGTAGGACTTTCTATCTAATCTGTCAGTCGCCCAATCAGCATCAACATGTAAAACAATATAAACTCTCACCTTGACAAATAAACTTTAAACAATACATTTTAATTTTCTTTAAGTACCTGAGAATTCCTTTAACATAGTTCCAATGTTCAATATGGTAGCAAGTATTAAATTGACTTAGATAACTAACAGAGTATGCAATACCACGTATTGTCATGACAGCCAAATACATAAGACAATCCAAGAGTTTTTGATAGCTAATTTGCTCTGTACATTTTTCTGCTTTTGTTATGTTCAATTTACTCTCTGTAATATTAAATGTTTGTCATAATTCTTCTGTGTACTGTTATCGTTCTATACTTATCTCATACAATGGGTTTCTTTCCATATCACACCTCATATGGAGTTTTGTCTTTGAGACCGGATGCTATAGATCGATTTTTGTAGTACACAGCTGTTATATTTAGTGGCAGCGCTGGATGGCAAGGTTTATGAATTTAATATTATGGAAGCGATGGTTAAATCAATGTTCAGTTTCACTTCGGAATGGCCAAAAGATCTTACGAAACTTATCATGTCGATCATAGAGACGGGGAAGGACGAAATATATAAAGATTTCAATCATTTCTTTTGAAAATTACAATCAAATTGTATATATTTTACTAAGAGGCTGATCTGAGTCATAATAAAACGATAATAATGTATGTAATAAAACCTTTGTATTTTTTGTAAATAAATTGTTTATAACAAATGTTTATAATTATTTTGAGACCCAATCTGACTAACAATTTTAGAAAGTCGCTAATAATTTTAGATTAAATATTATTAGTTTTCATAATGGTGAATGGTTTTAATTATAAAATACCTTGAACTTTGAAAATTTCTAGCAGATTAATTATGTTAGTTTAATATATTTGAGGGATACTTTAACATAATACATATATCATTGATTTAATTTCCCTCGTTTTTGTGACATTATACAATTTATTGGATGATAAACCATCATATGATAAGGATAACTGGAGCTGTTCTCGATAAACCAGACATATTTAAAACAATTTACAAAACTTATATAAAAATGACCAAATTCTTTTTTGTTCACTGCAATATCTTGCATCCTGCTTGCAAATTTTTGGTGAGTGTTTCCTCTACAAGAATGGCTGATGAAATTATTTATTTATTAATAAAAAAAATTGTTACAATTACAGTATTATAAAAGAAATGTGATGTACAAAGGATAGCTTATCAGTTAAGAGATATCACTACCAGAAACCCTTTTGAAAGAGGAAATAGGAAGAGAAATGTGGACTAGATAAAAAAAGAGAAAAGGTAAAAATAAAAAAGAGGTATATACAGGGTGACTGGTGAATTACTATCAATATTTAAGGAGCATACTCGGTACATGATTCTCATTCGAATTATGTAAAAAAAATAGGCACTTAATTTTTGACAAAATTTCCGTATAAATAAGTAAAGTGTTGACACGTTCCAAATGTTCAAGTGTAGACGCATGCGGCGACGTGTTGATACAACACTACGTCACGACATGCGTATGTGTGAGTGTCAGTGTATACCTAATCTGTAGGGTGTTCACACGATGCGTAATTAATTACATAACTTTTGGTTAACTTTACTTAGAAGTTTATTAATATTTATGTTATATTAATTTTTATTTTGTCATATATGATCGTCAAATATCACGTCCTCAAATATCGATAGTAATTCACCAGTCACCCTGTATATGAAAACAAACCAAATTATAATAGTATAAAATTCTGATATTATACTAACATAGATATATACATAAATATTTACGAATAGAATAAATAGATAAACGTTACATATTATATTAAGGTAAAAGTGACAGAAGATGTCTCTTAAGTCGATGTTTAAATGCAACTGCACTTGGACTCTCTCTGTAAAGAGAAGGAGAGAGTGAGTTTCATAGTTTTGCACCTTGGACGGAGAAGGATTTACGATAAAATTTTGTATTAAAGGAGGGGATATCAAGAGGATTTTGTGTAACACAAGAGCTAGGAAGGATTCTAGGGGAGGAAAATTTAAAACGCTCGAGTAGGTACGGGGGAGAAGAATGTTTGAACATATTGTACATTAGCGTTAAAACATGCATATTCCGGCGAAAGCGAATAGGGAACCACTTTAATTTGCTGAGGAATTCAGAATTGTGGTCGTACTTACGCAAGCCGGCAAGCTATTTATTTTATAATTATTCCTTGAAAATCAGTCTTTCTTTTAGATAATTTAAAAGTAACCCAACATATTCATCAGTAATCGTTGGATAGTTATTAAGATGGTTTAAAAATGACAGAAAAAATATACATTCTCTGTTTTTACTTTTGGCTATATTTTTAATACCTTAAAATATAATAATACATATTTATATTAAGAATTAATATTAAGAATATTAAGAATTAATTTGACAAACAATATTAATATTAAGAATTGATCGGTAAAACATTTGATCACATTGATAAAACTTTAAAACATTCTAGGTGCCCAATGGATGGAGGGAGCATAAAGATTGCATCTAAACTTTTGTTTTTCTCTTGATGTATCCCATATTATTTAGTACATATATATAACGTAAGCCAATATTTTCTTAACATATAATATAATTGTGATAGTGATATACTTATTTATTGAGCTTTGACATAAGATAATACTCAGTTGCCCAGTAGAAAATTTTCATTGAATTTCCTCAGAAAATGTAATATATATATATATATAGCCGGTCTTTATAATATATGTGATAAAAAAGTTTATTATTTATTTAGATATATCTTATTTTTTATTGGTATTTTTTATTTACAGGTGGTAGAGTCCAGCTGTGGTCAAGTTACTAGCGCTCGAATGTGCTGGCTTGACCGGGGAAGTACCACCCTCTCACAGAAGATCGACGTCAAGTAGTCTTTAATGACTGCCTTTCGTCCGCTGAGTGAGGGAGCCGGTTCCCTTTCCCTTTTCCCATCCTTTCCTACCCCTCCCTTTTCCTTCCTTTCCCACCTTTTCCTGCCCCTCTACCCCAATCAAGGATGGCGACATATCAACACATCTCTTATGTTGCCTATGTCTATGGTCGATGTTACTACCTACCATCAGCAAGGCCGTCTGCTCAGTGGCCCCCTTTATCATAAAGAATGTATACATACTATCTACATTTCCTATTATTATAAATTTGTTTGTATGCTTATTTCTTCAACTTTTTTTACTTCTTTCTTTACTGTCCATACACCATATTTCTTTTCTCATTTCCTCTATCAAAAGGATTTCGGGTAGAGATCTGTTGTCTTCTAAGAGACAAGTTATCCTATGATTTCTTTTAAAATACTATAATAATTCTTCTTTTGGTACATAAATAAATATTTATTTATTCATTCATTCACATTCACTGGTTCATTCATTCATTCATTCATTTGATAAACACCCTGTGAACATAATTGTCACCATTACTTCAGAAAATTGTTATCTCTTGCAGATGTTTAAAGGTAGTAGGAAAATTAATTCCATTTTTCACTGAAGTGTAAAGCAAAAATTAAAATTCACAAAATTAAACTTAATAACACAATATTTAAAAAAAAATAATGTAATTAATAACTATTATTTTTGTTTTTTACTAAAAATTCACTGGTTTATCCCGTGACTCATAATAAACTTTTGTTATCAATGTTAAATATAAACATAGAGATACACGCGAATGGGTCCTTTATATCTTGTAATTATTATTTGACAAAAAACAATAATGATAACAAGTATAAAATTGTAAGTTGCACATAGAAGAGCGCATATCTACTTTATACCCGTAGTTGGTAAGTGTAACAATTGATATATAGTAGCTTATCCGTGACTTCGCTTCATTTATTTAAGTTAAAAACATATTGCGTATTATTCATTTTATTATTAATATAAATTGAATTTTGTTAATACTATCGCATCGTTGGAATATTTATATGTAATTGGGACTTTGATATAATTGCATAACAGTGTGAGCTTTTAACTTAAAATTATAAGAGTATACGACTTATTTATGTTAATGAATAGTGTGGGATGTGATATTTTTATTTCATTTTTTATTTTATTTTAATAGTTTATTCAAAATTATATTCATTTAGAAGGCTTCTTGTGAATATTACGATGGTTCTGTATTATTTAATTAATTTAATAATTATAACTAAGACGATTGAAAGAAACGATTCGAAGAAAGCCATGTGTGGTCTGTCATACTTACTATTAATACAATATATACATATAAGTGATAGTTTTGCACTTGTTTCAAATTGTTTATTAACTTTTTTAAATAAGTATTTCATTAAAACGATGAAATTTATTACTTCAGTAACTATAGGAATGTTACGATCGAGGAAATGAATCGAAATCTTTATATCAATTACATATAAACCATTTATTTTCTATTTAGTTATGAAAGTCATATTGTCTGTTCGCATTAATATTTATTCCATTTTGTAACTCATTATAAATAAGCTATATATTCCTTTTTTAATAATGATTGACGGTCGATTATTTTTAACAGTGTATACATACATATATTTGAAGTATATTTTATATGGAAGACTTGTAGTGACTCGATTGATAGTGGAAAAAAAAACATGAATATATTTTAAAATTTTCATAAAAAAAATTAGTAAATTAATGACAATTTCCACATGGAAACAACTTATTTAATACTTTTATGTATGGTTTATTTTATCAATAAATTTGACATGACTTAAATACAAAAACAGATAAGGTTTCATTTTATTTACAATACCTATGTGTATACTATATTTTTATTTAAAATAAACGTATTTATAATTTATATCGATACATTTTTGTTAAGTCGTTAAAAACATTGTAAACAGTGTTAAAATTAATCTCTGAAATTTTACAAGTAAAACATAATCCTTTAAACATTATTGTGTCTATATTATCCTTATTAATGTATTGTAATAATTATTTTCAGACTGGAAACATGAGAACACAAGCGTTTTTATGTGTTGTCCTCTTTATAGGAGGGGATATAGCTGCACCTTTTTCTTTTGAAAAGGATGGAAAAATTGTGATATCAGGAGAAACATTCGATGACAATTTCATTAAATGTAAAGCAAAACATGATATCGTGGATGTTATGGTACCGTTGAATGCTCTTAACTATGACGAGTCTATGAAATCTATTTCCTTGGAGTCTATGGCGGAGATTGATTTTGATATAAAGCGCCTCGATATGACGGTTTTCCTAGTAGAAGCTGATCTTAAGGATGGCAAACGTGTTGACAAAGGACTGTACTTATGTAAGAATGGTGAGGAGAAAATGGTTCTGTCTAATGGAAGAGCAGCGGCGGCTTCAACAAACGACAATAAATTAGTCTATTTCGGAGCCAGCGATGGTTTATATGTTTATAATGTTGACTCCAAGTCCGCTGTTAAATATGGAAATTTTTCCGATAGCATTATTGATATCGCTACAAACGAAGATGGAAAACTCATTTACATTCTGAGTGAAGATCACAAATTATATAATGTGACAAATGAAGGCGCAGACAAAGAGTTGCTCCAAGATGTAGAAGATGCCCAGGAAATTGTTTTGGATTATTTTGAAAATATTTACTTCTATGACTCCAATAAGGATGTATTCATTAAAAATGCTGATGGGATTATCAAAGTTCTGGGTCTACCGGAAGGCAGGAAATCCCTTAAGTTTTTGGGCCAAGAGTTCCTTAAAGAGCCATATGTTACTTTGATGATAGACAACGCTCTATACGTTATCTATCCTTTTGGATTTCCTTATGCAATTGCTGTGGAATTGAGCCCTAATGCGTTACCAACTGCTAATGGCCTTTGATCCGAAATAGTGCATTACTACGCATACAACAAAAATCGGTATGAAGTTTATCTGTGAGTACTTTTAACTGAAGTAATAATTGGGGGTAAGGAAGAAGAAATTGTTAAAATTGCCAACAACGTTTAAAAACGCAAAAACTGTAATGCAAACACGTCTCGTTATTTAGTACAGACTGACTATATTAAGGTTAAGTACATTTCACAACAGATGTCGCTAGTAAGAAATTTATGTATTTTGATAAAATTGACCGCAACACCCCCACTTACAAAATAAACTAAATTTTTCCATAAACTTCTGATGTTTAATTTTAGTTAACAACCCTTTAGTTAACAGATCTGCTGGCACTTCATTTGTGGATAAATAATAATCTACCTCTATTTTTCCACTCTTGATAGTCTCCCTAACAAAATGATGTTTAACATCTAAATGTTTCGATCTATTATGACATTGATGATTTGTAGCCATCTTTAATGCCCTTTGGTTATCACAATTTAGCTTAATAGTTAACAAAGACCCAGTTAATTCAAGCAATAGTTCTCTTAGATATATTGTGTCCCTACAAGCTTCAGAGATCGCAATATATTAAGCCTCTGTACTGGATAAGGCTGCAACTTTCTGCTTCCTACTCTGCCACTAAGCAGCTGTTCCTGACATTACAAAACAAAATCCACTGTAAGACTTTCTATCTAAGCTGTCAGTCGCCCAATCAGCATCAACATATAAAACAATATAAACTCTCACCTTGACAAATAAACTTTAAACGATACATTTTAATTTTCTTTAAGTACCTGAGAATTCCTTTAACATAGTTCCAATGTTCAATATTGTAGCAAGTATTAAATTGACTTAGATAACTAACAGAGTATGCAATACCACGTCTTGTCATGACAGCCATATACGAGTACATAAGACAACCCAAGAGTTTTTGATAACTAATTTGCTCTGTACATTTTTCTGCTTTTGTTATGTTCAATTTACTCTCTGTAATATTAAATGTTTGTCATAATTCTTCTGTGTACTGTTATCGTTCTATACTTATCTCATACAATGGGTTTCTTTTCATATCACACCTCATATGGAGTTTTGTCATTGAGACCGGATGCTATAGATCGATTTTTGTAGTACACAGCTGTTATATTTAGTGGCAGCGTTGGATGGTAAGGTTTATGAATTTAATATTATGGAAGCGATGGTTAAATCAATGTTCAGTTTCACTTCGGAATGGCCAAAAGATCTTACGAAATTTATCATGTCGATCATAGAGACGGGGAAGGACGAAATATATAAAGATTTCAATCATTTCTTTTGAAAATTACAATCAAATTGTATATATTTTACTAAGAGGCTGATCTGAGTCATAATAAAACGATAATAATGTATGTAATAAAACCTTTGTATTTTTTGTAAATAAATTGTTTATAACAAATGTTTATAATTATTTTGAGACCCAATCTGACTAACAATTTTAGAAAGTCACTAATAATTTTAGATTTAATATTATTAGCGTTCATAAAGGTCAATGGTTTTAAGTTTAAAATAGTTTGATTTTAAATACCTTGAACATTGAAAATTTTTAGCAGATTAATTATGTTAGTTCAATATATTTGAGGGATACTTTAACATAATACATATATCATTGATTTAATTTCCCTCGTTTTTGTGACATTATACAATTTATTGGATGATAAACCATCATATGATAAGGATAACTGGAGCTGTTCTCGATAAACCAGACATATTTAAAACAATTTACAAACTTTATATAAAAATGACCAAATTCTTTTTTGTTCACTGCACTATCTTGCATCCTGCTTGCAAATTTTTGGTGAGTATTTCCTCTACAAGAATGGCTGACGAAATTATTTATTTATTTTTTTATGTACCAAAAAAATTGTTACAATTACAGTATTAAAAAAGAAATGTGATGTACAAAGGATAGCTTATCAGTTAAGAGATATCACTACCAGAAACCCTTTTGAAAGAGGAAATAGGAAGAGAAATGTGGACTAGATAAAAAAAGAGAAAAGGTAAAAATAAAAAAGAGGTATATATATGAAAACAAACCAAATTATAATAGTATAAAATTCTGATATTATACTAACATAGATATATACATAAATCTTTACGAATAGAATAAATAGATAAACGTTACATATTATATTAAGGTAAAAGTGACAGAAGATGTCTCTTAAGTCGATGTTTAAATGCAACTGCACTTGGACTCTCTCTGTAAAGAGAAGGAGAGAGTGAGTTTCATAGTTTTGCGCCTTGGACGGAGAAGGATTTACGATAAAATTTTGTATTAAAGGAGGGAATATCAAGAGGATTTTGTGTAACACAAGAGCTAGGAAGGATTCTAGGGGAGGAAAATTTAAAACGCTCGAGTAGGTACGGGGGAGAAGAATGTTTGAACATATTGTACATTAGCGTTAAAACATGCATATTCCGGCGAAAGCGAGTAGGGAACCACTTTAATTTGCTGAGGAATTCAGAATTGTGGTCGTACTTACGCAAGCCGGCAAGCAATTTATTTTATAATTTTTCCTTGAAAATCACTCTTTCTTTTAGATAATTTAAAAGTAACCCAACATATTCAGCAGCAATCGTTGGATAGTTATTAAGATGGTTTAAAAATGACAGAAAAAATATGCATACTTTGTTTTTACTTTTGGCTATATTTTTAATACCTTAAAATATAATAATACATATTTATATTAAGAATTAATATTAAGAATATTAAGAATTAATCGGACAAACCATATTAATATTAAGAATTGATCGGTAAAACATTTGATCACATTGATAATACTTTAAAACATTCTAGGTGCCCAATGGATGGAGGGAGCATAAAGATTGCATCTAAACTTTTGTTTTTCTCTTGATGTATCCGATATTATTTAGTACATATATATAACGTAAGTCAATATTTTCTTAACATATAATATAATTGTGATAGTGATATACTTATTTATTGAGCTTTGACATAAGATAATACTCAGTTGCCCAGTAGAAAATTTTCATTGAATTTCCTCAGAAAATGTAATATATATATAGCCGGTCTTTATAATATATGTGATAAAAAAGTTTATTATTTATTTAGATATATCTTATTTTTTATTGGTATTTTTATTTACAGGTGGTAGAGCCCAGCTGTGGTCAAGTTACTAGCGCTCGAATGTGCTGGCTTGACCGGGGAAGTACCACCCTCTCACAGAAGGTCGACGTCAAGTAGTCTTTAATGACTGCCTTTCGTCCGCTGAGTGAGGGAGCCGGTTCCCTTTCCCTTTTCCCAACCTTTCCTACCCCTCTCTTTTCCTTCCTTTCCCACCTTTTCCTGCCCCTCTACCCCAATCAAGGATGGCGACATATCAACACATCTCTTATGTTGCCTATGTCTATGGTCGATGTTACTACCTACCATCAGCAAGGCCGTCTGCCCGGTGGTCCCCTTTATCATAAAGAATGTATACATACTATCTACATTTCCTATTATTATAAATTTGTTTGTATGCTTATTTCTTCAACTTTTTTTACTTCTTTCTTTACTGTCCATACACCATATTTCTTTTCTCATTTCCTCTATCAAAAGGATTTCGGGTAGAGATCTGTTGTCTTCTAAGAGACAAGTTATCCTATGATTTCTTTTAAAATACTATAATAATTCTTCTTTTGGTACATAAATAAATATTTATTTATTCATTCATTCACATTCACTGGTTCATTCATTCATTCATTCATTTGATAAACACCCTGTGAACATAATTGTCACCATTACTTCAGAAAATTGTTATCTCTTGCAGATGTTTAAAGGTAGTAGGAAAATTAATTCCATTTTTCACTGAAGTGTAAAGCAAAAATTAAAATTCACAAAATTCAACTTAATAACACAATATTAAAAAAAAAATAATGTAATTAATAACTATTATTTTTGTTTTTTACTAAAAATTCACTGGTTTATCCCGTGACTCATAATAAACTTTTGTTATCAATGTTAAATATAAACATAGAGATACACGCGAATGGGTCCTTTATATCTTGTAATTATTATTTGACAAAAAACAATAATGATAACAAGTATAAAATTGTAAGTTGCACATAGAAGAGCGCATATCTACTTTATACTCGTAGTTGGTAAGTGTAACAATTCATATATAGTAGCTTATCCGTGACTTCGCTTCATTTATTTAAGTTAAAAACATCTTGCGTATTATTCATTTTATTATTAATATAAAGGAAACTTTGTTTTTACTATCGTATCGTTGGAATATCTTTATATATGTATATAATTTTTCTGTGAGTGTGTATGTAACTGAACTTCTCTCAAACGACTGGACCGATTTTGATGAAATTTTTTGTGTTTGTTCAAGGGGATCTGGGAATGGTTAAGATTCACAATTTTGTCCGCTGGACAATGTTTTTTTTATTAATTTATTAGCAGTTGTTGATATAAACGGTTTTTTTTTGACGTTAGATTTGATACCTAACTAATATGTCAATCATTCTGTCGCACTTCAAAAGACGGAGATTTATGGCTTTAATAGATAAACTCCAAAAATATGTATAAAAAACGTAACAGATATTTCTTGATTATAGGGCGATACGAAGTTCGCCTGGTCTTCTAGTTTATATACAGGGTGACTGGTGAATTACTATCGATACTTGAGGACGTGATATTTGACGATCATATATGACAAAATAAAAATTAATATAACATAAATATTAATAAACTTCTAAGAAAAGTTAACCAAAAGTTATGTAATTAATTACGCATCGTGTGAACACCCTACAGATTAGGTATACACACACACTCACACATATGCATGAGACGGCGTGGTGTTGTATCAGCACGCAGGAGCACGCGTCCACACTTGGAACACTTGGAACGTGTCAACACTTTATTTATTTATACGGAAATTTTGTCAAAAATTAAGTGCCTTTTTTTTTTACATAATTCAAATGAGAATCATGTACCGAGTATTCTCCTTAAATATTGATAGTAATTCACCAGTCACCCTGTATAATGGTCAATTTTATATAATTGCATAACAGTGTGATTTTTCAACTTAAAATTATAAGAGTATACGACTAATTTATGTGAATCAATATTGTGAGATGTGATGTTTTTATTTCATTTTTTATTTTATTTCAATAGTTTATTCAAAATTATATTGATTTAGAAGGTTAATAAGTTTTGTTTTGAATGCTAGATTCGTGTTTTTTCTTGTGAATATTACGATGGTTCTGTATTATTTAATTAATTTAATAATTATAACTAAGACGATTGAAAGAAACGATTCGAAGAAAGCCATGTGTGTTCTGTCATACTTACTATTAATACAATATATAAGTGAGAGTTTTGCACTTGTTTCAAATTGTTTATTAACTTTTTTAAATAAGTATTTCATTATAACGATGAAATTTATTACTTCAGTAACTATAGGAATGTTACGATCGAGGAAATGAATCGAAATCTTTATATCAATTACATATAAACCATTTATTTTCTATTTACTTATGAAAGTCATATTGTCTGTTCGCATTAATATTTATTCCATTTTGTAACTCATTACAAATAAGATACATATATATTCCTTTTTTAATAATGATTGACGGTCGATTATTTTTAACAGTGTATACATACATATATTTGAAGTACATTTTATATGGAAGACTTGTAGTGACTCGATTGATAGTGGAAAAAAAACATGAATATATTTTAAAATTTTTTCACAAAAAAAAATTAGTTAATTAATCTCTAAAATTTTACAAGTAAAACATAATCCCTTAAACATTATTGTGTCTATATTATCCTTATTAATGTATTGTAATAATTATTTTCAGACGGGAAAAATGAGAACACAAGCGTTTTTATGTGTAGTCCTCTTTATAGGAGAGTATATAGCTGCACCTCTCGCAGAAAAAAAAGGTCACAAATTTGTAGTATCAAGAGAAATATTCGATGACAATTTCATTAAATGTAAAGCAAAACATGATATCGTGGATATTATGGTACCGTTGAATGCTTTTACCTTGAAGACTAATATAGGTTTTGATTCTAATAGCAACATCGATATGACGGTTTTCTTAGTAGAAGCTGATCTTAAGAATGGCAAACGTGTTGACAAAGGACTGTACTTATGTAAGAATGGTGAGGTGAAAATGGTTCTGCCTAATGGAAGAGCAGCGGCGGCTTCATTTAACGATGAAAAAATAGTCTATGTCGGAGCCAGCGATGGTTTATATGTTTATAATGTTGAGTCCAAGTCCGCTGTTAAATATGGAAATTTTTCCGATAGCATTATTGATATCGGTACAAATATAGATGGAAAACACATTTACATTCTGAGTGAAGATCACAAATTATATAATGTGACAAATGAAGGCGCAGACAAAGAGTTGCTCCAAGATGTAGAAGATGCCCAGGAAATTGTTTTGGGTTATTCTGAAAATATTTACTTCTATGACTCGAATAAGGATGTATTCATTAAAAATGCTGATGGGGTTATCAAAGTTCAGGGTCTACCGGAAGGCAGGAAATCCCTTAAGCTTGTAAACCCAACGATAATGATGGTGGAAGCGGTTCCTTTGATTATAGACAACGCTCTATACTATATCAAAGCTAATGGAACAGCTGAAGCTACTGGCGTGGAGTTCAGTGCCAATGCGAAACCAACTGCTTATGGCGCTTATGCCACTCTTGTGCTGTACTACGCATATAATAAAAATCTGTATGAATTCTTTGTTGGGCCAATGTTTAAATAGAAATTGAGAGAAGTAGCATCGTCGCTGAAAATCGTAAAAACTCTTTAGACTAGTAGAGATCTTAATGTATGTAGAACTATTGAAATATTTATATAATAAATATTTTTACTAACAACAAATCGTTTCTTTTGTTTGTACAACAAATATATTTTATAATTGAATAACTATTTACTGACAGTCGTGTCATAATTTATGTGCTTTGTGTAATGGAAAAAGTAGAAATGTTCAATTGCAGATATTTCTCTATCAACCCTAGATCACCACAAAATAAAAAAAAACACACAAATTTCATAAAGAAAACCAGGGGCTACTTCTTAAACGAAAAGTCTTATATTGGTATCAAATCCTAGTCATCTTAGAGTTTTCGTAGCTAATATATTCTTCTTTAAGTTTAAATACCTATCTTATTTGTTACATCTTGATCAATTATGATAATAATCTTAAGAGAAAAGAACATGGGTGGCACTTTTATATCGAGAATACTTTAATTACACAACTGGAACATTAAAACGGGAATGATTTAATAAAAAAAGTTTTTTTACTGTCATTTTAAATTAGGACTGGAGTCATAATCACCTTGGTGCCTTTAGTCCAAGTTGTTATGAAACTAGATACAGACAGTCTTTACGTTACCGTACCATTTATTCTCTTGTGATATGATTTGCAGTGAACGTTGTTCCTATAAAATATAAATAAATACTAAGAGTTTTGATGCTACTAATCTTCTCTTCTACATATATAAAAATGGATTGCTGTTCCTTAGTCTCGCTAAAACTCGAGAACGGCTGAACCGATTTTGCTAATTTTAGTCTTGAAATACTCCTGTAAGTCCAGGGAAGGTTTAAAAGGTGAGAAAAATTGGAATTATTGCCGAGAAAATCCTAAAAACAGCCCTTTTCTATTTCCCATACAAATGATTTTTTGACATTAGACTTGACAACTAACTTATATGTCAATCATTCTGTTCGATTGAAACAGTAGAAATTTAATAAATACCAATACCGGGTTATTGAAGACGGAATAGAGTTTGCCCTGTCAGCTATACCTATATTACTAATGACGAAATTAACGCGGACGAAGTCGCGGGCAAAAACTAGTTATTAATATTTCGTCTGGTGTATTACATTTAACTAAAAGTTTTATCGATAGTCAATATTGAAAATAGTAATAACAAGCTTAATAAATTATGCCATCGATTTCTCTTGTGTCATTTGATTCGTAAAACCAGGTTGAAATAATTTTCGTATTATTAAATTAAAAATTCACAAAATTCAACTTGATCAGACATTATTTTGGAAAACAAATTAATGTAATTAAGAACAATAATTTTGTTTTTTACTAAAAATTCACTGGTTTATCCCGTGACTCATAATAAACTTTTGTTATCAATGTTAAATATAAACATAGAGATACACGCGAATGGGTCCTTTATATCTTGTAATTATTATTTGACAAAAAACAATAATGATAACAAGTATAAAATTGTAAGTTGCACATAGAAGAGCGCATATCTACTTTATACTCGTAGTTGGTAAGTGTAACAATTGATATATAGTAGCTTATCCGTGACTTCGCTTCATTTATTTAAGTTAAAAACATCTTGCGTATTATTCATTTTATTATTAATATAAAGGAAACTTTGTTTTTACTATCGTATCGTTGGAATATCTTTATATATATAATTTTTCTGTGAGTGTGTATGTAACTGAACTTCTCTCAAACGACTGGACCGATTTTGATGAAATTTTTTGTGTTTGTTCAAGGGGATCTGGGAATGGTTAAGATTCACAATTTTGTCCGCTGGACAATGTTTTTTTTATTAATTTATTAGCAGTTGTTGATATAAACGGTTTTTTTTTGACGTTAGATTTGACACCTAACTAATATGTCAATCATTCTGTCGCACTTCAAAAGACGGAGATTTATGGCTTTAATAGATAAACTCCAAAAATATGTATAAAAAACGTAACAGATATTTCTTGATTATAGGGCGATACGAAGTTCGCCTGGTCTTCTAGTTTATATACAGGGTGACTGGTGAATTACTATCGATACTTGAGGACGTGATATTTGACGGTCATATATGACAAAATAAAAATTAATATAACATAAATATTAATAAACTTTTAAGAAAAGTTAACCAAAAGTTATGTAATTAATTTTGTCAAAAATTAAGTGCCTATTTTTTTTACATAATTCAAATGAGAATCATGTACCGAGTATTCTCCTTAAATATTGATAGTAATTCACCAGTCACCCTGTATAATGGTCAATTTTATATAATTGCATAACAGTGTGATTTTTCAACTTAAACTTATAAGAGTATACGACTTATTTATGTTAATCAATATTGTGAGATGTGATGTTTTTATTTCATTTTTTATTTTATTTTAATAGTTTATTCAAAATTATATTCATTTATATAGGCTAATAAGTTTTGTTTTGAATGCCAGATTCGTGGTTTTTCTTGTGAATATTACGATGGTTCTGTATTATTTAATTAATTTAATAATTATAACTAAGACGATTGAAAGAAACGATTCGAAGAAAGCCATGTGTGTTCTGTCATACTTACTATTAATACAATATATAAGTGATAGTTTAGCACTTATTTTAAATTGTTTATTAACTCATATTATCTTATCTAGTGTAGTTAGTTAGGTGATATATTAAACACTTAATAATTAATCATTGTAAAAAATTTACCCTAAGGCCTCGGCCTCGAATCTCGCGGGTAGCGGGGCGGCAGCGGCGGCGGCACGGAAACGCATACTATTCTCCAAACTAGCGGGCAACGGGCACGGAGAAATGTATGCGTTTTCGTGCCGCCGCCGCTGCCGCCCCGCTACCCGCGAGATTCGAGGCCGAGGCCTAAAAGTCGTTAATGTAGAAAATATTTAAGCTTAAAATTTTATTTATTCAATTTTGTAACTCATAAATAAGCTATATATTACTATTTTTAATAATGATTGACGGTCAAGCATTTTAGACACTGTAGACTTATAGTGACTCGATTGATACTGAGAAAAAAAAAAATATTTTTTCAATTTTTTTCATAAAAAAATAAGTAAATTAATGTCAATTTCCACATGGAAACAACTTATTTAATACCTCTACGTATGGTTTATTTTATCGATGAATTTTGACATGACTTAAATAAAAAAACAGATATTGTGTTTCGTTTTAGTTACAATACCTATATACTATATATCAATACATTTTTTGTTAAGTCGTTAAAATCATTGCAAACAGTGTTAAAATTAATCTCTAAAATTTTACAAGTAAAACATAATCCTTTAAACATTATTGTGTCTATATTATCCTTATTAATGTATTGTAATAATTATTTTCAGACTGGAAAAATGAGAACACAAGCGTTTTTATGTGTAGTCCTCTTTATAGGAGAGTATATAGCTGCACCTCTCTCAGAAGAAAAGGATGACAAAATTGTGATACCAAGACACATATTATTCAATAAAAATTACCTTAAATATAAAGCGAAACATGATATCGTTGATATTATGGTACCGTTGAATGCTCTTACCTTGGAGTCTATGAAAGATATTGATTCTGATAGCAAGCCGGATATGACGGTTTTCTTAGTAGAAGCTGATCTTAAGGATGGCAAACGTGTTAACAAAGGACTGTACTTATATAAGAATGGTGAGGAGAAAATGGTTCTGCCTAATGGAAGAGCAGCGGCGGCTTCATTTGATGATGAAGAAATAGTCTATTTCGGAGCCAGCGATGGTTTATATGTTTATAATGTGGACTCCAAGTCCGCTGATAAATATGGAAATTTTTCCGATAGCATTATCGATATCGCTACAAACGTAGATGGAAAACACATTTACATTCTGAGTGAAGATCACAAATTATATAATGTGACAAATGAAGGCGCAGACAAAGAGTTGCTCCAAGATGTAGAAGATGCCCAGGAAATTGTTTTGGATTATTTTGAAAATATTTACTTCTACGACTCCAACAAGGATGTATTCATTAAAAATGCTGATGGGATTATCAAAGTTCAGGGTCTACCGGAAGGCAGGAAATCCCTTAGGTTTTTGGGCCAAGATTTCCTTAAAGAGCCATATGTTATTTTGATGACAGACAACGTTTTTTACGCAATCATTGCTAATGGAATTGCTTATGCAATGAATGTGGAATTAAGCCCTGATGCGAAACCAACTGCTTATGGCGTTTGGTCCGAAATAGTGCATTACTACGCATACAACAAAAATCTGTATGAATTTTATATGTGAGCACTTTTAACTGAAGTAATAATTGGGGGTAAGGAAGAAGAAATTGTTAAAATTGCCAACAACGTTTAAAAACGCAAAAACAGTAATGAAAACACGTCTCGTTATTTAGTACAGACTGACTATATTAAGGTTTAGTACATTTCACAATAGATGTCGCTAGTAACATTTTTATCTATTTTGATAAAATTGACCGCAACACCCCCACTTACATAATAAACTAAATTTTTTCATAAACTTCTGATGTTTAATTTTAGTTAACAACCCTTTAGTAAACAAATCTGCTGGCACTTCATTTGTGGATAATTAATAATTAATCTCTACTTTTCCACTCTTGATAGTCTCCCTAACAAAATGATGTTTAACATCTAAATGTTTCGATCTATGTATTATGACATTGATGATTTGTAGCCATCTTTAATGCCCTTTGGTTATCACAATTTAGCTTAATAGTTAACAAAGACCCAGTTAATTCAAGCAATAGTTCTCTTAGATATATTGTGTCCCTACAAGCTTCAGAGATCGCAATATATTAAGCCTTTGTACTGGATAATGCTGCAACTTTCTGCTTCCTACTCTGCCACTAAGCAGCTGTTCCTGACATTACAAAACAAAATCCACTGTAGGACTTTCTATCTAATCTGTCAGTCGCCCAATCAGCATCAACATGTAAAACAATATAAACTCCTACCTTGACAAATAAACTTTAAACAATACATTTTAATTTTCTTTAAGTACCTGAGAATTCCTTTAACATAGTTCCAATGTTCAATATGGTAGCAAGTATTAAATTGACTTAGATAACTAACAGAGTATGCAATACCACGTCTTGTCATGACAGCCATATACGAGTACATAAGACAACCCAAGAGTTTTTGATAACTAATTTGCTCTGTACATTTTTCTGCTTTTGTTATGTTCAATTTACTCTCTGTAATATTAAATGTTTGTCATAATTCTTCTGTGTACTGTTATCGTTCTATACTTATCTCATACAATGGGTTTCTTTTCATATCACACCTCATATGGAGTTTTGTCTTTGAGACCGGATGCTATAGATCGATTTTTGTAGTACACAGCTGTTATACATATTTAGTGGCAGCGTTGGATGGTAAGGTTTATGAATTTAATATTATGTAAGCGATGGTGAAATCAATGTTCAGTTTCACTTCTTCAAAAGATCTTACGAAACTTATCATGTCGATCATAGAGACGGGGAAGGACGAAATATATAAAGATTTCAATCATTTCTTTTGAAAATTACAATCAAATTGTATATATTTTACTAAGAGGCTGATCTGAGTCATAATAAAACGATAATAATGTATGTAATAAAACCTTTGTATTTTTTGTAAAGAAATTGTTTATACCAAATATTTATAATTATTTTGAGACCCAATCTGACTAACAATTTTAGAAAGTCACTAATGATTTTAGTTTAAATATTATTAGCGTTCATAATGGTCAATGGTTTTAAGTTTAAAATAATTTGATTTTAAATACCTTGAACTTTGAAAATTTCTAGCAGATTAATTATGTTAGTTTAATATATTTGAGGGATACTTTAACATAATACATATATCATTGTTTTAATTTCCCTCGTCTTTGTGACATTATATAATTTATTGGATGATAAACCATCATATGATAAGGATAACTGGAGCTGTTCTCGATAAACCAGACATATTTAAAACAATTTACAAACTTTATATAAAAATGACCAAACTCTTTTTTGTTCACTGCAATATCTTGCATCCTGCTTGCAAATTTTTGGTGAGTATTTCCTCTACAAGAATGGCTGACGAAATTATTTATTTATTTTTTTATGTACCAAAAAAAATTGTTACAATTACAGTATTATAAAAGAAATGTGATGTACAAAGGATAGCTTATCAGTTAAGAGATATCACTACCAGAAACCCTTTCGAAAGAGGAAATAGGAAGAGAAATGTGGACTAGATAAAAAAAGAGAAAAGGTAAAAATAAAAAAGAGGTATATATATGAAAACAAACCAAATTATAATAGTATAAAATTCTGATATTATACTAACATAGATATATACATAAATATTTACGAATAGAATAAATAGATAAACGTTACATATTATATTAAGGTAAAAGTGACAGAAGATGTCTCTTAAGTCGATGTTTAAATGCAACTGCACTTGGACTCTCTCTGTAAAGAGAAGGAGAGAGTGAGTTTCATAGTTTTGCGCCTTGGACGGAGAAGGATTTACGATAAAATTTTGTATTAAAGGAGGGAATATCAAGAGGATTTTGTGTAACACAAGAGCTAGGAAGGATTCTAGGGGAGGAAAATTTAAAACGCTCGAGTAGGTACGGGGGAGAAGAATGTTTGAACATATTGTACATTAGCGTTAAAACATGCATATTCCGGCGAAAGCGAGTAGGGAACCACTTTAATTTGCTGAGGAATTCAGAATTGTGGTCGTACTTACGCAAGCCGGCAAGCAATTTATTTTATAATTTTTCCTTGAAAATCACTCTTTCTTTTAGATAATTTAAAAGTAACCCAACATATTCAGCAGCAATCGTTGGATAGTTATTAAGATGGTTTAAAAATGACAGAAAAAATATGCATACTTTGTTTTTACTTTTGGCTATATTTTTAATACCTTAAAATATAATAATACATATTTATATTAAGAATTAATATTAAGAATATTAAGAATTAATCGGACAAACCATATTAATATTAAGAATTGATCGGTAAAACATTTGATCACATTGATAATACTTTAAAACATTCTAGGTGCCCAATGGATGGAGGGAGCATAAAGATTGCATCTAAACTTTTGTTTTTCTCTTGATGTATCCCATATTATTTAGTACATATATATAACGTAAGCCAATATTTTCTTAACATATAATATAATTGTGATAGTGATATACTTATTTATTGAGCTTTGACATAAGATTATACTCAGTTGCCCAGTAGAAAATTTTCATTGAATTTCCTCAGAAAATGTAATATATATATACCCGGTGTTTATAATATCCAGGGTGACTGGTGAATTACTATCAATATTTAAGGAGAATACGCGGTACATGATTCTCATTCCAATTATGTAAAAAAAATAGGTACTTAATTTTTGACAAAATTTCCCTATAAATAAATAAAGTGTTGACACGTTCCAAGTGTTCAAGTGTGGACGCGTGCGGCGGCGTGCTGATACAACACCACGTCACGACACGCGTATGTGTGAGTGTCAGTGTATACCTAATCTGTAGGGTGTTCATACGATGCGTAATTAATTACACAACTTTTGGTTAACTTTACTTAGAAGTTTATTAATATTTATGTTATATTAATTTTTATTTTGTCATATATGATCGTCAAATATCACGTCCTCAAATATCGATAGTAATTCACCAGTCATCCTGTATATACCCGGGCTTGTAATATATGTGATAAAAAAGTTTATTATTTATTTAGATATATCTTATTTTTTATTGGTATTTTTATTTAAAGACAGTAGAGTCCAGCTGTGGTCAAGTTACTAGCGCTCGAATGTGCTGGCTTGACCGGGGAAGTACCACCCTCTCACAGAAGATCGACGTCAAGTAGTCTTTAATGGCTGCCTTTCGTCCGCTGAGTGAGAGAGCCGGTTCCCTTACCCTTTTCCCATCCTTTCCTACCCCTTCCCTTTTCCTTCCTTTCCCACCTTTCCTGCCCCTCTACCCCAATCAAGGATGGCGACATATCAACACATCTCTTATGTTGCCTATGTCTATGGTCGATGTTACTACCTACCATCAGCAAGGCCGTCTGCCCGGTGGTCCCCTTTATCATAAAGAATGTATACATACTATCTACATTTCCTATTATTATAAATTTGTTTGTATGCTTATTTCTTCAACTTTTTTTACTTCTTTCTTTACTGTCCATACACCATATTTCTTTTCTCATTTCCTCTATCAAAAGGATTTCGGGTAGAGATCTGTTGTCTTCTAAGAGACAAGTTATCCTATGATTTCTTTTAAAATACTATAATAATTCTTCTTTTGGTACATAAATAAATATTTATTTTTTCATTCATTCACATTCACTGGTTCATTCATTCATTCATTCATTTGATAAACACCCTGTGAACATAATTGTCACCATTACTTCAGAAAATTGTTATCTCTTGCAGATGTTTAAAGGTAGTAGGAAAATTAATTCCATTTTTCACTGAAGTGTAAAGCAAAAATTAAAATTCACAAAATTCAACTTAATAACACAATATTTAAAAAAAAAATAATGTAATTAATAACTATTATTTTTGTTTTTTACTAAAAATTCACTGGTTTATCCCGTGACTCATAGAAAACTTTTGTTATCAATGTTAAATATAAACATAAAGATACGCGCGAATGGGACCTTTATATCTTGTAATTATTATTTGACAAAAAACAATAATGATAACAAGTATAAAATTGTAAGTTGCACATAGAAGAGCGCATATCTACTTTATACTCGTAGTTGGTAAGTGTAACAATTGATATATAGTAGCTTATCCGTGACTTCGCTTCATTTATTTCAGTTAAAAACATCTTGCGTATTATTCATTTTATTATTAATATAAATTGAATTTTGTTAATACTATCGTATCGTTGGAATATTTATATATAATTGGCATTTTGATATAATTGCATAACAGTGTGATTTTTTAATTTAAAATTATAAGAGTATACGACTTATTTATGTGAATCAATATTGTGGGATGTGATATTTTTATTTCATTTTTCATTTTTTTTTATTTTATTTTAATAGTTTATTCAAAATTATATTGATTTAGAAGGCTAATAAGTTTTGTTTTGAATGCTAGATTCGTGGTTTTTCTTGTGAATATTACGATGGTTCTGTATTATTTAATTAATTTAATAATTATAACTAAGACGATTGAAAGAAACGATTCGAAGAAAGCCATGTGTGTTCTGTCATACTTACTATTAATACAATATATATAAGTGATAGTTTTGCACTTATTTTAAATTGTTTATTAACTTATATTATCTTATGTAGTGTAGTTAGTTAGGTGATATATTAAACACTTAATAATTAATCATTGTGAAAAAATTACCCAAAAAGTCGTTAATATAGAAAATATTTAAGTTTAAAATTTTATTTATTCAATTTTGTAACTCATAAATAAGCTATATATTACTATTTTTAATAATGATTGACGGTCAAGCATTTTAAACATTGTAGACTTATAGTGACTCGATTAATACTGGGAAAAAATATATATTTTTTCAATTTTTTTCATAAAAAAATAAGTAAATTAATGTCAATTTCCACATGGAAACAACTTATTTAATACCTCTACGTATGGTTTATTTTATCGATGAATTTTGACATGACTTAAATAAAAAAACAGATATTGTGTTTCGTTTTAGTTACAATACCTATATACTATATACCAATACATTTTTTGTTAAGTCGTTAAAATCATTGCAAACAGTGTTAAAATTAATCTCTAAAATTTTACAAGTAAAACATAATCCTTTAAACATTAATGTGTCTATATTATCCTTATTAATGTATTGTAATAATTATTTTCAGACTGGAAAAATGAGAACACAAGCGTTTTTATGTGTAGTCCTCTTTATAGGAGGGTATATAGCTGCACCTCTCTCAGAAGAAAAGGATGATAAAATTGTGATCTTGTTATCAAGACACATATTATTCAATAAAAATTACCTTAAATATAAAGCGAAACATGATATCGTTGATATTATGGTACCGTTGACTGCTCTTACCTTGGAGTCTATGAAAGATATTGATTTTGATAGCAAGCCGGATATGACGGTTTTCTTAGTAGAAGCTGATCTTAAGGATGGCAAACGTATTGACAAAGGACTGTACTTATATAAGAATGGTGAGGAGAAAATGGTTCTGCCTAATGGAAGAGCAGCGGCGGCTTCATTTAATGATGAAAAAATAGTCTATTTCGGAGCCAGCGATGGTATATATGTTTATAATGTGGACTCCAAGTCCGCTGATAAATATGGAAATTTTTCCGATAGCATTATCGATATCGCTACAAACGTAGATGGAAAACACATTTACATTCTGAGTGAAGATCACAAATTATATAATGTGACAAATGAAGGCGCAGACAAAGAGTTGCTCCAAGATGTAGAAGATGCCCAGGAAATTGTTTTGGATTATTTTGAAAATATTTACTTCTATGACTCCAACAAGGATGTATTCATTAAAAATGCTGATGGGATTATCAAAGTTCGGGGTCTACCGAAAGGCAGGAAATCCCTTAAGTTTTTGGGCCAAGATTTCCTTAAAGTGCGATATGTTATTTTGATGACAGACAACGTTCTTTACGTTACCTTTGCTAATGGAATTGCTTTTACAAGTTCTGTGGAATTGAGCCCTGATGCGAAACCAACTGCTTATGGCCTTTGGTCCAAAATAGTGCATTACTACGCATACAACAAAAATCTGTATGTAAAATATCTGTGAGCACTCGTACCTGAAGTAATAATTGGGGGTAAGGAAGAAGAAATTGATAAAATTGCCAACAACGTTTAAAAACGCAAAAACTGTAATGCAAACACGTCTCGTTATTTAGTACAGACTGACTATATTAAGGTTTAGTACATTTCACAATAGATGTCGCTAGTAACATATTTATGTATTTTGATAAAATTGACCGCAACACCCCCACTTACCAAATAAACAAAATTTTTCCATAAACTTCTGATGTTTAATTTTAGTTAACAACCCTTTAGTTAACAAATCTGCTGGCACTTCATTTGTGGATAAATAATAATTAATCTCTACTTTTCCACTCTTGATAGTCTCCCTAACAAAATGATGTTTAACATCTAAATGTTTTGATCTATTACGACATTGATGATTTGTAGCCATCTTTAATCTCCTTTGGTTATCACAATTTAGCTTAATAGTTAACAAAGACCCAGTTAATTCAAGCAATAGTTCTCTTAGATATATTGTGTCCCTACAAGCTTCAAAGATCGCAATATATTAAGCCTCTGTACTGGATAAGGCTGCAACTTTCTGCTTCCTACTCTGCCACTAAGCAGCTGTTCCTGACATTACAAAACAAAATCCACTGTAAGACTTTCTATCTGAGCTGTCAGTCGCCCAATCAGCATCAACATATAAAACAATATAAACTCTCACCTTGACAAATAAACTTTAAACAATACATTTTAATTTTCTTTAAGTACCTGAGAATTCCTTTAACATAGTTCCAATGTTCAATATGGTAGCAAGTATTAAATTGACTTAGATAACTAACAGAGTATGCAATACCACGTCTTGTCATGACAGCCATATACGAGTACATAAGACAACCCAAGAGTTTTTGATAACTAATTTGCTCTGTACATTTTTCTGCTTTTGTTATGTTCAATTTACTCTCTGTAATATTAAATGTTTGTCATAATTCTTCTGTGTACTGTTATCGTTCTATACTTATCTCATACAATGGGTTTCTTTCCATATCACACCTC
This sequence comes from Danaus chrysippus, assembly GCA_916720795.1. NCBI lineage: Eukaryota > Metazoa > Arthropoda > Insecta > Lepidoptera > Nymphalidae > Danaus > Danaus chrysippus. The sequence continues at coordinate 1,305,468 of CAKASE010000068.1, forward strand.
ATATGGAGTTTTGTCTTTGAGACCGGATGCTATAGATCGATTTTTGTAGTACACAGCTGTTATATTTAGTGGCAGCGCTGGATGGCAAGGTTTATGAATTTAATATTATGGAAGCGATGGTTAAATCAATGTTCAGTTTCACTTCGGAATGGCCAAAAGATCTTACGAAACTTATCATGTCGATCATAGAGACGGGGAAGGACGAAATATATAAAGATTTCAATCATTTCTTTTGAAAATTACAATCAAATTGTATATATTTTACTAAGAGGCTGATCTGAGTCATAATAAAACGATAATAATGTATGTATATAAAACCTTTGTATTTTTTGTAAATAAATTGTTTATAACAAATGTTTATAATTATTTTGAGACCCAATCTGACTAACAATTTTAGAAAGTCGCTAATAATTTTAGATTAAATATTATTAGTTTTCATAATGGTGAATGGTTTTAATTATAAAATACCTTGAACTTTGAAAATTTCTAGCAGATTAATTATGTTAGTTTAATATATTTGAGGGATACTTTAACATAATACATATATCATTGATTTAATTTCCCTCGTTTTTGTGACATTATACAATTTATTGGATGATAAACCATCATATGATAAGGATAACTGGAGCTGTTCTCGATAAACCAGACATATTTAAAACAATTTACAAACTTTATATAAAAATGAGCTAATTCTTTTTTGTTCACTGCAATATCTTGCATCCTGCTTGCAAATTTTTGGTGAGTGTTTCCTCTACAAGAATGGCTGACGAAATTATTTATTTATTAATAAAAAAAATTGTTACAATTACAGTATTATAAAAGAACTTTTTTTTTCGCGGGTAGGTGTCAAACAAGTTGCAACGTTTTTAGTGAGCTCTTGAAATTTATTTAATTAAAAATACATTATATATAATACATGTATGTGTAAATAACATTACCTACCAGCTTACAATCTCCTTTACAATAAACAATAAAATAATAAGTTAAATAACAACTAATCACTGCTAAAACCATGGATTCAATCAAAGATTCATTGTCTGCCATGTCGGAACTTTTTAATACCAAAATGAATGAATTTCAACATGAGTTACAAAAGACATCCTCATCAGCTGCTACACACACACCATCACTTTCAACGGAGTTCACGCACTTTAGAAGCTTCATCATAGCCGCTCTCAGCACTCTTCAGCGTCAGGTAGAATTACTTGGAAGGGAGTTGGACCGCCAGGAAATGCAAAGAAGGCGCAAAATACTACTTCTTCACGGAGTACCTGAAGAAAAAGCCGAGAACACCAGTGCTCGGGTGACTAGTCTCATTGCAGACCATCTGGACTTAACAAACTTTTCAAGCTCCAGCATCAAATCTTCCTATCGGCTGGGTAAGTCAATAGCTAACCGGAATAGGCCAATTGTTGTTAAGTTCTGTGATGTTAGTGTGCGGGATAAGGTGTGGTTTGCCAAGTCGAAATTTAAAGGCACTGGCATAACCCAATCGGAGTTCCTCACGAAGATACGGCACGATGTGTTCCTCTTAGCACGGCAGCGTTTCGGCATTGGGAAGTGTTGGACCCGGGATGGACGGATTTTCTTCATAGCCCCAGATGGATCGCGTCACCAAGTTGAATCACTCGCTGAACTCGATGCTGTATCCTCTTCACTTTTAAAATCTCCAGAAGTTAAGGGCCTTAACGTCTCGAAGAATACAGATAGTAAAGTTGCAGTATCTCGTCCGAAACGAATTGTTAAAAAGTAGTGATTATAATATTCAGTTTCACATAATATCTGCTTACTACTGGTTTGTTTACATTAATTTACCTTCGTAAACACTCACTTTCTTTATTGATTGGTGTATTTATAAGTGAGTGTAGTTTAAAATTGTTACTATCATGTCAGATATCAAATACAGATTGTGTTGACAACTTCTATTAATGACAGCTGTCACTATCTGGACTCTAGTGTTTTGTCAATTTTAAATACGTTTGTATGACTGTTTCTTTATTTTTAACTAACTTATTTATTTTTGTTTTTCTCTTTTTTTATTATGTTCCGTAATACATAAATTTAATTTTATAATATTTCTTTTTTATAGTGAAATGTCTGTAATAATTTCTGTTTTGCTAATATGTTGTATTCTATTTACATATCACCATTGTGAATTTTTTTTGTGTTACTTTTTACTACCAGTTTGTTTGGTGACTTATTCTATTAGTCATCTTTTTATGCTATTTTTAGTTTTTTAGGCTATAATTATTTTTTATTTTTTTTCCCTTTTGTGTAGCCATTAGTACTTAAATGTAAATACAGTTTCCATACTTATTTTATGTTATCTCGGTGGTAAGCAGATTATGTATGTTATGATTTAAATTATTATTCTTTAGTCTTTAGCTTTATTAGTTGTTACTTATTAGTTTTATCAATCTCATAATCTTTCAACAGCTGGCGGGTAAGACGGATCTATTATATATTTGCAATTTGTATATTTATATATTGTATTTATTGATTATATTTATATACTTATTTTATTTTAATTCACTATATTCTTATTTATTTAATATTATATTTAATATATATGTATAATGATTGATATTAGCCATGTTCAAGACGACAATGATATATATCTTTCTCTCTCTTCTGATTTAGCCAGTAGCGACGACAGCTTTCAAAGTATTCCTTCTCTCAATGAATCCCTATTAAATCTTTTTACAGACGTACCTAAAAACTTTAACATTGTTCATATTAACGCTCAGAGTATTCCTGCTCACTATCCGGACCTTCTCACATCGTTTGATAACAAAAACCTTCATGCTATTCTTGTTTCTGAATCATGGCTTAAACCATGTTTGTCTTCTGAGTCATATTCTTTACCGGGTTTCCATTTAATTCGAAATGACCGTGTCAGTAGAGCTGGTGGAGGTGTTGCCGTGTACCTACGATCTTACATTCCTTTTAAAATCATCAGCATGTCAGCACCTCAGACTGGACCTTCCGCAGAACATCTCTTTATTGAGTTAACTTTTTCCCACTGTAAACTTCTACTATGTGTTTTTTATAATCCTTGCCTATCAATTGACTACTTCTCCTCCCTAGAATTCCTTCTTGAAAAATTTACTCCTCAATATAACCACACTATATTGATGGGTGACTTTAACACTTGTCTGATCAAGAATGACTATAGATCCGTGAGACTCAATTCCTTAATATCTTCATCTAACTTACACATTCTTCCTCTCTCTGCCACACATTTCTTTCCGAATTCCAATCCTTCACTCCTTGACTTAATTATTGTATCTTCCACGGACCATGTTGAAAAACATGGCCAGTGCAATGCTACAGCATTCTCTTATCATGATTTACTTTACCTGTCCTATAAAATTAAACCACCTAAAGCCAAGTCAAGAATCCTTCTGCTGCGTAACTTTGGTGGTGTAGATGTCAGTCGCTTGCAAGAAGATGCATCTAAAATAGATTGGTCAGTAGTACTGGATGCGGATACAGTTGACGAACGGGTTGCAATTTTTAATTCCTTACTGACACAACTATACGACACACATGCTCCCATTCGTCCTGTGCGCCTAAAACATCGGCCTGCTCCCTGGCTTACTGATGAAATCAAAATACTACAACATCGTAAGAACATAGCCAAAGCAAAATATAAGTTGAACCCTACAGACAAAAACCGCGAGAAATATAGAAATATTCGGAATCGCTGCAACATGCAATGTAGAGATCAACAAAGACGCCATATTCATCAGTCCTTAACCGACAATGATCCTTCTAAAGTGTGGAAATTTCTTGAAACACTTGGAATTGGGAAGGCACGTCAAGAACTAAATTTAAATAATCTGGATATAAACCAACTTAACCAGCATTTCTCGTCTTCTGATACCATAGATGGTACGTTAAAAACTAGCACTATTAGAAATATTTCAGCGCCTTCTACTCCCAATATTCCTTCTTTTTCTTTTAGTCAGTTTACTGTATGTGATGTTAAGAAGAACATTTTAGACATCAAGTCCGATGTCGTGGGTTCAGATTGCATTAGCCGTAAAATGATTCTTCCTATTATTGATCTCGTAGCTCCTATCCTTACATCTATCTACAACTTGTCGATAGAATCCTGTACATTTCCTACGATCTGGAAAGATGCTCAAATAATCCCTGTGCCTAAAAAGTCCAACCCGAATAGTTACTCCGAATTTCGTCCTATATCGATTCTTCCTTTCTTATCTAAAGTATTTGAGCGTCTCATATATCAACAAATGACTCCCTTTCTATCCAAAAATAACCTTATGAATCCTTTCCAATCCGGTTTTCGCCGTGGTCATAGTACGGCTACTGCTCTCGTTCAAATAACGGATGACATCAGACTTGGTATGGACTAACAACTGATTACAGTGCTAGCACTGCTGGATTTCAGTAATGCATTTTGAACTGTAGATTTTGATATTTTACTAGCTATACTACGTTCTCTTAACATATCTCCTAAGGTGACTGACTGGTTTCAGTGTTACTTGCGAGGGCGTCGGCAGCGCATATATACTAATGGTCGTAGCTCTGACTGGTGTATGCTAAGCGCCGGTGTCCCGCAAGGTGGCGTGTTGTCTCCTCTATTATTTTCTATATTCATTTCCTCTATCACTAATCACATTTCTTCTCTCTACCACTTGTACGCAGATGATCTCCAAATATATTCACAGACTCACTTAAGTGGGCTCTCGGACACCATGGATTTAATAAACAAAGATTTGTTGCACATAAGCCAATGGAGTAAATCTTATGGTCTGAAAGTTAATCCCACAAAAACAAAGGTGATTATCATTGGTAGCCCGAGACTTATTTCACGGATTGACTGGAAACAATTACCACCTGTCCTTTTTGAGGGCGTCTGCATCCCAATCTGTGAAACAGCAAAAAATCTCGGCGTTATCTTTGATAGGCAACTTTCTTGGACACCTCAAATAAACGAGGTTAGTAAAAAATTGTTTTCATCCATTGGCTCACTGAGAAGATTGAAAAACTTTTTACCTATACCAACTAAAGTTACGCTTGCACAATCTCTCCTTCTACCGATTCTTGACTATGCCGACACCTGTTATACAAACTTAAGTGAGGAGCAATTAAATAAGCTTGAGCGATTACAAAACCTCTGTATTCGGTTCATATTTGGTTTACGCAAATATGACCATGTTTTTGAATTTCGCCAAAAACTCAAGTGGCTCCCTATTCGCCTTCGCAGGAATACTCACATTTTATCTCTTCTTTATTCTATTCTTTTTAATTCAGCGACACCCCTATATCTTAAAGAGCGTCTCACTCTCCTTAGGATGACTCATGAGCGTGCTCTTCGCTCGAGTGAAAATTTAATTCTCTCCATTCCTTCCCATTCTTCTTCTTACTATTCTAAGTCCTTCACTGTAGAAGCTTCTCGACTTTGGAATACTTTACACTTAGCTGTAAGGCGGGCACAGTCTTCAGCCGTTTTTAAAAAAATGGTTAAGGACTTTTACTTTTCTCAACAGTTCTAAGCAGTCAGTTGTTATTGTTAATATCTTGTCTACTTAATATCTCCTATTTTATTATATGTATTTTATGTGTATATTTATGTATGTATGTATTTAATATGGTATATAAGTATATTTATATTATATATATTTATTATTATTTCTGTTTCAAAGTTACTGTACCCCTCCACAACATGATCCTCTACCCAATGGTTGCCTGGAAGAAATCGCTGCTCAGCGATAAGGCCGCCTGTTGCACTTTATATATAGTTATATATAACGTAAATATTATTATTATTTTTTGTATTTGTGCAATAAAGAATAAATAAATAAATAAATAAAGAAATGTGATGTACAAAGGATAGCTTATTAGTTAAGAGATATCACTACCAGAAACCCTTTTGAAAGAGGAAATAGGAAGAGAAATGTGGACTAGATAAAAAAAAGAGAAAAGGTAAAAATAAAAAAGAGGTATATATATGAAAACAAACCAAATTACATATAATAGTATAAAATTCTGATATTATACTAACATAGATATATACATAAATATTTACGAATGGAATAAATAGATAAACGTTACATATTATATTAAGGTAAAAGTGACAGAAGATGTCTCTTAAGTCGATGTTTAAATGCAACTGCACTTGGACTCTCTCTGTAAAGAGAAGGAGAGAGTGAGTTTCATAGTTTTGCACCTTGGACGGAGAAGGATTTACGATAAAATTTTGTATTAAAGGAGGGGATATCAAGAGGATTTTGTGTAACACAAGAGCTAGGAAGGATTCTAGGGGAGGAAAATTTAAAACGCTCGAGTAGGTACGGGGGAGAAGAATGTTTGAACATATTGTACATTAGCGTTAAAACATGCATATTCCGGCGAAAGCGAATAGGGAACCACTTTAATTTGCTGAGGAATTCAGAATTGTGGTCGTATTTACGCAAGCCGGCAAGCAATTTATTTTATAATTATTCCTTGAAAATCACTTTTTCTTTTAGATAATTTAAAAGTAACCCAACATATTCATCAGTAATCGTTGGATAGTTATTAAGATGGTTTAAAAATGACAGAAAAAATATACATTCTCTGTTTTTACTTTTGGCTATATTTTTAATACCTTAAAATATAATAATACATATTTATATTAAGAATTAATATTAAGAATATTAAGAATTAATCGGACAAACAATATAAATATTAAGAATTAATCGGACAAACATTTGATCACATTGAGAAAACTTTAAAACATTCTAGGTGCCCAATGGATGGAGGGAGCATAAAGATTGCATCTAAACTTTTGTTTTTCTCTTGATGTATCCCATATTATTTAGTACATATATATAACGTAAGTCAATATTTTCTTAACATATAATATAATTGTGATAGTGATATACTTATTTATTGAGCTTTGACATAAGATAATACTCAGTTGCCCAGTAGAAAATTTTCATTGAATTTCCTCAGAAAATGTAATATATATATATATAGCCGGTCTTTATAATATATGTGATAAAAAAGTTTATTATTTATTTAGATATATCTTATTTTTTATTGGTATTTTTATTTAAAGACGGTAGAGTCCAGCTGTGGTCAAGTTACTAGCGCTCGAATGTGCTGGCTTGACCGGGGAAGTACCACCCTCTCACAGAAGATCGACGTCAAGTAGTCTTTAATGGCTGCCTTTCGTCCGCTGAGTGAGGGAGCCGGTTCCCTTTCCCTTTTCCCATCCTTTCCTACCCCTCCCTTTTCCTTCCTTTCCCACCTTTTCCTGCCCCTCTACCCCAATCAAGGATGGCGACATATCAACACATCTCTTATGTTGCCTATGTCTATGGTCGATGTTACTACCTACCATCAGCAAGGCCGTCTGCCCGGTGGTCCCCTTTATCATAAAGAATGTATACATACTATCTACATTTCCTATTATTATAAATTTGTTTGTATGCTTATTTCTTCAACTTTTTTTTCTTCTTTCTTTACTGTCCATACACCATATTTCTTTTCTCAATTCCTCTATCAAAAGGATTTCGGGTAGAGATCTGTTGTCTTCTAAGAGACAAGTTATCCTATGATTTCTTTTAAAATACTATAACAATTCTTCTTTTGGTACTTAAATAAATATTTATTTATTCATTCATTCACATTCACTGGTTCATTCATTCATTCATTCATTTGATAAACACCCTGTGAACATAATTGTCACCATTACTTCAGAAAATTGTTATCTCTTGCAGATGTTTAAAGGTAGTAGGAAAATTAATCCATTTTTCACTGAAGTGTAAAGCAAAAATTAAAATCCACAAAATTCAACATAATCAGACAATATTTTGGAAAATAAAGTTAATGTATTTAATAACAATAATTTTTGTTTTTTTTTTTACTAAAAATTCACTGGTTTATCCCGTAACTCATAGTAAACTTTTGTTATCAATGTTAAATATAAACATAAAGATACACGCGAATGGGACCTTTATATCTTGTAATTATTATTTGACAAAAAACAATAATGATAACAAGTATAAAATTGTAAGTTGCACATAGAAGAGCGCATATCTACTTTATACTCGTAGTTGGTAAGTGTAACAATTGATATATAGTAGCTTATCCGTGACTTCGCTTCATTTATTTCAGTTAAAAACATCTTCCGTATTATTCATTTTATTATTAATATAAATTGAATTTTGTTAATACTATCGTATCGTTGGAATATTTATATGTAATTGGGACTTTGATATAATTGCATAACAGTGTGAGCTTTTAATTTAAAATTATAAGAGTATACGACTTATTTATGTTAATCAATATTGGGATGTGATGTTTTTATTTCATTTTTTTTTTTTTTTTTTTTTATTTTATTTTAATAGTTTATTCAAAATTATATTCATTTATATAGGCTAATAAGTTTTGTTTTGAATGCCAGATTCGTGGTTTTTCTTGTGAATATTACGATGGTTCTGTATTATTTAATTAATTTAATAATTATAACTAAGACGATTGAAAGAAACGATTCGAAGAAAGCCATGTGTGTTCTGTCATACTTACTATTAATACAATATATACATATAAGTGATAGTTTTGCACTTGTTTCAAATTGTTTATTAACTTACATTACCTTATGTAGTGTAGTTAGTTAGGTGATAAATTAAACACTTAATAATTAATCATTGTGAAAAAAATTACCCAAAAAGTCGTTAATATAGAAAATATTTAAGTTTAAAATTTTATTTATTCAATTTTGTAACTCATAAATAAGCTATATATTACTATTTTTAATAATGATTGACGGTCAAGCATTTTAGACACTGTAGACTTATAGTGACTCGATTGATACTGAGAAAAAAAATATATTTTTTCAATTTTTTTCATAAAAAAATAAGTAAATTAATGTCAATTTCCACATGGAAACAACTTATTTAATACCTCTACGTATGGTTTATTTCATCAATGAATTTTGACATGACTTAAATACAAAAACAGATATTGTGTTTCGTTTTAGTTACAATACTTATATACTATATATCAATACATTTTTTGTTAAGTCGTTAAAATCATTGCAAACAGTGTTAAAATTAATCTCTAAAATTTTACAAGTAAAACATAATCCTTTAAACATTAATGTGTCTATATTATCCTTATTAATGTATTGTAATAATTATTTTCAGACTGGAAAAATGAGAACACAAGCGTTTTTATGTGTAGTCCTCTTTATAGGAGAGTATATAGCTGCACCTCTCTCAGAAGAAAAGGATGACAAAATTGTGATACCAAGACAAATATTCGATGACAATTTCATTAAATGTAAAGCAAAACATGATATCGTGGATGTTATGGTACCGTTGAATGCTTTTACCTTGAAGACTAAGATAGGTTTTGATTCTGATAGCAAGCCGGATATGACGGTTTTCCTAGTAGAAGCTGATCTTAAGGATGGCAAACGTGTTGACAAAGGACTGTACTTATATAAGAATGATGAGGTGAAAATGGTTCTGCCTAATGGAAGAGCAGCGGCGGCTTCATTTGATGATGAAAAAATAGTCTATTTCGGAGCCAGCGATGGTTTATATGTTTATAATGTTGACTCCAAGTCTGCTGATAAATATGGAAAATTTTCCGATAGCATTATCGATATCGCTACAAACGTAGATGGAAAACACATTTACATTCTGAGTGAAGATCACAAATTATATAATGTGACAAATGAAGGCGCAGACAAAGAGTTGCTCCAAGATGTAGAAGATGCCCAGGAAATTGTTTTGGATTATTTTGAAAATATTTACTTCTATGACTCGAATAAGGATGTATTCATTAAAAATGCTGATGGGATTATCAAAGTTCAGGGTCTACCGGAAGGCAGGAAATCCCTTAAGCTTTGGAACCCACTTTTAACAATACAGGGATGGGCTGTTTTGTTGGTAGACAACGCTCTATACGTAATCAATGCTAATGGAATTGCTATAGCAAGTGGACAGGAGTACAGCCCTAATGCGAAACCAACTGCTTTTGCCGCTTTTGCTAAAATAGTAGAGTGCCACGCATACAACAAAAATCTGTATGTAAATTATCTGTGAGCACTCGTAACTGAAGTAATAATTGGGGGTAAGGAAGAAGAAATTGTTAAAATTGCCAACAACGTTTAAAAACGCAAAAACTGTAATGCAAACACGTCTCGTTATTTAGTACAGACTGACTATATTAAGGTTTAGTACATTTCACAATAGATGTCGCTAGTAACATATTTATGTATTTTGATAAAATTGACCGCAACACCCCCACTTACATAATAAACTAAATTTTTCCATAAACTTCTGATGTTTAATTTTAGTTAACAACCCTTTAGTTAACAAATCTGCTGGCACTTCATTTGTGGATAAATAATAATTAATCTCTACTTTTCCACTCTTGATAGTCTCCCTAACAAAATGATGTTTAACATCTAAATGTTTTGATCTATTACGACATTGATGATTTGTAGCCATCTTTAATCTCCTTTGGTTATCACAATTTAGCTTAATAGTTAACAAAGACCCAGTTAATTCAAGCAATAGTTCTCTTAGATATATTGTGTCCCTACAAGCTTCAAAGATCGCAATATATTAAGCCTCTGTACTGGATAAGGCTGCAACTTTCTGCTTCCTACTCTGCCACTAAGCAGCTGTTCCTGACATTACAAAACAAAATCCACTGTAAGACTTTCTATCTGAGCTGTCAGTCGCCCAATCAGCATCAACATATAAAACAATATAAACTCTCACCTTGACAAATAAACTTTAAACAATACATTTTAATTTTCTTTAAGTACCTGAGAATTCCTTTAACATAGTTCCAATGTTCAATATGGTAGCAAGTATTAAATTGACTTAGATAACTAACAGAGTATGCAATACCACGTATTGTCATGACAGCCAAATACATAAGACAATCCAAGAGTTTTTGATAGCTAATTTGCTCTGTACATTTTTCTGCTTTTGTTATGTTCAATTTACTCTCTGTAATATTAAATGTTTGTCATAATTCTTCTGTGTACTGTTATCGTTCTATACTTATCTCATACAATGGGTTTCTTTTCATATCACACCTCATATGGAGTTTTGTCATTGAGACCGGATGCTATAGATCGATTTTTGTAGTACACAGCTGTTATATTTAGTGGCAGCGTTGGATGGCAAGGTTTATGAATTTAATATTATGGAAGCGATGGTTAAATCAATGTTCAGTTTCACTTCGGAATGGCCAAAAGATCTTACGAAACTTATCATGTCGATCATAGAGACGGGGAAGGACGAAATATATAAAGATTTCAATCATTTCTTTTGAAAATAACAATCAAATTGTATATATTTTACTAAGAGGCTGATCTGAGTCATAATAAAACGATAATAATGTATGTAATAAAACCTTTGTATTTTCTGTAAATAAATTGTTTATAACAAATGTTTATAATTATTTTGAGACCCAATCTGACTAACAATTTTAGAAAGTCACTAATGATTTTAGTTTAAATATTATTAGCGTTCATAATGGTCAATGGTTTTAAGTTTAAAATAATTTGATTTTAAATACCTTGAACTTTGAAAATTTCTAGCAGATTAATTATGTTAGTTTAATATATTTTAGGGATACTTTAACATAATACATATATCATTGATTTAATTTCCCTCGTCTTTGTGACATTATATAATTTATTGGATGATAAACCATCATATGATAAGGATAACTGGAGCTGTTCTCGATAAACCAGACATATTTAAAACAATTTACAAAACTTATATAAAAATGACCAAATTCTTTTTTGTTCACTGCAATATTTTGCATCCTGATTGCAAATTTTTGGTGAGTATTTCCTCTACAAGAATGGCTGACGAAATTATTTATTTATTTTTTTATGTACCAAAAAAAATTGTTACAATTACAGTATTAAAAAAGAAATGTGATGTACAAAGGATAGCTTATCAGTTAAGAGATATCACTACCAGAAACCCTTTTGAAAGAGGAAATAGGAAGAGAAATGTGGACTAGATAAAAAAAGAGAAAAGGTAAAAATAAAAAAGAGGTATATATATGAAAACAAACCAAATTATAATAGTATAAAATTCTGATATTATACTAACATAGATATATACATAAATATTTACGAATAGAATAAATAGATAAACGTTACATATTATATTAAGGTAAAAGTGACAGAAGATGTCTCTTAAGTCGATGTTTAAATGCAACTGCACTTGGACTCTCTCTGTAAAGAGAAGGAGAGAGTGAGTTTCATAGTTTTGCACCTTGGACGGAGAATTTATCTAAAATTCTTAATACGGATTTACGATAAAATTTTGTATTAAAGGAGGGAATATCAAGAGGATTTTGTGTAACACAAGAGCTAGGAAGGATTCTAGGGGAGGAAAATTTAAAACGCTCGAGTAGGTACGGGGGAGAAGAATGTTTGAACATATTGTACATTAGCGTTAAAACATGCATATTCCGGCGAAAGCGAATAGGGAACCACTTTAATTTGCTGAGGAATTCAGAATTGTGGTCGTACTTACGCAAGCCGGCAAGCAATTTGTTTTATAATTTTTCCTTGAAAATCACTCTTTCTTTTAGATAATTTAAAAGTAACCCAACATATTCATCAGTAATCGTTGGATAGTTATTAAGATGGTTTAAAAATGACAGAAAAAATATACATTCTCTGTTTTTACTTTTGGCTATATTTTTAATACCTTAAAATATAATAATACATATTTATATTAAGAATTAATATTAAGAATATTAAGAATTAATCGGACAAACAATATTAATATTAAGAATTAATCGGACAAACATTTGATCACATTGAGAAAACTTTAAAACATTCTAGGTGCCCAATGGATGGAGGGAGCATAAAGATTGCATCTAAACTTTTGTTTTTCTCTTGATGTATCCGATATTATTTAGAACATATACATATATAACGTAAGTCAATATTTTCTTAACATATAATATAATCGTGATAGTGATATACTTATTTATTGAGCTTTGACATAAGATAATACTCAGTTGCCCAGTAGAAAATTTTCATTGAATTTCCTCAGAAAATGTAATATATATATATATATAGCCGGTCTTTATAATATATGTGATAAAAAAGTTTATTATTTATTTAGATATATCTTATTTTTTATTGGTATTTTTTATTTACAGGTGGTAGAGTCCAGCTGTGGTCAAGTTACTAGCGCTCGAATGTGCTGGCTTGACCGGGGAAGTACCACCCTCTCACAGAAGATCGACGTCAAGTAGTCTTTAATGGCTGCCTTTCGTCCGCTGAGTGAGGGAGCCGGTTCCCTTTCCCTTTTCCCAACCTTTCCTACCCCTCCCTTTTCCTTCCTTTCCCACCTTTTCCTGCCCCTCTACCCCAATCAAGGGTGGCGACACATCAACACATCTCTTATGTTGCCTATGTCTATGGTCGATGTTACTACCTACCATCAGCAAGGCCGTCTGCTCGGTGGCCCCCTTTATCATAAAGAATGTATACATACTATCTACATTTCCTATTATTATAAATTTGTTTGTATGCTTATTTCTTCAACTTTTTTTTCTTCTTTCTTTACTGTCCATACACCATATTTCTTTTCTCATTTCCTCCATCAAAAGTATTTCGGGTAGAGATCTGTTGTCTTCTAAGAGACAAGTTATCCTATGATTTCTTTTAAAATACTATAACAATTCTTCTTTTGGTACATAAATAAATATTTATTTATTCATTCATTCACATTCACTGGTTCATTCATTCATTCATTCATTTGATAAACACCCTGTGAACATAATTGTCACCATTACTTCAGAAAATTGTTATCTCTTGCAGATGTTTAAAGGTAGTAGGAAAATTAATTCCATTTTTCACTGAAGTGTAAAGCAAAAATTAAAATTCACAAAATTCAACTTAATAACACAATATTTAAAAAAAAAATGTAATTAATAAGTTTTTTTTTTGTTTTTTACTAAAAATTCACTGGTTTATCCCGTGACTCATAGAAAACTTTTGTTATCAATGTTAAATATAAACATAAAGATACACGCGAATGGGACCTTTATATCTTGTAATTATTATTTGACAAAAAACAATAATGATAACAAGTATAAAATTGTAAGTTGCACATAGAAGAGCGCATATCTACTTTATACTCGAAGTTGGTAAGTGTAACAATTGATATATAGTAGCTTATCCGTGACTTCGCTTCATTTATTTCAGTTAAAAACATCTTCCGTATTATTCATTTTATTATTAATATAAATTGAATTTTGTTAATACTATCGCATCGTTGGAATATTTATATGTAATTGGGACTTTGATATAATTGCATAACAGTGTGAGCTTTTAACTTAAAATTATAAGAGTATACGACTTATTTATGTTAATGAATAGTGTGGGATGTGATATTTTTATTTCATTTTTTATTTTATTTTAATAGTTTATTCAAAATTATATTCATTTAGAAGGCTTCTTGTGAATATTACGATGGTTCTGTATTATTTAATTAATTTAATAATTATAACTAAGACGATTGAAAGAAACGATTCGAAGAAAGCCATGTGTGTTCTGTCATACTTACTATTAATACAATATATACATATAAGTGATAGTTTTGCACTTGTTTCAAATTGTTTATTAACTTTTTTAAATAAGTATTTCATTAAAACGATAAAATTTATTACTTCAGTAACTATAGGAATGTTACGATCGAGGAAATGAATCGAAATCTTTATATCAATTACATATAAACCATTTATTTTCTATTTATTTATGAAAGTCATATTGTCTGTTCACATTAATATTTATTCCATTTTGTAACTCATTATAAATAAGCTATATATTCCTTTTTTAATAATGATTGACGGTCGATTATTTTTAACAGTGTATACATACATATATTTGAAGTATATTTTATATGGAAGACTTGTAGTGACTCGATTGATAGTGGAAAAAAAAACATGAATATATTTTAAAATTTTTCATAAAAAAATTAGTAAATTAATGACAATTTCCACATGGAAACAACTTATTTAATACTTCTATGTATGGTTTATTTTATCAATAAATTTGACATGACTTAAATACAAAAACAGATAAGGTGTTTCATTTTATTTACAATACCTATGTGTATACTATATTTTTATTTAAAATAAACGTATTTATAATTTATATCGATACATTTTTGTTAAGTCGTTAAAAACATTGTAAACAGTGTTAAAATTAATCTCTGAAATTTTACAAGTAAAACATAATCCTTTAAACATTATTGTGTCTATATTATCCTTATTAATGTATTGTAATAATTATTTTCAGACTGGAAACATGAGAACACAAGCGTTTTTATGTGTAGTCCTCTTTATAGGAGGGTGTATAGCTGCACCTCTTTCAGAAGAAAATGATGACAAAATTGTGATAACAAGACACAAATTATACAATAAAAATCTCCTTAGATATAAAGCGAAATATGATATCGTTGATATTATGGTACCGTTGAATGCTCTTACCTTGGAGTCTATGAAAGATATTGATTCTGATAGCAAGCCGGATGTGACGGTTTTCTTAGTAGAAGCTGATCTTAAGAATGGCAAACGTGTTGACAAAGGACTGTACTTATATAAGAATGATGAGGTGAAAATGGTTCTGCCTAATGGAAGAGCAGCGGCGGCTTCATTTGATGATGAAAAAATAGTCTATTTCGGAGCCAGCGATGGTTTATATGTTTATAATGTGGACTCCAAGTCCGCTGTTAAATATGGAAAATTTTCCGATAGCATTATCGATATCGGTACAAACGTAGATGGAAAACATATTTACATTCTGAGTGAAGATCACAAATTATATAATGTGACAAATGAAGGCGCAGACAAAGAGTTGCTCCAAGATGTAGAAGATGCCCAGGAAATTGTTTTGGATTATTTTGAAAATATTTACTTCTATGACTCGAATAAGGATGTATTCATTAAAAATGCTGATGGGATTATCAAAGTTCAGGGTCTACCGGAAGGCAGGAAATCCCTTAAGCTTTGGAACCCACTTTTAACAATACAGGGATGGGCTGTTTTGTTGGTAGACAACGCTCTATACGTAATCAATGCTAATGGAATTGCTATAGCAAGTGGACAGGAGTACAGCCCTAATGCGAAACCAACTGCTTTTGCCGCTTTTGCTAAAATAGTAGAGTGCCACGCATACAACAAAAATCTGTATGTAAATTATCTGTGAGCACTCGTAACTGAAGTAATAATTGGGGGTAAGGAAGAAGAAATTGTTAAAATTGCCAACAACGTTTAAAAACGCAAAAACTGTAATGCAAACACGTCTCGTTATTTAGTACAGACTGACTATATTAAGGTTTAGTACATTTCACAATAGATGTCGCTAGTAACATATTTATGTATTTTGATAAAATTGACCGCAACACCCCCACTTACATAATAAACTAAATTTTTCCATAAACTTCTGATGTTTAATTTTAGTTAACAACCCTTTAGTTAACAAATCTGCTGGCACTTCATTTGTGGATAAATAATAATTAATCTCTACTTTTCCACTCTTGATAGTCTCCCTAACAAAATGATGTTTAACATCTAAATGTTTTGATCTTTTATGACATTGATGATTTGTAACCATCTTTAATGTCCTTTGGTTATCACAATTTAGCTTAATAGTTAACAAAGACCCAGTTAATTCAAGCAATAGTTCTCTTAGATATATTGTGTCCCTACAAGCTTCAGAGAGCGCAACATATTCAGCCTCTGTACTGGATAAGGCTGCAACTTTCTGCTTCCTACTCTGCCACTAAGCAGCTGTTCCTGACATTACAAAACAAAATCCACTGTAGGACTTTCTATCTAATCTGTCAGTCGCCCAATCAGCATCAACATGTAAAACAATATAAACTCTCACCTTGACAAATAAACTTTAAACAATACATTTTAATTTTCTTTAAGTACCTGAGAATTCCTTTAACATAGTTCCAATGTTCAATATGGTAGCAAGTATTAAATTGACTTAGATAACTAACAGAGTATGCAATACCACGTATTGTCATGACAGCCAAATACATAAGACAATCCAAGAGTTTTTGATAGCTAATTTGCTCTGTACATTTTTCTGCTTTTGTTATGTTCAATTTACTCTCTGTAATATTAAATGTTTGTCATAATTCTTCTGTGTACTGTTATCGTTCTATACTTATCTCATACAATGGGTTTCTTTTCATATCACACCTCATATGGAGTTTTGTCATTGAGACCGGATGCTATAGATCGATTTTTGTAGTACACAGCTGTTATATTTAGTGGCAGCGTTGGATGGTAAGGTTTATGAATTTAATATTATGGAAGCGATGGTTAAATCAATGTTCAGTTTCACTTCGGAATGGCCAAAAGATCTTACGAAACTTATCATGTCGATCATAGAGACGGGGAAGGACGAAATATATAAAGATTTCAATCATTTCTTTTGAAAATAACAATCAAATTGTATATATTTTACTAAGAGGCTGATCTGAGTCATAATAAAACGATAATAATGTATGTAATAAAACCTTTGTATTTTCTGTAAATAAATTGTTTATAACAAATGTTTATAATTATTTTGAGACCCAATCTGACTAACAATTTTAGAAAGTCGCTAATAATTTTAGATTTAATATTATTAGTTTTCATAATGGTGAATGGTTTTAATTATAAAATACCTTGAACTTTGAAAATTTCTAGCAGATTAATTATGTTAGTTTAATATATTTGAGGGATACTTTAACATAATACATATATCATTGATTTAATTTCCCTCGTTTTTGTGACATTATACAATTTATTGGATGATAAACCATCATATGATAAGGATAACTGGAGCTGTTCTCGATAAACCAGACATATTTAAAACAATTTACAAAACTTATATAAAAATGACCAAATTCTTTTTTGTTCACTGCAATATCTTGCATCCTGCTTGCAAATTTTTGGTGAGTGTTTCCTCTACAAGAATGGCTGATGAAATTATTTATTTATTAATAAAAAAAATTGTTACAATTACAGTATTATAAAAGAAATGTGATGTACAAAGGATAGCTTATCAGTTAAGAGATATCACTACCAGAAACCCTTTTGAAAGAGGAAATAAGAAGAGAAATGTGGACTAGATAAAAAAAAGAGAAAAGGTAAAAATAAAAAAGAGGTATATATATGAAAACAAACCAAATTATAATAGTATAAAATTCTGATATTATACTAACATAGATATATACATAAATATTTACGAATAGAAAAAATAGATAAACGTTACATATTATATTAAGGTAAAAGTGACAGAAGATGTCTCTTAAGTCGATGTTTAAATGCAACTGCACTTGGACTCTCTCTGTAAAGAGAAGGAGAGAGTGAGTTTCATAGTTTTGCGCCTTGGACGGAGAAGGATTTACGATAAAATTTTGTATTAAAGGAGGGAATATCAAGAGGATTTTGTGTAACACAAGAGCTAGGAAGGATTCTAGAGGAGGAAAATTTAAAATGCTCGAGTAGGTACGGGGGAGAAGAATGTTTGAACATATTGTACATTAGCGTTAAAACATGCATATTCCGGCGAAAGCGAATAGGGAACCACTTTAATTTGCTGAGGAATTCAGAATTGTGGTCGTATTTACGCAAGCCGGCAAGCAATTTATTTTATAATTATTCCTTGAAAATCAGTCTTTCTTTTAGATAATTTAAAAGTAACCCAACATATTCATCAGTAATCGTTGGATAGTTATTAAGATGGTTTAAAAATGACAGAAAAAATATACATTCTCTGTTTTTACTTTTGGCTATATTTTTAATACCTTAAAATATAATAATACATATTTATATTAAGAATTAATATTAAGAATATTAAGAATTAATCGGACAAACAATATTAATATTAAGAATAAATCGGACAAACATTTGATTACATTGAGAAAACTTTAAAACATTCTAGGTGCCCAATGGATGGAGGGAGCATAAAGATTGCATCTAAACTTTTGTTTTTCTCTTGATGTATCCGATATTATTTAGAACATATACATATATAACGTAAGTCAATATTTTCTTAACATATAATATAATCGTGATAGTGATATACTTATTTATTGAGCTTTGACATAAGATAATACTCAGTTGCCCAGTAGAAAATTTTCATTGAATTTCCTCAGAAAATGTAATATATATATATATATAGCCGGTCTTTATAATATATGTGATAAAAAAGTTTATTATTTATTTAGATATATCTTATTTTTTATTGGTATTTTTTATTTACAGGTGGTAGAGCCCAGCTGTGGTCAAGTTACTAGCGCTCGAAAGTGCTGGCTTGACCGGGGAAGTACCACCCTCTCACAGAAGATCGACGTCAAGTAGTCTTTAATGGCTGCCTTTCGTCCGCTGAGTGAGGGAGCCGGTTCCCTTTCCCTTTTCCCATCCTTTCCTACCCCTCCCTTTTTCTTCCTTTCCCACCTTTTCCTGCCCCTCTACCCCAATCAAGGATGGCGACATATCAACACATCTCTTATGTTGCCTATGTCTATGGTCGATGTTACTACCTACCATCAGCAAGGCCGTCTGCTCGGTGGTCCCCTTTATCATAAAGAATGTATACATACTATCTACATTTCCTATTATTATAAATTTGTTTGTATGCTTATTTCTTCAACTTTTTTTAATTCTTTCTTTACTGTCCATACACCATATTTCTTTTCTCATTTCCTCTATCAAAAGGATTTCGGGTAGAGATCTGTTGTCTTCTAAGAGACAAGTTATCCTATGATTTCTTTTAAAATACTATAATAATTCTTCTGTTGGTACATAAATAAATATTTATTTATTCATTCATTCACATTCACTGGTTCATTCATTCATTCATTCATTTGATAAACACCCTGTGAACATAATTGTCACCATTACTTCAGAAAATTGTTATCTCTTGCAGATGTTTAAAGGTAGTAGGAAAATTAATTCCATTTTTCACTGAAGTGTAAAGCAAAAATTAAAATTCACAAAATTCAACTTAATAACACAATATTAAAAAAAAAAATAATGTAATTAATAACTATTATTTTTGTTTTTTACTAAAAATTCACTGGTTTATCCCGTAACTCATAATAAACTTTTGTTATCAATGTTAAATATAAACATAAACATACACGCGAATGGGACCTTTATATCTTGTAATTATTATTTGACAAAAAACAATAATGATAACAAGTATAAAATTGTAAGTTGCACATAGAAGAGCGCATATCTACTTTATACTCGTAGTTGGTAAGTGTAACAATTCATATATAGTAGCTTATCCGTGACTTCGCTTCATTTATTTCAGTTAAAAACATCTTGCGTATTATTCATTTTATTATTAATATAAATTGAATTTTGTTAATACTATCGTATCGTTGGAATATTTATATGTAATTGGGATTTTGATATAATTGCATAACAGTGTGAGCTTTTAATTTAAAATTATAAGAGTATACGACTTATTTATGTTAATCAATATTGTGGGATGTGATATTTTTATTTCATTTTTCATTTTTTTTTATTTTATTTTAATAGTTTATTCAAAATTATATTGATTTAGAAGGCTAATAAGTTTTTGTTTTGAATGCTAGATTCGTGGTTTTTCTTGTGAATATTACGATGGTTCTGTATTATTTAATTAATTTAATAATTATAACTAAGACGATTGAAAGAAACGATTCGAAGAAAGCCATGTGTGTTCTGTCATACTTACTATTAATACAATATATAAGTGATAGTTTTGCACTTATTTTAAATTGTTTATTAACTTATATTATCTTATGTAGTGTAGTTAGTTAGGTGATATATTAAACACTTAATAATTAATCATTGTGAAAAATTTACCCTAAAAGTCGTTAATGTAGAAAATATTTAAGCTTAAAATTTTATTTATTCAATTTTGTAACTCATAAATTTTTACATTTTAAAATTTAAATTTTTTTACATTTTATATGGAAGACTTATAGTGACTCGATTGATTCTGGAAATAAAAAAAATTTTCAGTTTTTTTCATAAAACAATAAGTAAATTAATGAAAATTTCCATATGGAAACAACTTATTTAATACTTCTACGAATGGTTTATTTTATCAATGAATTTTGACATGACTTAAATACAAAAACAGATATTGTGTTTCGTTTTACTTACAATACCTATATGCTATATATCAACACATTTTTTGTTAAGTCGTTAAAATCATTGTAAACAGTGTTAAAATTAATCTCTGAAATTTTACAAGTAAAACATAACCCTTTAAATATTATTGTGTCTATATTATCCTTATTAATGTATTGTAATAATTATTTTCAGACTGGAAAAATGAGAACACAAGCGTTTTTATGTGTAGTCCTCTTTATAGGAGGGTATATAGCTGCACCTCTCTCAGAAGAAAAGGATGACAAAATTGTGATCTTGTTATCAAGACACATATTATTCAATAAAAATTACCTTAAATATAAAGCGAAACATGATATCGTTGATATTATGGTACCGTTGACTGCTCTTACCTTGGAGTCTATGAAAGATATTGATTTTGATAGCAAGCCGGATATGGCGGTTTTCTTAGTAGAAGCTGATCTTAAGAATGGCAAACGTGTTGACAAAGGACTGTACTTATATAAGAATGGTGAGGAGAAAATGGTTCTGCCTAATGGAAGAGCAGCGGCGGCTTCATTTAATGATGAAGAAATAGTCTATTTCGGAGCCAGCGATGGTTTATATGTTTATAATGTGGACTCCAAGTCCGCTGTTAAATATGGAAATTTTTCCGATAGCATTATCGATATCGCTACAAACGTAGATGGAAAACACATTTACATTCTGAGTGAAGATCACAAATTATATAATGTGACAAATGAAGGCGCAGACAAAGAGTTGCTCCAAGATGTAGAAGATGCCCAGGAAATTGTTTTGGATTATTTTGAAAATATTTACTTCTATGACTCCAACAAGGATGTATTCATTAAAAATGCTGATGGGATTATCAAAGTTCGGGGTCTACCGAAAGGCAGGAAATCCCTTAAGTTTTTGGGCCAAGATTTCCTTAAAGTGCGATATGTTATTTTGATGACAGACAACGTTCTTTACGTTATCTTTGCTAATGGAATGGCTTTTGCAAGTCCTGTGGAATTGAGCCCTAATGCGAAACCAACTGCTTATGGCCTTTGGTCCGAAATAGTGCATTACTACGCATACAACAAAAATCTGTATGTAAAATATCTGTGAGCACTCGTAACTGAAGTAATAATTGGGGGTAAGGAAGAAGAAATTGTTAAAATTGCCAACAACGTTTAAAAACGCAAAAACTGTAATGCAAACACGTCTCGTTATTTAGTACAGACTGACTATATTAAGGTTTAGTACATTTCACAATAGATGTCGCTAGTAACATATTTATGTATTTTGATAAAATTGACCGCAACACCCCCACTTACATAATAAACTAAATTTTTCCTTAAACTTCTGATGTTTAATTTTAGTTAACAACCCTTTAGTTAACAAATCTGCTGGCACTTCATTTGTGGATAAATAATAATTAATCTCTACTTTTCCACTCTTGATAGTCTCCCTAACAAAATGATGTTTAACATCTAAATGTTTTGATCTATTACGACATTGATGATTTGTAGCCATCTTTAATCTCCTTTGGTTATCACAATTTAGCTTAATAGTTAACAAAGACCCAGTTAATTCAAGCAATAGTTCTCTTAGATATATTGTGTCCCTACAAGCTTCGAAGATCGCAATATATTAAGCCTCTGTACTGGATAAGGCTGCAACTTTCTGCTTCCTACTCTGCCACTAAGCAGCTGTTCCTGACATTACAAAACAAAATCCACTGTAGGACTTTCTATCTAATCTGTCAGTCGCCCAATCAGCATCAACATGTAAAACAATATAAACTCTCACCTTGACAAATAAACTTTAAACAATACATTTTAATTTTCTTTAAGTACCTGAGAATTCCTTTAACATAGTTCCAATGTTCAATATGGTAGCAAGTATTAAATTGACTTAGATAACTAACAGAGTATGCAATACCACGTATTGTCATGACAGCCAAATACATAAGACAATCCAAGAGTTTTTTGATAGCTAATTTGCTCTGTACATTTTTCTGCTTTTGTTATGTTCAATTTACTCTCTGTAATATTAAATGTTTGTCATAATTCTTCTGTGTACTGTTATCGTTCTATACTTATCTCATACAATGGGTTTCTTTTCATATCACACCTCATATGGAGTTTTGTCATTGAGACCGGATGCTATAGATCGATTTTTGTAGTACACAGCTGTTATATTTAGTGGCAGCGCTGGATGGCAAGGTTTATGAATTTAATATTATGGAAGCGATGGTTAAATCAATGTTCAGTTTCACTTCGGAATGGCCAAAAGATCTTACGAAACTTATCATGTCGATCATAGAGACGGGGAAGGACGAAATATATAAAGATTTCAATCATTTCTTTTGAAAATAACAATCAAATTGTATATATTTTACTAAGAGGCTGATCTGAGTCATAATAAAACGATAATAATGTATGTAATAAAACCTTTGTATTTTCTGTAAATAAATTGTTTATAACAAATGTTTATAATTATTTTGAGACCCAATCTGACTAACAATTTTAGAAAGTCGCTAATAATTTTAGATTTAATATTATTAGCGTTCATAATGGTCAATGGTTTAAAGTTTAAAATAATTTGATTTTAAATACCTTGAACTTTGAAAATTTCTAGCAGATTAATTAAGTTAGTTTAATATATTTGAGGGATACTTTAACATAATACATATATCATTGTTTTAATTTCCCTCGTTTTTGTGACATTATATAATTTATTGGATGATAAACCATCATATGATAAGGATAACTGGAGCTGTTCTCGATAAACCAGACATATTTAAAACAATTTACAAACTTTATATAAAAATGAGCTAATTCTTTTTTGTTCACTGCAATATCTTGCATCCTGCTTGCAAATTTTTGGTGAGTTTTTCCTCTACAAGAATGGCTGACGAAATTATTTATTTATTTTTTTATGTACCAAAAAAAATTGTTACAATTACAGTATTATAAAAGAAATGTGATGTACAAAGGATAGCTTATCAGTTAAGAGATATCACTACCAGAAACCCTTTTGAAAGAGGAAATAGGAAGAGAAATGTGGACTAGATAAAAAAAAGAGAAAAGGTAAAAATAAAAAAGAGGTATATATATGAAAACAAACCAAATTATAATAGTATAAAATTCTGATATTATACTAACATAGATATATACATAAATCTTTACGAATAGAATAAATAGATAAACGTTACATATTATATTAAGGTAAAAGTGACAGAAGATGTCTCTTAAGTCGATGTTTAAATGCAACTGCACTTGGACTCTCTCTGTAAAGAGAAGGAGAGAGTGAGTTTCATAGTTTTGCGCCTTGGACGGAGAATGATTTACGATAAAATTTTGTATTAAAGGAGGGAATATCAAGAGGATTTTGTGTAACACAAGAGCTAGGAAGGATTCTAGGGGAGGAAAATTTAAAACGCTCGAGTAGGTACGGGGGAGAAGAATGTTTGAACATATTGTACATTAGCGTTAAAACATGCATATTCCGGCGAAAGCGAATAGGGAACCACTTTAATTTGCTGAGGAATTCAGAATTGTGGTCGTATTTACGCAAGCCGGCAAGCAATTTATTTTATAATTATTCCTTGAAAATCACTCTTTCTTTTAGATAATTTAAAAGTAACCCAACATATTCATCAGTAATCGTTGGATAGTTATTAAGATGGTTTAAAAATGACAGAAAAAATATACATTCTCTGTTTTTACTTTTGGCTATATTTTTAATACCTTAAAATATAATAATACATATTTATATTAAGAATTAATATTAAGAATATTAAGAATTAATCGGACAAACAATATTAATATTAAGAATTAATCGGACAAACATTTGATCACATTGAGAAAACTTTAAAACATTCTAGGTGCCCAATGGATGGAGGGAGCATAAAGATTGCATCTAAACTTTTGTTTTTCTCTTGATGTATCCCATATTATTTAGTACATATATATAACGTAAGCCAATATTTTCTTAACATATAATATAATTGTGATAGTGATATACTTATTTATTGAGCTTTGACATAAGATTATACTCAGTTGCCCAGTAGAAAATTTTCATTGAATTTCCTCAGAAAATGTAATATATATATACCCGGTGTTTATAATATCCAGGGTGACTGGTGAATTACTATCAATATTTAAGGAGAATACGCGGTACATGATTCTCATTCCAATTATGTAAAAAAAATAGGTACTTAATTTTTGACAAAATTTCCCTATAAATAAATAAAGTGTTGACACGTTCCAAGTGTTCAAGTGTGGACGCGTGCGGCGGCGTGCTGATACAACACCACGTCACGACACGCGTATGTGTGAGTGTCAGTGTATACCTAATCTGTAGGGTGTTCATACGATGCGTAATTAATTACACAACTTTTGGTTAACTTTACTTAGAAGTTTATTAATATTTATGTTATATTAATTTTTATTTTGTCATATATGATCGTCAAATATCACGTCCTCAAATATCGATAGTAATTCACCAGTCATCCTGTATATACCCGGGCTTGTAATATATGTGATAAAAAAGTTTATTATTTATTTAGATATATCTTATTTTTTATTGGTATTTTTATTTAAAGACGGTAGAGTCCAGCTGTGGTCAAGTTACTAGCGCTCGAATGTGCTGGCTTGACCGGGGAAGTACCACCCTCTCACAGAAGATCGACGTCAAGTAGTCTTTAATGGCTGCCTTTCGTCCGCTGAGTGAGAGAGCCGGTTCCCTTACCCTTTTCCCATCCTTTCCTACCCCTTCCCTTTTCCTTCCTTTCCCACCTTTCCTGCCCCTCTACCCCAATCAAGGGTGGCGACACATCAACACATCTCTTATGTTGCCTATGTCTATGGTCGATGTTACTACCTACCATCAGCAAGGCCGTCTGCTCGGTGGTCCCCTTTATCATAAAGAATGTATACATACTATCTACATTTCCTATTATTATAAATTTGTTTGTATGCTTATTTCTTCAACTTTTTTTACTTCTTTCTTTACTGTCCATACACCATATTTCTTTTCTCATTTCCTCTATCAAAAGGATTTCGGGTAGAGATCTGTTGTCTTCTAAGAGACAAGTTATCCTATGATTTCTTTTAAAATACTATAATAATTCTTCTTTTGGTACATAAATAAATATTTATTTATTCATTCATTCACATTCACTGGTTCATTCATTCATTCATTCATTTGATAAACACCCTGTGAACATAATTGTCACCATTACTTCAGAAAATTGTTATCTCTTGCAGATGTTTAAAGGTAGTAGGAAAATTAATTCCATTTTTCACTGAAGTGTAAAGCAAAAATTAAAATTCACAAAATTCAACTTAATAACACAATATTTAAAAAAAAAATAATGTAATTAATAAGTATTATTTTTGTTTTTTACTAAAAATTCACTGGTTTATCCCGTGACTCATAGAAAACTTTTGTTATCAATGTTAAATATAAACATAAAGATACACGCGAATGGGACCTTTATATCTTGTAATTATTATTTGACAAAAAACAATAATGATAACAAGTATAAAATTGTAAGTTGCACATAGAAGAGCGCATATCTACTTTATACTCGTAGTTGGTAAGTGTAACAATTGATATATAGTAGCTTATCCGTGACTTCGCTTCATTTATTTCAGTTAAAAACATCTTGCGTATTATTCATTTTATTATTAATATAAATTG
Source organism: Danaus chrysippus (assembly GCA_916720795.1). Lineage (NCBI taxonomy): Eukaryota > Metazoa > Arthropoda > Insecta > Lepidoptera > Nymphalidae > Danaus > Danaus chrysippus. The sequence goes on from CAKASE010000068.1 coordinate 1,332,318, forward strand.
AATTTTGTTAATACTATCGTATCGTTGGAATATTTATATGTAATTGGGATTTTGATATAATTGCATAACAGTGTGAGCTTTTAATTTAAAATTATAAGAGTATACGACTTATTTATGTTAATCAATATTGTGGGATGTGATATTTTTATTTCATTTTTCATTTTTTTTATTTTATTTTAATAGTTTATTCAAAATTATATTGATTTAGAAGGCTAATAAGTTTTGTTTTGAATGCTAGATTCGTGGTTTTTCTTGTGAATATTACGATGGTTCTGTATTATTTAATTAATTTAATAATTATAACTAAGACGATTGAAAGAAACGATTCGAAGAAAGCCATGTGTGTTCTGTCATACTTACTATTAATACAATATATAAGTGATAGTTTTGCACTTATTTTAAATTGTTTATTAACTCATATTATCTTATCTAGTGTAGTTAGTTAGGTGATATATTAAACACTTAATAATTAATCATTGTAAAAAATTTACCCTAAAAGTCGTTAATGTAGAAAATATTTAAGCTTAAAATTTTATTTATTCAATTTTGTAACTCATAAATAAGCTATATATTACTATTTTTAATAATGATTGACGGTCAAGCATTTTAGACACTGTAGACTTATAGTGACTCGATTGATACTGAGAAAAAAAAAATATTTTTTCAATTTTTTTCATAAAAAAATAAGTAAATTAATGTCAATTTCCACATGGAAACAACTTATTTAATACCTCTACGTATGGTTTATTTTATCGATGAATTTTGACATGACTTAAATAAAAAAACAGATATTGTGTTTCGTTTTAGTTACAATACCTATATACTATATATCAATACATTTTTTGTTAAGTCGTTAAAATCATTGCAAACAGTGTTAAAATTAATCTCTAAAATTTTACAAGTAAAACATAATCCTTTAAACATTATTGTGTCTATATTATCCTTATTAATGTATTGTAATAATTATTTTCAGACTGGAAAAATGAGAACACAAGCGTTTTTATGTGTAGTCCTCTTTATAGGAGAGTATATAGCTGCACCTCTCTCAGAAGAAAAGGATGACAAAATTGTGATACCAAGACACATATTATTCAATAAAAATTACCTTAAATATAAAGCGAAACATGATATCGTTGATATTATGGTACCGTTGAATGCTCTTACCTTGGAGTCTATGAAAGATATTGATTCTGATAGCAAGCCGGATATGACGGTTTTCTTAGTAGAAGCTGATCTTAAGGATGGCAAACGTGTTGACAAAGGACTGTACTTATATAAGAATGGTGAGGAGAAAATGGTTCTGCCTAATGGAAGAGCAGCGGCGGCTTCATTTGATGATGAAAAAATAGTCTATTTCGGAGCCAGCGATGGTTTATATGTTTATAATGTGGACTCCAAGTCCGCTGATAAATATGGAAATTTTTCCGATAGCATTATCGATATCGCTACAAACGTAGATGGAAAACACATTTACATTCTGAGTGAAGATCACAAATTATATAATGTGACAAATGAAGGCGCAGACAAAGAGTTGCTCCAAGATGTAGAAGATGCCCAGGAAATTGTTTTGGATTATTTTGAAAATATTTACTTCTACGACTCCAACAAGGATGTATTCATTAAAAATGCTGATGGGATTATCAAAGTTCAGGGTCTACCGGAAGGCAGGAAATCCCTTAGGTTTTTGGGCCAAGATTTCCTTAAAGAGCCATATGTTATTTTGATGACAGACAACGTTTTTTTTACGCAATCATTGCTAATGGAATTGCTTATGCAATGAATGTGGAATTAAGCCCTGATGCGAAACCAACTGCTTATGGCGTTTGGTCCGAAATAGTGCATTACTACGCATACAACAAAAATCTGTATGAATTTTATATGTGAGCACTTTTAACTGAAGTAATAATTGGGGGTAAGGAAGAAGAAATTGTTAAAATTGCCAACAACGTTTAAAAACGCAAAAACAGTAATGAAAACACGTCTCGTTATTTAGTACAGACTGACTATATTAAGGTTTAGTACATTTCACAATAGATGTCGCTAGTAACATTTTTATCTATTTTGATAAAATTGACCGCAACACCCCCACTTACATAATAAACTAAATTTTTTCATAAACTTCTGATGTTTAATTTTAGTTAACAACCCTTTAGTAAACAAATCTGCTGGCACTTCATTTGTGGATAATTAATAATTAATCTCTACTTTTCCACTCTTGATAGTCTCCCTAACAAAATGATGTTTAACATCTAAATGTTTCGATCTATGTATTATGACATTGATGATTTGTAGCCATCTTTAATGCCCTTTGGTTATCACAATTTAGCTTAATAGTTAACAAAGACCCAGTTAATTCAAGCAATAGTTTCTCTTAGATATATTGTGTCCCTACAAGCTTCAGAGATCGCAATATATTAAGCCTTTGTACTGGATAATGCTGCAACTTTCTGCTTCCTACTCTGCCACTAAGCAGCTGTTCCTGACATTACAAAACAAAATCCACTGTAGGACTTTCTATCTAATCTGTCAGTCGCCCAATCAGCATCAACATGTAAAACAATATAAACTCCTACCTTGACAAATAAACTTTAAACAATACATTTTAATTTTCTTTAAGTACCTGAGAATTCCTTTAACATAGTTCAAATGTTCAATATGGTAGCAAGTATTATATTGACTTAGATAACTAACAGAGTATGCAATACCACGTCTTGTCATGACAGCCATATACGAGTACATAAGACAACCCAAGAGTTTTTGATAACTAATTTGCTCTGTACATTTTTCTGCTTTTGTTATGTTCAATTTACTCTCTGTAATATTAAATGTTTGTCATAATTCTTCTGTGTACTGTTATCGTTCTATACTTATCTCATACAATGGGTTTCTTTTCATATCACACCTCATATGGAGTTTTGTCTTTGAGACCGGATGCTATAGATCGATTTTTGTAGTACACAGCTGTTATACATATTTAGTGGCAGCGTTGGATGGTAAGGTTTATGAAATTTAATATTATGTAAGCGATGGTGAAATCAATGTTCAGTTTCACTTCTTCAAAAGATCTTACGAAACTTATCATGTCGATCATAGAGACGGGGAAGGACGAAATATATAAAGATTTCAATCATTTCTTTTGAAAATTACAATCAAATTGTATATATTTTACTAAGAGGCTGATCTGAGTCATAATAAAACGATAATAATGTATGTAATAAAACCTTTGTATTTTTTGTAAAGAAATTGTTTATACCAAATATTTATAATTATTTTGAGACCCAATCTGACTAACAATTTTAGAAAGTCACTAATGATTTTAGTTTAAATATTATTAGCGTTCATAATGGTCAATGGTTTTAAGTTTAAAATAATTTGATTTTAAATACCTTGAACTTTGAAAATTTCTGGCAGATTAATTATGTTAGTTTAATATATTTGAGGGATACTTTAACATAATACATATATCATTGTTTTAATTTCCCTCGTCTTTGTGACATTATATAATTTATTGAATGATAAACCATCATATGATAAGGATAACTGGAGCTGTTCTCGATAAACCAGACATATTTAAAACAATTTACAAACTTTATATAAAAATGACCAAACTCTTTTTTGTTCACTGCAATATCTTGCATCCTGCTTGCAAATTTTTGGTGAGTATTTCCTCTACAAGAATGGCTGACGAAATTATTTATTTATTTTTTTATGTACCAAAAAAAATTGTTACAATTACAGTATTATAAAAGAAATGTGATGTACAAAGGATAGCTTATCAGTTAAGAGATATCACTACCAGAAACCCTTTTGAAAGAGGAAATAGGAAGAGAAATGTGGACTAGATAAAAAAAGAGAAAAGGTAAAAATAAAAAAGAGGTATATATATGAAAACAAACCAAATTATAATAGTATAAAATTCTGATATTATACTAACATAGATATATACATAAATATTTACGAATAGAATAAATAGATAAACGTTACATATTATATTAAGGTAAAAGTGACAGAAGATGTCTCTTAAGTCGATGTTTAAATGCAACTGCACTTGGACTCTCTCTGTAAAGAGAAGGAGAGAGTGAGTTTCATAGTTTTGCGCCTTGGACGGAGAAGGATTTACGATAAAATTTTGTATTAAAGGAGGGAATATCAAGAGGATTTTGTGTAACACAAGAGCTAGGAAGGATTCTAGGGGAGGAAAATTTAAAACGCTCGAGTAGGTACGGGGGAGAAGAATGTTTGAACATATTGTACATTAGCGTTAAAACATGCATATTCCGGCGAAAGCGAGTAGGGAACCACTTTAATTTGCTGAGGAATTCAGAATTGTGGTCGTACTTACGCAAGCCGGCAAGCAATTTATTTTATAATTTTTCCTTGAAAATCACTTTTTCTTTTAGATAATTTAAAAGTAACCCAACATATTTATCAGTAATCGTTGGATAGTTATTAAGATGGTTTAAAAATGACAGAAAAAATATGCATACTTTGTTTTTACTTTTGGCTATATTTTTAATACCTTAAAATATAATAATACATATTTATATTAAGAATTAATATTAAGAATATTAAGAATTAATCGGACAAACCATATTAATATTAAGAATTGATCGGTAAAACATTTGATCACATTGATAATACTTTAAAACATTCTAGGTGCCCAATGGATGGAGGGAGCATAAAGATTGCATCTAAACTTTTGTTTTTCTCTTGATGTATCCCATATTATTTAGTACATATATATAACGTAAGCCAATATTTTCTTAACATATAATATAATTGTGATAGTGATATACTTATTTATTGAGCTTTGACATAAGATTATACTCAGTTGCCCAGTAGAAAATTTTCATTGAATTTCCTCAGAAAATGTAATATATATATACCCGGTGTTTATAATATCCAGGGTGACTGGTGAATTACTATCAATATTTAAGGAGAATACGCGGTACATGATTCTCATTCCAATTATGTAAAAAAAATAGGTACTTAATTTTTGACAAAATTTCCCTATAAATAAATAAAGTGTTGACACGTTCCAAGTGTTCAAGTGTGGACGCGTGCGGCGGCGTGCTGATACAACACCACGTCACGACACGCGTATGTGTGAGTGTCAGTGTATACCTAATCTGTAGGGTGTTCATACGATGCGTAATTAATTACACAACTTTTGGTTAACTTTACTTAGAAGTTTATTAATATTTATGTTATATTAATTTTTATTTTGTCATATATGATCGTCAAATATCACGTCCTCAAATATCGATAGTAATTCACCAGTCATCCTGTATATACCCGGGCTTGTAATATATGTGATAAAAAAGTTTATTATTTATTTAGATATATCTTATTTTTTATTGGTATTTTTATTTAAAGACGGTAGAGTCCAGCTGTGGTCAAGTTACTAGCGCTCGAATGTGCTGGCTTGACCGGGGAAGTACCACCCTCTCACAGAAGATCGACGTCAAGTAGTCTTTAATGGCTGCCTTTCGTCCGCTGAGTGAGAGAGCCGGTTCCCTTACCCTTTTCCCATCCTTTCCTACCCCTTCCCTTTTCCTTCCTTTCCCACCTTTCCTGCCCCTCTACCCCAATCAAGGGTGGCGACATATCAACACATCTCTTATGTTGCCTATGTCTATGGTCGATGTTACTACCTACCATCAGCAAGGCCGTCTGCTCGGTGGTCCCCTTTATCATAAAGAATGTATACATACTATCTACATTTCCTATTATTATAAATTTGTTTGTATGCTTATTTCTTCAACTTTTATTACTTCTTTCTTTACTGTCCATACACCATATTTCTTTTCTCATTTCCTCTATCAAAAGGATTTCGGGTAGAGATCTGTTGTCTTCTAAGAGACAAGTTATCCTATGATTTCTTTTAAAATACTATAATAATTCTTCTTTTGGTACATAAATAAATATTTATTTATTCATTCATTCACATTCACTGGTTCATTCATTCATTCATTCATTTGATAAACACCCTGTGAACATAATTGTCACCATTACTTCAGAAAATTGTTATCTCTTGCAGATGTTTAAAGGTAGTAGGAAAATTAATTCCATTTTTCACTGAAGTGTAAAGCAAAAATTAAAATTCACAAAATTCAACTTAATAACACAATATTTAAAAAAAAATAATGTAATTAATAACTATTATTTTTGTTTTTTACTAAAAATTCACTGGTTTATCCCGTGACTCATAGAAAACTTTTGTTATCAATGTTAAATATAAACATAAAGATACGCGCGAATGGGACCTTTATATCTTGTAATTATTATTTGACAAAAAACAATAATGATAACAAGTATAAAATTGTAAGTTGCACATAGAAGAGCGCATATCTACTTTATACTCGTAGTTGGTAAGTGTAACAATTGATATATAGTAGCTTATCCGTGACTTCGCTTCATTTATTTCAGTTAAAAACATCTTGCGTATTATTCATTTTATTATTAATATAAATTGAATTTTGTTAATACTATCGTATCGTTGGAATATTTATATATAATTGGCATTTTGATATAATTGCATAACAGTGTGATTTTTTAATTTAAAATTATAAGAGTATACGACTTATTTATGTTAATCAATATTGTGGGATGTGATATTTTTATTTCATTTTTCATTTTTTTTTTATTTTATTTTAATAGTTTATTCAAAATTATATTGATTTAGAAGGCTAATAAGTTTTGTTTTGAATGCTAGATTCGTGGTTTTTCTTGTGAATATTACGATGGTTCTGTATTATTTAATTAATTTAATAATTATAACTAAGACGATTGAAAGAAACGATTCGAAGAAAGCCATGTGTGTTCTGTCATACTTACTATTAATACAATATATATAAGTGATAGTTTTGCACTTATTTTAAATTGTTTATTAACTTATATTATCTTATGTAGTGTAGTTAGTTAGGTGATATATTAAACACTTAATAATTAATCATTGTGAAAAAATTACCCAAAAAGTCGTTAATATAGAAAATATTTAAGTTTAAAATTTTATTTATTCAATTTTGTAACTCATAAATAAGCTATATATTACTATTTTTAATAATGATTGACGGTCAAGCATTTTAAACATTGTAGACTTATAGTGACTCGATTAATACTGGGAAAAAATATATATTTTTTTCAATTTTTTTCATAAAAAAATAAGTAAATTAATGTCAATTTCCACATGGAAACAACTTATTTAATACCTCTACGTATGGTTTATTTTATCGATGAATTTTGACATGACTTAAATAAAAAAACAGATATTGTGTTTCGTTTTAGTTACAATACCTATATACTATATACCAATACATTTTTGTTAAGTCGTTAAAATCATTGCAAACAGTGTTAAAATTAATCTCTAAAATTTTACAAGTAAAACATAATCCTTTAAACATTAATGTGTCTATATTATCCTTATTAATGTATTGTAATAATTATTTTCAGACTGGAAAAATGAGAACACAAGCGTTTTTATGTGTAGTCCTCTTTATAGGAGGGTATATAGCTGCACCTCTCTCAGAAGAAAAGGATGATAAAATTGTGATCTTGTTATCAAGACACATATTATTCAATAAAAATTACCTTAAATATAAAGCGAAACATGATATCGTTGATATTATGGTACCGTTGACTGCTCTTACCTTGGAGTCTATGAAAGATATTGATTTTGATAGCAAGCCGGATATGACGGTTTTCTTAGTAGAAGCTGATCTTAAGGATGGCAAACGTATTGACAAAGGACTGTACTTATATAAGAATGGTGAGGAGAAAATGGTTCTGCCTAATGGAAGAGCAGCGGCGGCTTCATTTAATGATGAAAAAATAGTCTATTTCGGAGCCAGCGATGGTTTATATGTTTATAATGTGGACTCCAAGTCCGCTGATAAATATGGAAATTTTTCCGATAGCATTATCGATATCGCTACAAACGTAGATGGAAAACACATTTACATTCTGAGTGAAGATCACAAATTATATAATGTGACAAATGAAGGCGCAGACAAAGAGTTGCTCCAAGATGTAGAAGATGCCCAGGAAATTGTTTTGGATTATTTTGAAAATATTTACTTCTATGACTCCAACAAGGATGTATTCATTAAAAATGCTGATGGGATTATCAAAGTTCGGGGTCTACCGAAAGGCAGGAAATCCCTTAAGTTTTTGGGCCAAGATTTCCTTAAAGTGCGATATGTTATTTTGATGACAGACAACGTTCTTTACGTTACCTTTGCTAATGGAATTGCTTTTACAAGTTCTGTGGAATTGAGCCCTGATGCGAAACCAACTGCTTATGGCCTTTGGTCCAAAATAGTGCATTACTACGCATACAACAAAAATCTGTATGTAAAATATCTGTGAGCACTCGTAACTGAAGTAATAATTGGGGGTAAGGAAGAAGAAATTGTTAAAATTGCCAACAACGTTTAAAAACGCAAAAACTGTAATGCAAACACGTCTCGTTATTTAGTACAGACTGACTATATTAAGGTTTAGTACATTTCACAATAGATGTCGCTAGTAACATATTTATGTATTTTGATAAAATTGACCGCAACACCCCGGCTTACCAAATAAACAAAATTTTTCCATAAACTTCTGATGTTTAATTTTAGTTAACAACCCTTTAGTTAACAAATCTGCTGGCACTTCATTTGTGGATAAATAATAATTAATCTCTACTTTTCCACTCTTGATAGTCTCCCTAACAAAATGATGTTTAACATCTAAATGTTTTGATCTATTACGACATTGATGATTTGTAGCCATCTTTAATCTCCTTTGGTTATCACAATTTAGCTTAATAGTTAACAAAGACCCAGTTAATTCAAGCAATAGTTCTCTTAGATATATTGTGTCCCTACAAGCTTCAAAGATCGCAATATATTAAGCCTCTGTACTGGATAAGGCTGCAACTTTCTGCTTCCTACTCTGCCACTAAGCAGCTGTTCCTGACATTACAAAACAAAATCCACTGTAAGACTTTCTATCTGAGCTGTCAGTCGCCCAATCAGCATCAACATATAAAACAATATAAACTCTCACCTTGACAAATAAACTTTAAACAATACATTTTAATTTTCTTTAAGTACCTGAGAATTCCTTTAACATAGTTCCAATGTTCAATATGGTAGCAAGTATTAAATTGACTTAGATAACTAACAGAGTATGCAATACCACGTCTTGTCATGACAGCCATATACGAGTACATAAGACAACCCAAGAGTTTTTGATAACTAATTTGCTCTGTACATTTTTCTGCTTTTGTTATGTTCAATTTACTCTCTGTAATATTAAATGTTTGTCATAATTCTTCTGTGTACTGTTATCGTTCTATACTTATCTCATACAATGGGTTTCTTTTCATATCACACCTCATATGGAGTTTTGTCATTGAGACCGGATGCTATAGATCGATTTTTGTAGTACACAGCTGTTATATTTAGTGGCAGCGTTGGATGGTAAGGTTTATGAATTTAATATTATGGAAGCGATGGTTAAATCAATGTTCAGTTTCACTTCGGAATGGCCAAAAGATCTTACGAAACTTATCATGTCGATCATAGAGACGGGGAAGGACGAAATATATAAAGATTTCAATCATTTCTTTTGAAAATTACAATCAAATTGTATATATTTTACTAAGAGGCTGATCTGAGTCATAATAAAACGATAATAATGTATGTATAAAACCTTTGTATTTTTTGTAAAGAAATTGTTTATACCAAATGTTTATAATTATTTTGAGACCCAATCTGACTAACAATTTTAGAAAGTCACTAATGATTTTAGTTTAAATATTATTAGCGTTCATAATGGTCAATGGTTTTAAGTTTAAAATAATTTGATTTTAAATACCTTGAACTTTGAAAATTTCTAGCAGATTAATTATGTTAGTTTAATATATTTGAGGGATACTTTAACATAATACATATATCATTGTTTTAATTTCCCTCGTTTTTGTGACATTATATAAATTTATTGGATGATAAACCATCATATGATAAGGATAACTGGAGCTGTTCTCGATAAACCAGACATATTTAAAACAATTTACAAACTTTTATATAAAAATGAGCTAATTCTTTTTTGTTCACTGCAATATCTTGCATCCTGCTTGCAAATTTTTGGTGAGTGTTTCCTCTACAAGAATGGCTGACGAAATTATTTATTTATTAATAAAAAAAATTGTTACAATTACAGTATTATAAAAGAACTTTTTTTTTCGCGGGTAGGTGTCAAACAAGTTGCAACGTTTTTAGTGAGCTCTTGAAATTTATTTAATTAAAAATACATTATATATAATACATGTATGTGTAAATAACATTACCTACCAGCTTACAATCTCCTTTACAATAAACAATAAAATAATAAGTTAAATAACAACTAATCACTGCTAAAACCATGGATTCAATCAAAGATTCATTGTCTGCCATGTCGGAACTTTTTAATACCAAAATGAATGAATTTCAACATGAGTTACAAAAGACATCCTCATCAGCTGCTACACACACACACCATCACTTTCAACGGAGTTCACGCACTTTAGAAGCTTCATCATAGCCGCTCTCAGCACTCTTCAGCGTCAGGTAGAATTACTTGGAAGGGAGTTGGACCGCCAGGAAATGCAAAGAAGGCGCAAAATACTACTTCTTCACGGAGTACCTGAAGAAAAAGCCGAGAACACCAGTGCTCGGGTGACTAGTCTCATTGCAGACCATCTGGACTTAACAAACTTTTCAAGCTCCAGCATCAAATCTTCCTATCGGCTGGGTAAGTCAATAGCTAACCGGAATAGGCCAATTGTTGTTAAGTTCTGTGATGTTAGCGTGCGGGATAAGGTGTGGTTTGCCAAGTCGAAATTTAAAGGCACTGGCATAACCCAATCGGAGTTCCTCACGAAGATACGGCACGATGTGTTCCTCTTAGCACGGCAGCGTTTCGGCATTGGGAAGTGTTGGACCCGGGATGGACGGATATTCTTCATAGCCCCAGATGGATCGCGTCACCAAGTTGAATCACTCGCTGAACTCGATGCTGTATCCTCTTCACTTTTAAAATCTCCAGAAGTTAAGGGCCTTAACGTCTCGAAGAATACAGATAGTAAAGTTGCAGTATCTCGTCCGAAACGAATTGTTAAAAAGTAGTGATTATAATATTCAGTTTCACATAATATCTGCTTACTACTGGTTTGTTTACATTAATTTACCTTCGTAAACACTCACTTTCTTTATTGATTGGTGTATTTATAAGTGAGTGTAGTTTAAAATTGTTACTATCATGTCAGATATCAAATACAGATTGTGTTGACAACTTCTATTAATGACAGCTGTCACTATCTGGACTCTAGTGTTTTGTCAATTTTAAATACGTTTGTATGACTGTTTCTTTATTTTTAACTAACTTATTTATTTTTTGTTTTTCTCTTTTTTTATTATGTTCCGTAATACATAAATTTAATTTTATAATATTTCTTTTTTATAGTGAAATGTCTGTAATAATTTCTGTTTTGCTAATATGTTGTATTCTATTTACATATCACCATTGTGAATTTTTTTTGTGTTACTTTTTACTACCAGTTTGTTTGGTGACTTATTCTATTAGTCATCTTTTTATGCTATTTTTAGTTTTTTAGGCTATAATTATTTTTTATTTTTTTTCCCTTTTGTGTAGCCATTAGTACTTAAATGTAAATACAGTTTCCATACTTATTTTATGTTATCTCGGTGGTAAGCAGATTATGTATGTTATGATTTAAATTATTATTCTTTAGTCTTTAGCTTTATTAGTTGTTACTTATTAGTTTTATCAATCTCATAATCTTTCAACAGCTGGCGGGTAAGACGGATCTATTATATATTTGCAATTTGTATATTTATATATTGTATTTATTGATTATATTTATATACTTATTTTATTTTAATTCACTATATTCTTATTTATTTAATATTATATTTAATATATATGTATAATGATTGATATTAGCCATGTTCAAGACGACAATGATATATATCTTTCTCTCTCTTCTGATTTAGCCAGTAGCGACGACAGCTTTCAAAGTATTCCTTCTCTCAATGAATCCCTATTAAATCTTTTTACAGACGTACCTAAAAACTTTAACATTGTTCATATTAACGCTCAGAGTATTCCTGCTCACTATCCGGACCTTCTCACATCGTTTGATAACAAAAACCTTCATGCTATTCTTGTGTTTCTGAATCATGGCTTAAACCATGTTTGTCTTCTGAGTCATATTCTTTACCGGGTTTCCATTTAATTCGAAATGACCGTGTCAGTAGAGCTAAAAAAACTCTTTAGACTAGTAGAGATCTTAAAGTATGTAGAACTATTGAAATATTTATATAATAAATATTTTTACTAACAACAAATCGTTTCTTTTGTTTGTACAACAAATATATTTTATAATTGAATAACTAATTACTGACAGTCGTGTCATAATTTATGTGCTTTGTGTAATGGAAAAAGTAGAAATGTTCAATTGCAGATATTTCTCTATCAACCCTAGATCACCACAAAATAAAAAAAAACACACAAATTTCATAAAGAAAACCAGGGGCTACTTCTTAAGCGAAAAGTCTTATTATTGGTATCAAATCCTAGTCATCTTAGAGTTTTCGTAGCTAATATATTCTTCTTTAAGTTTAAATACCTATCTTATTTGTTACATCTTGATCAATTATGATAATAATCTTAAGAGAAAAGAACATGGGTGGCACTTTTATATCGAGAATACTTTAATTACACAACTGGAACATTAAAACGGGAATGATTAAATAAAAAAAGTTTTTTACTGTCATTTTAAATTAGGACTGGAGTCATAATCACCTTGGTGCCTTTAGTCCAAGTTGTTATGAAACTAGATACAGACAGTCTTTACGTTACCGTACCATTAATTCTCTTGTGATATGATTTTGCAGTGAACGTTGTTCCTATAAAATATAAATAAATACTAAGAGTTTTGATGCTACTAATTATTAATATTTTGTCTGGTGTATTAATTACATTTAACTAAAAGTTTTATCGATAGTCAATATTGAAAATAGTAATAACAAGCTTAATAAATTATGCCATCGATTTCTCTTGTGTCATTTGATTCGTAAAACCAGGTTGAAATAATTTTCGTATTATTAAATTAAAAATTCACAAAATTCAACTTAATCAGACAATATTTTGGAAAACAAATTAATGTAATTAAGAATTATATTTAGTTTCTTACTAAAAATTCACTGGTTTATCCCGTAACTCATAATAAACTTTTGTTATCAATGTTAAATATAAACATAAACATACACGCGAATGGGACCTTTATATCTTGTAATTATTATTTGACAAAAAACAATAATGATAACAAGTATAAAATTGTAAGTTGCACATAGAAGAGCGCATATCTACTTTATACTCGTAGTTGGTAAGTGTAACAATTGATATATAGTAGCTTATCCGTGACTTCGCTTCATTTATTTAAGTTAAAAACATCTTCCGTATTTTTTTATTATTAATATAAAGGAAACTTTGTTTTTGCTATCGTATCGTTGGAATATTTATATATAATGGGCAATTTTATATAATTGCATAACAGTGTGATTTTTTAACTTAAAATTATAAGAGTATACGACTTATTTATGTGAATCAATATTGTGAGATGTGATGTTTTTAAAATTATACTAGTTGACCCGGCGTTGACATAACAGTGAGTTGACAAATCTAATATCAAAAAAAAACATTTGTATGGGAAATAGAAAAGCACTGGTTTTAGGGTTTTCAATGAATGAATGAATCAGTGAATCAATTTTTTTTCAGCTTTTAAACCTTATATTTAGAAAGGCAAATAAGTTTTGTTTTGGATGCTAGATTCATGGTTTTTCTTGTGAATATTGTATAAAATTCTCGTGTCGCGGTGTTAGACAGAGAACTCCTCCGAAACGGCTGGATCGATTCTCATGAAATTTTGTGAGCATATTGAGTAGGTCTGAGAATCGGACAACGTCTATTTTTCATACCCCTAAGTCATAAGTCATAAGTTGCATGAAAAAATATATACAACCCAAAATTTTTACTTTTTTATCATAAACCCCTGTTTTTTTATATGGCAAAACAACGTTTGCCGGGTTAGATAGTATTGTATATATATAGTAAACCGGTGCATTTGTTATAAGTATTTCATTATAACGATAAAATTTATTACTTCAGTAATTATAGTAATGTCACGATAAAGGAAATGAATGGAAATCTTTATAACAGTTACATATAAATAATTTATTTTCTATTTATTTATGAAAGTAATATTGTCTGTTCGCATTAATATTAATCCATTTTGTAAGTCATAACAGATAAGCTATACCTATATAACTATTTTTAATAATGATCGACAGTCAAGCATTTTAAACACGGTGGCACTTTACTTGGCGTAGCTTATTCGCCGCATTTGTCCAAATACTTGTACGTAGTCCAAATAGCCCAAACACGACATCCACACTTGGAATGCCAACAACACGTGTTATTGTATGTGTATGTTTCTTATTTGTGCAAATATGAGCAATAAAGACGAATAAACCCTCCACACATGGTCTTATTTGGTCGAACACAACAAATTAACGTCAAGTGAAGTGCCACCTTTATTTGGAAGACTCATAGTGACTCGATTGACAATTGGAAAAATATATATATTTTTACAAAAATTTTTCTTGAAAAAATTAGTAAATTAATGACAATTTCTACATGAAAACAACTTATTTAATAACTCTACGTATGGTTTATTTTATCAATGAACTTTGACATGACTTAAATACAAAAACAGATAAGGTGTTTCGTTTTATTTACAATACCTATACAGGGTGACTGGTGAATTACTATCGATATTTGAGGACGTGATATTTGACGATCATATATGACAAAATAAAAATTAATCTAACATAAATATTAATAAACTTCTAAGTAAAGTTAACCAAAAGTTATGTAATTAATTACGCATCGTGTGAACACCCTACAGGTTAGGTATACACACACACACACTCGCGCGGCGGCGTGGTTTTGTATCAGCACGCCGCCGCACGCGTCCACACTTTATTTATTTATACGGAAATTTGGTCAAAAATTAAGTACCTATTTTTTTTACATAATTCGAATGAGAATCATGTACCGAGTATGCTCCTTAAATATTGATAGTAATTCACCAGTCACCCTGTATATGTACTATATTTTTATTGAAAACTGTATTTATAATTTACATTAAAACATTTTTTGTTAAATTATTAAAATCATTGTAAACCAAGTTCAAATTAATCTCAGAAATTTTACAAGTAAAACATATTCCTTTAAACATTATTGTTTAACTATATTATCCTTATTAATGTATTGTAATAATTATTTTCAGACTGGAAAAATGAGAACACAAGCATTTTTATGTGTAGTCCTCTTTATAGGAGGGTGTATAGCTGCACCTCTCTCAGAAGAAAATGATGAAAGAATTGTTATACCAAGACAAATCTTCGATAAATCTCTCGTTAAATATAAAGCGAAACACGATATCGTGGATATTATTGTACCGTTGAATGCTCTGAACTTTGACGAGTCTATGAAAGATAGTGATTCTGATAGCAAGTCTGATTCTGATGAGAACGATCTTACAGATGTGACGGTTTTCTTAGTAGAAGCTGATCTTAAAGATGGTAAACGTGTTGACAAAGGACTGTACTTATATAAGAATGATGAGGTGAAAATGGTTCTGCCTAATGGAAGAGCAGCGGCGGCTTCATCAAACGACAATAAATTAGTCTATTTCGGAGCCAGCGATGGTTTATATGTTTATAATGTTGACTCCAAGTCCGCTGATAAATATGGAAAATTTTCCGATAGCATTATTGATATCGCTACAAACGAAGATGGAAAACATATTTACATTCTGAGTGAAGATCACAAATTATATAATGTGACAAACGAAGGCGAAGACAAAGAGTTGCTCCAAGATGTAGAAGATGCCCAGGAAATTGTTTTGGATGATTCTGGAAACATTTACTTCTATGACTCAAACAAGGATGTATTCATTAAAAATGCTGATGGGATTATCAAAGTTCAGGGTCTACCGGAAGGTAGGAAATCCCTTAAGCTTGTAAACCCACCGTTTATAATGGAGGAATCAGTTCCTTTGATGATAGACAACGCTCTATACGTTATCAATGCTAATGGAACAGCTGAAGCTACTGGCTTGGAGTTCAGTCCTAATGCGAAACCAACTGCTTATGGCGCTGATGCCGTTCTAGTGCAGTACTACGCATATAATAAAAAACTGTATGAATTTAATCTGTTAGCACTCATAGCAGAAGAAATATTTGAGGGTATGCAGGAAGAAGCTGAGAAAATTCGCAACAACGCTGAAAAACGCAAAAAGTCTTTAGGCTCGAAGAGATCTTAATGTATGTAGTATCCTTGAAATATTTATATAATAAATATTTTTACTCACAACAAATCTTTTCTTTTGTTTGTACAACAAATATAACAAACAAATGTTTTATGTCAGATTTGAATAACTATTTTAATGACAGATGACTCATAATTTTTGTGCTTTATGTAATGGGAAAAGTAGAACTGTACAATTGCAGATATTTCACTATAAATGATACATCACTACAAATTTCATTAAGAAAATTCTAAATAAATCACTTATTCTAATAGGCAAGGGGAGAAACCTTTAAAATTAATAAAAAATGATGAAATATTAATAGTAGAATTAGAAAAGTAGGATAATATTATAAGAATTAAAGGAAAAATAATTGCAGTGCCATTACGTCTTGTGTACCATTTTTTGATAAAATTATCGTGTCTCTTTTAATAAAATGACACTCGATATCGTTTTGAAAATGATCTTTCAATTGTATATTAATAGTTGTTTAATCTGCAAATCTTTTTGAAAATCCATCTTTTTTTTATTTAGAGAAAATTGAGTTTACTACTAAAACTATTAAAATAAAGGTTATATGAAAAAAGTATAAACACAAATGGTTTACATCTTTTTATTACCTACAACTTTGCCATATATTTTTTTCATAAGACTTTTAGTTTTGTAGGAAATCGAGAAAAACCGTTTTTACCCCTTAATATACAACCCTTGTCTCAGAAAAATCATATTGGTACTTACCAGGATCGAACCCGCGCCCTCGTGCATGAGAGGCGGGCCTTTAAGTCTCTGCGTTACCGTACTATCTATTCTCTTAGTTTTGATGCTACTATTAATTTGTTAACTGCAAGCTATTATGAAAACAATTTCAAATATTATAAAGTAAAAGTATAATATGCATTACAGAGTCGCAGAATTCCATAGATCAATTATATTAATATTTAATAAGAAATATAGTTTAACAATTACTAATAATTAAATAGGGTTAAAAGGGAATAGTAAGATAAGTAATTAATTACAGATGTTCAAGGAATTGATAATTAAATGATAATATTAATTTTATCTTTTAATGACGCGAGGGACACATAACATCACCTTTTGGATTTATTATTAGTTCATATCTAGGAAATCAGATATTCCAAGGTTAAAAGTTGAACAGTAGATTTAATTTCAATACTGAAATAGTACATATATTTTACATAGAAAAAGTTTAGAGTTTTGTCTAAATTAAGTAGTTAAAGAACATTAAAATCAACTCTCAATATAACTTGATTATTGTAAACAATATTTGGATGAAATGCAAGTCAATAAAAATAGATTGATATTAGTTGAAACTGTGACAGGTTGTTGTTAAATTGAGAAATTTAAATTTTCAAGTAAAATATGTATTAAGACCGAACATTGCTAATATATAAGTATGAATTAAAGTGTGGAAATTATGTATTTTCTTTTTCTTTCTTTATTTTACATTTTATTTCACTCTCTTTAATATTACATCTACGTTTGTTGTTTTTAAATAAAATTTTTGTTACAAATTTACAAATATTTATTCAGCGACAGATTGATGATACAATTTTAATCTTTCTTAGCTCCCAAAGTGTGTTTATTCTTGTCCGCTTGGTTACGGATATTTTCAGTTTTCTCCCTGATATCATGGAATACATCGTTCTCCATCATTTCCTTTACATTGAATTCGTATAATTTTTTGTCGAGAGCATAATATTGAACGAAGACTGCATCAGGACCGAACGCCGTGGGAGTGGCTTCTGGAGCGAATCTGAAATCTAACTTCTCTGAACTGCCATTCGAGTGGACTATATACACTGTATCATCATACGACATTCCAATAGTCTTATGGACTACAAATGGAGGACGAATAGTCTTTATCTTTTTGGGATCTTCAGGCAGATTTTCTACTTTAATGATTTTATCAGCCGTTTTAATGTACACTTCCTTTTTAGTGTTGTAATAGTAAAGATTTCCGTCATCATCTAACACAATTTCCACTACATCTTCAACGTCATCTACTAGTTCTTTGTTTTCTCCGTTATTCGTGACTTTGTATAGTTTATGATCGTCTGTCACTATGTATATTGTGCTTCCCGTTTCGTCTGTCGCAATGCTTCTGATAGCGTCAGTGATTGGGCCGTATTTATCAGCGGAATCTTTCTCAGTGTTATAAACGTATAGACCATCGCTGGCAGCGAAGAACACCAATTTATTGTTATTACTAGAAGCTGTAGACGATCTGCCCGTGGCTAGAATCATTTTGGAGTCGCCTTTCTCGTATCTGTACAGACCTTTGTCTGCGCGTTCACCATCTTTATCTTCAGCTTCGACGAAGAAAACTGTTAGATCTTTAAGATTAAATTCTTCAGACTCGGACTCGCTACTGTCAGAAGCGGCGAAATTGATAGCGTTCAATGGTACCATGATATCAACGATGTCATACTCCCCAGTGTACTTGATGAAGGAATCCATGAACACCTTCTTCGGAATAACAGCCTCCTCATCTTCTTCAGAGGCGGGAGCGGCTTGCAGTCCCGCGAGAATACAGAACACTGTGAAGATTGCCAATTTTCTCATTTTGATACCTGCAAAATTAAATTTTATATATAAAAAGGTATTGTAGTATACCCATATAATATGTAGGTATATGCTTTTGCTGAACCTCATTATATTTTAAGATAAACTCAATCCTTCCTACACAGTTTTTTATATTTTTTGACGACATTCAGAATTAAATATCTCTCTAGAAGTTCGCAATTATAACATTGTATGTATGTAATGGAAATAATAAAAATATGTAATACGAATTTTTTTACTAGAGATGGGATAAAATATTCATGTAATATTATATGTTTTTGTATATACTAGCAGTAAAAAACCATTTCAACCCAAGAAATATACAAAACGATTAAAATATCTTTAAAAATTTAAAACAATCAACATGCAAGTAATGAAAACATGACAAATAATTAAATATGACCATAGAAATTAATAATATTTAAACAGTAAATAAAATCTTTACTTAATATTAATATAGTACTGATGAATATGATTTAATTTTTACATATAATTAGTATTAAAATAGATTCTGATGTCCCTACTTACCCGATATAAGCACTGAATGTCACTTGTTCGTTCCTCACTTATATATAAGGCCGTGTTATTATAATGCGTTTTAGATTAGATTATTATAACTATACATTATAATTAATATAAACATTATTTGTTCCTGTAACTGTTATAGTATTTCCATACTGCTAACGTTTTTTCAGCGAATATCTTGTTTACAATAACAAAAATCATGATTTAACAGCGTGAGTATAGAGAATATCTAAATATCAGCGGAAAAAAAGTTGTTTGTGTGAAGATGCTTTTGTATATCAAAACATATTTCTAGAATATACAAGAATGGGAATTATTGCAAAACTTGCTTTAAAAAAAACGAATGTTCAATAAATAGATTGTTTCTTATTTATTTTTAGTTTGTTTTATTTAAATAAGCTTTTATAATTTTTGAGTTAAAGACGAAAATTTCTTAGCATTCCATGTATTCACGGTGCGTGTGTCGGGTCCATCGTTGTAGTGAGAGGAGCTTCAACAGTGACTGGGACTTGTGACCCAGGTGTAGGTTTAAGGGGTCCCCTATTAGTTCTTCACATAATTTGTATTTTTATTGAAATATGTTTGTAATAGTAAATTAATTAGCCCGTATTATTGTATTAAGAAAAAGCAGATTGAAGACACATGATTAATTGTACATCTTAATAGTTAAAAAATTTACATATAAAAGACATTTTCGCAAACTTCTAAGCTTCTCACAAATTAGTTTAAAAATATTCATAGAGTAAAAAATAAATTATATTATTTGGAAGATAAATTAAACAATTATTTAAAATTTCTTTCGTCTTTTCATTAATATTCCCTAAGAATGTTAAAGCTTGGCCAGTAGATTTATCGTTTAAGATTTTTAATTACCTATTAATGAGAGTCAAAACTTCAACGACGTAAATTTTATTTACAATAGTATATGTAATATTTCTCAATTTATTATAAGCTTATTAATAATATTTAACCCTGGTTTATCGAGTACAGTATCAATCAATATTATATCAATAATAATATATATGTTTATCGTACTTTGTTAACCTCATAGATAATTCATGGAAATCAAAGTGATAAGTCTAAAACACACTGTTAGAAGAAATTATAATAGTTAAAAATATATTAGAGAATATTTTATTTATGAATTGATTTGAGTAACCTTTAACGTGTCAAAAAATTAAAACAAAAGTTTGATTCTTGAGTTTATAAAGAAAATATTGAATGTTGTTCGTATTTATGATTTCAGATTCATTTTATAAAGAAAAGTTAATTAAAATATATTATTATAAACACACTGTAACAATAAATAAATTGCAATATTGGGTATTAATATTCAGAACTTTTTGAAATTATAAACTTTGTGAAAATCAAAAAATACAACTTACAAGAATCAATCATATTTCTTTTGCAATGAAAATTAATTAACACGTATGTCATTTCAACTACAAACGCATACACTACACTTGCATTTTAATATTTGGAGTATATTTATCAAAATACAAACAAATATTTAGAAGCAAAGTCATTCAGAACTAACAAAAAAAGTAATTAAATTCGATATTTCACATTTTTTTATCATGTTCAAGACATTCACGATTCTACATAACTATAAATTAATTCTAATTTCTGTATTCGCGAATTTTAAAGCTCACGGTTCCTTGGGAAATCAACATTGCCAAAGACCATACCATCAAGGTCAACAAATATTACGAGCTCACTAACGAACTCACTGAGTATAGGTTCACTGTGGATTTGTACGCGGTAGAAGTGGGAGCGAGAGGTATAACAGCTAAATCTCTCTACAACGTACTAAAAGACTCAGGCTTGACCATAACTCACATCAATAATTCATTCTTGGAACGTACTTCGAAGGCAGCCCTAGTAGGTTCTTTTCAAATTTGGTAGAGAGAAGAGCTTGGAGAGTGTAGGTGAGCGTTTAACGCGTTATATAGGGTCCCTTAAACCTACACCTGGGTCGCAAGTCCCAGTCACTGTTGAAGCTCCTCTCCTTGCAACGCGATGGACCCGACACCCGCACTGTGAATACTTTACCCGCACCGTGAGTTTTAGTTTAAAAACTTGTTCCAACCTAAGAAACTGAATCTAAAGGCAAAAACTCACAGCCATGAATTTGGCTTAATAATAAGTTTAGGATTTGTAACGACGCCCGACAATATAATTAATGTAACGCCTGATTAAAAACTATTAGCAATATTCAGAACAACACTATATATATTTTATATCAATGGGAAAACTTTATTTAATTTAAAATATATCAAAACATTTTAGGAAAATATGAATTTATTCGCTGAGTGGTTTTCATATATACAATTTAAAGTGCTTCATAGTAGTTGTTTACAGGTAACCTACAGACTGACATTAAGTATGTTTTTTTGACTGATTTAAACTATAAATTTTTTATTATTATTTTTTGATCATTTATTGGAACACTTTAAAAGTGTTTGTGTTTAAGGTAGCGAGTCTATTTGGTACTAATCATCTAATATAATGATATCTAAAAATTTCACGAGTATTCATTTAAATAAAACTAATTTTTTCGGATTGTATTATTCGTTTTTTTACTTATTTGTTGATTAAGGTTGCTGCAAAATAATCGAAACCTCGGGAGTGTGTATTTGATAATAATAAGTCTTTATTGAGATCACTTACTACAGTGAAGTTTAAATTTACGTACAGAACTAATATTTAAATCTTAAACTTGATAGATATAAATATATTTATACTAATAGATAATAGACACATCAACCATGTCAAGGGATATTTCATGAAAGACTTCGAAACTTAAAAACTTATTACCGTATAAAAGAAGTTTGTATGCAAAATATATTCTTCTCCACCACTTTTTTTTTTAAATAAGAAATAAATAAAACGAAAACTCATTTTGAAACAAAAGAATATCGATTATTCGAATTTGGTCGTCGAAAAGTTAGTTAATGTTACAATAAAACATTTTAAAAATAAATAAAACAAAACATTTTTCTACTTTCTACGTGTGTTACATTTATTGTTATATTTGACAAGGGAAGTGCAGATTAGAACTATAGTCATGTTGAAGCGGGCGCTATACTTGAAAAGAACCTGGGACTATTTGGATAACTTAATTTTGAATAACCGATGCCGAACATTAATTAACGTTAGAGGAGGAAATACTGATTATTAACTTTAATTAAATGCCTTTTTTTGTTAATTTATGACTTTAATTTTCATTATTTCGAACATAAAATCCATTATGTACAAAATAAAAACCACACCCAATAATAAAATCAAAAAATAAATAAATTAAAAATCTGTAATGCATCATTTTAATGTATTGCAAGTATAAATCATAATATGAACTTCAATTTCATATCGTCTTCATCAGCCTATCAGAGCCCACTGCTAAGCAAAGGCCTCTTCTCACATGGAGAAGGTTTGAGCATTAATCACCACGCTTGATCAAGACGGGTTGGTGATTTCAAACTTATAATTGTGAAACTATAAGTACAGGTTTCCTCATGATGTTTTCCTTCACCGTATGTCAATGATGTCTAAATACTCTCAGAAAGTACATATGACTTTGAAAAATCACATTGGTACTTGCCAGGTTTGAACCCGCGCCCTCGGCAACGAGAGGCGGACCCTTTAACCACTGGGCCACCACTGACTTCAATTTCATATATAATTGTTTTAACTAAATACATATATACAGAGTTTTATATAATAAGATAAAAATTAAATATCAATAGGCAATGTTGATTTGTTACTTTGTTATATATCCAAGAACTGTTTGCCAGTCGGCAAAAGCGTCCTCCAACTACGATTTTTTTTGTTTTCTACCCTCCATTCTAATAATTCCAATAATAGCACTCCATTGTTTGTTTTTTATCATTTCCAAAAGATCTCAGTCTTATATCGACAAATAGTTGCAATCAGAAATTAAATTTGCGAAAACTATCTTTGAAATTTTAGGAGAGGAAAATAGTTTTTAAGTTTATTCATATTAATTATTTTGTCCATCTGTATAAGGCTGTGTAGTAAGTAAATCTTCATCTTTTGGGCATAGCATCAAAACAAAAATGATATATATGTATATATGGTTTAGTATATGACATCGCATTGTATTTTATTTCATACTAGAAGACCTGGCGAACTTCGTATCGCCTTATAATCAAGAAATATCTATTACGTTTTTTTATTTATATTTTTGGAGTTTACCTGTAAGCCATAAATCTTCGTGTTTTGAAGTGCGACAGAATGATTGACATATTAGTTAGTTGTCAAATCTAATGTCAAAAAAAACGTTTGTATGGGAAATAGAAAAGGGCTATTTTTATGGTTTTCCCAGTAATGAATCAATTTTTTTCAGCTTTTATACCTTCCCTGAACCTCCACGAACATTTCAAGACTAAGATAAGATAAATCGGTTCAGCCGCTCTCGAGTTTTAGCGAGACTAAGGAACAGCAATCCATTTTTATATATATAAGAAGATAAGAAGATAAATAGTATATCACAAATATAATAACTATGTGTTATCTCTTGGAATATAATAATATTTGAAATATAGCTAAAATGAAGTGTATGAAATAAATAAAAATCATGTGTTCAACTTAAAGTAAAAATTTATTTATAAAATCAAATGCTTACTTGACAATATATAAAAAATTCGTATATTCACATATTTTTAAGGCATCGTGTACAACATTTCAAAAAATACGCAAAAATTTCAAACGTCAGCCAAATGCTTGAGATTTTTACGTTGGTCCGCAATCAAAAAAACATATTATATTTTGTATATATTATCTTTTTCCTAATAATTTTTGAGAAAAACGATGATTAGGGCAATATGTACCATCGTGATCCCCAAAAATAAATTAAAATATTATTTATTGTTCACAACTTATCTTCCTAATACACGAGATGTAACCGATTTAAACTAATTTAAACTAATGCGGTCATTACAATACATATTGAACTAAAAAAACATATTTGTTGATTTGGCACAAGACATTCTCATAGAAAATTTTATTAGCATTGTGCTATAACATAACGTGACAATTGATTATTGAAAAAAAAAAATGTAATAAAAAAAGAAGGCAAGCAAAGCGGTTTGAATCTTAATAACTTAATTTAAAAGTATCCAAAAAACAAAATTATCAAAAATTTGTCATAACTCAACACGTGAGAAGTGTTACTGTAAACTGTAATACATTTAGCTACAACTTAAATAAAAAATAACAAGGAATCTCAAGTTAAATCTAATTAAAAAATATATTATCAATAAAAATAGTATCAAAATCCATAAAATAAATTGTACAACAGAAGAATAAGTAAGAAAGCACAAAACAAAATTTAAAAAAATTAAGAATTAAGATTTTTTTTCAGAATAACAGAAAAAAGAAAACAAAAAACAGAATTAATGAAATAGATGTTTAAGGAATGTAAAGCTCAAAATCATTTAGAATTATATTTCTTTTCAGAATAACAGAAAGAAGACGTGAAGATAAGAAAAGAAGTAATAAGAATGTATGTAACGTATATAAAACAAACAGCCAATTATTACAATATAGAAGATCCTCACTTGAAGTGCACCAAGTTGAGGAATTCCTCCCTGGTCTTCGGATCGTCACGGAAGACACCCAACATCGTGGATGTCACCGTCTTACTGTTAATCTTCTGAACACCTCTCATCACCATACACATGTGACTGGATATGTAAAGAAATATATATAACAAAAAACATCAACTTGCAATCAAAACTCAATCGATATAATGAGATATGTTCATAGGAATCAATTTAAGTGAGACATTTTTGTGGATAAACGCTAAAGTTGTTGATTGCACCTAGGTATCATGATTATTATAAATTATTTCACTGTTTGTAGTCATGGAAATAGTAATTTAGTTATTCCGCAGAAACTGCAAAAAATGCCATTCATTTCTTACAGCTCAACTCTTAGTATTTACAATTTGAATTAATCCATTGTAATTCATAGTTTTTGGACCTATTATTTATGTTTTAAGTTAATAATATTTACATTTCTTCTACTAAGACTTATACAACATTAAATAGTCTAGTCAAAGTTTATAGTTTTTGGACATATTGTATAGGACCATATATTTGAATATGGGTTACTTGTCTTAATCAATAATACTTACACTCCTTCTACTACGACAGCGACTCCCGCTGGTCTCACCGCTTGTGTGACTGCAAGCGCTATCTGTTTTGTCAAACGCTCTTGCACTTGGAGGCGACGGGAATATATCTCTACGATCCTGGAAAATGGAATATTATGAAGGTTTACTTAAGTTGTAGGTCACAGAGTAATAAAGCTGGTAAAATAAGTCAGATAAATAGCCAGTAGATAAAAAAAATCTTAAGGATTTGTGTTCCAATGGCAACTGGCAGATTTTCCAGTCCAAAGACTTAAGATGTTTAGTGGATGAAGTCATTCTCATACCTGGCCAACTTGCTCAATCCAAGGATTTTGCCCTGAGGCAGATATCCGATGGAAACTTTTCCGTAGAACGGCACTAAATGGTGCTCGCACATAGAAAACATTTCTATATCTTTCACGACAACCATTTCATCTGTGTCTTCATCGAAAATGGCGTTGTTTAACACCTCTGGAATAAAAAATCATTTATATAAGTAAAGGCAGTGAGGTTAAAATTTATAGATTATTATTTTTTTGTTTTTTACCTTCTAAGCTCTGGTCGTAGCCTTTTGTGAAGAATAACATGGCTTTAGCTGCTCTTTCTGGTGTTTTGAGGAGACCCTGTCTCTTAGGATCTTCACCTAAACCTGTAATAAAATTACTTCTAAACATTTTCTTCTTTGGATAAATTAAAAACAATTGTTCCATTGACTTTTCATATAAAATATACAGGGTGACTGGTGAATTACTATCAATATTTGAGGACGTGATATTTGACGATCATATATGATAAAATAAAAATTAATATAACATAAATATTAATAAACTTCTAAGTAAAGTTAACCAAAAGTTGTGTAATTAATTACGCATCGTGTGAGCACCCTACAGATTAGGTATACACACACACTCACACATACGCGGCGGGGGCGTTGTGTTGTATCAGCACGTCGCCGCGCGCGTCCACACTTGGAACACTTGGAACGTGTACACACTTTATTTATTTATACGGAAATTTGGTCAAAAATTAAGTACCTATTTTTTTTTACATAATTCGAATGAGAATCATGTACCGAGTATGCTCCTTAAATATTGATAGTAATTCACCAGTCACCCTGTATATTGCAAACACTTTACGATGTAATACCACAAAAAACAAGATAAAACAGAAAATAAAATGATGGAAGTTACATGATTAAATGCATCTGTAATAAAGATTAGATAATTTATTTGGTGCAAATATCAAAGTTCAATTTATAATTTGATCTTGAAATTTATACGCCATTATTAAAGTGACACAAAATTTAATAATATTAATATAAATAGAACAAAAGCTATCTTATCACGTCTTACTGATCTCTTTTTATCGATTGAAATAAAGTACTATAAAAATTTACACTGTCCACTTTTGTCATTCTAATTGTGTTTCGGTTTTAAATACAGTCTAAATGTTACTTACATTTTTACTTATATTTTCGGATTACTACAAATTATTTTATTATACAAAACAACGTTACAGATTTTGCAACAAACGTGATCACTAATAGACGAGATGTGACGAAAAAAATAGTAAAATAAGGAATAGTAATCCGAAAATGTTAGTTTCATTTAAATGAATACTCGCGAGTCTTTGGTCTCATTATTTAAATTGACCTTGTAAAATCCAGAAGTATATTTATTTACCGGTAAGTAGAAGTCTGTAAGAGCTGGCCATGTCTGGAAGAAGAGCTTCCCTGGTGGGTGGTCGGTGATCCAACTCCAGGTCGTGGTGGAAGGTACATTTCTCATGACCTGGAATAAAAGAGAATTATCTTTATCATTAAATTCTACTTACAAAATCGTTGAGAATGCTCTAGTAACTTTAATTTACAATAAAAAGTACTTCGTTGATAAAAAAAACTAGTAGAAACTCGATTATCCGGCCCTCAGTTATACGGATTCGCGATTATCCGGGCTACGGACAAGTCCGGACAAGAAAAAATGTCAAAGCGTAAGAGAGTGGTGTTGTTGAGAGTGACGTACGTCAAATGACAATTACCAAATATTCTAAACCAAATTAAACGTACTATTTTAATTCATAATTACCAATTGCAAATTACTAAATACATATTGTAATTTACTAAATATGCAAAATTTTGCTTTTCTTCAAACATTCGATTATATGGATTTTCGATTATCCGAATGCCTATCGACAACAATTAGTCCGGTTAATCGAGTCTCTACTATAAGAATCTAAATATATATATATAGTTAATTGGAATGGATATTAGATATTAACACATTTTTAATTGTTTCCTAATTAATAAGTTATTATATAAAGTAAGTTGAGGTTACGTTTAATTAAAAAATCAATTAAATAATAAACAAATAATTAATGTACAATTCGCTAAATTAATCGAAAAATTCTTATGACGAAACCGTATTTTCAAGGTTGATAAAAAAGTGGTTAATAAATTGAAGTTTTTTTGTCTCCACTCAGATTAAAAGTTATCAAAGTTTTTTGTTAGTAACGATAAAAATTCATTCTTTAATTGTGTCTGAATTAATAACATATATATCATTCAAATATATGATAATACAGAAAGAGATATATTCAATCTCACAAATTGCTACGACGAGCAAAATAATATACATGTTCATTTCTATTGAAGTATTGAATACACGCAAATGTATTCAGCGAAAGCTGTTACTAAATTGATTATTCTAAGCAACACTTATAGATAAACATTGAGAGAAAACATTTCAAAATGTATTAGCAGACTTTAAATATTTTCGTCAACAACTTAAGTGGCTGTTGATAATATATAAGTGGTTTAAGAAGAAATACGAATTATACAGAATAAGATAATATAACAGTCACTGGTGGCCTACTGGTTAAAAGGCCCACCTCTCATGCACTAGGGCGCGGGTTCGATCCTGACCCGGGCAAGTACCAATGTGATTTTTCCGAATCATATGTACTTTCTAAGATTATTTAGACATCACTGATTAATGCTGATTCCCAAAAGAGGGTTGATGTCAGGCAGGCGGTCGGACGTAAAACAACTAGCCAAAACTATTCACAACATGTAAGGCAGATCCTGGCTAAAGCTGGGAAATTGCCAGGTAGAAGAAGAAGACAGAATAAGATAATATATCAAATAGGGTGGTCAATCTGAATTTTGAATTGAGATAGAGAGAGGAGCTTGGACGGTGGAGGTGAACGTTTAAAGCGTTAGATAGTGGTCCCTTAAACCTACACCTGGGTCACAAGTCCCAGTCACTGTTGAAGCTCCTCTCACTACAACGATCGATCTAGCACCCGAATGTGAATACATGGAATTCTGAGAGATTTCGTCTATAGTGTTACTAAGTTATGATGCTTTACCCGTAGCTACTCGTATTCTACTTATTTTTAACACAAATACAAACAAACCAGGCGTTGTGGATGTACGCGGCGTCATCGGTGTACCAGGTACTTCTAATTCGCTCTCATCATTAATGTGGAAATTCTTCAAGGCTTCTGGAGTTTTCTTGTATTTGTTTATGAATGAACCTTTTGGGGATACGTCACCATTTTCTTTGTCTTCCGAAATAGAGTTTCTTATTGAACGAGAGCTCACACGACGTATTAATGAGGAAGGAGGCACTATAGGCTCTGATATATCTTTTCCATTTACAGCCATTTCTAAACTATTATCATGAATTCTATGTACAAAATGTTTACAATTAATATCCTTTTATTTTAATTATTTCACATACGTGCGGATCGCGTAGTGGTAACAGTGAGTATCAAATTATCGAATTTTTTGTCTTTTGTTTTGATTATGTTATATAAATATTGAAATTAAATATTACATGATTATTTTAACAAGTCTTTTTTTTCGTATTTTCCTTTGTATTTTATGTATTTTATTATATATTTTAATATAATACACGCACTCATCATTTAGTTATCTCGTTTGAACGTCCAGAAGTCACAATGTTATCGGCAATTTAAATACAATGTTGTGAGATTTTGATGACTTAATATAATAATGAGAACTACGTCTTAAGAAAATTATTGCTTTTATTTTATTATAATAATTATAAAGTATCGTGATGGAAATTTTCGAGTTATTATATAAGGAAACAAAGAATTATGTATTTTGCAAAAGTTATTTTGTTATTAATAGTAATCTTATGGCAATCAATTCGTTTGTTTTGAAGAATATAGATAAAAATGCTTTTAAATTCACTTGTATTAGTATTTTCTATTAAAAAATAATTTAATTGTATAATTTTCTATAATAAAAATGTTCTAAAAATTCATTAATTTTCGATGTAGGATACATATTTTAAATGTGATAATGATTTCTTACTGAAACTATTTTTAATTATTTTAATATTACAACTATACATATGTATGTATGTATATGTGTAATATTTTTACGAACGATAAATTTTGCGAGCGAAGTAAAAATAAATAAAGTTTTCTTAATTACATCTTAATTACAATATATTTCTTTATATAAAAGAAAAGGTTTTATAAAAACAGTACGTCTGTCTGTCCGAATAAAGGTTGTATGAACTTTTAATTGTTTCTTCATACTTTTAAATAATAATATTTTGAAGTATTCGATTTTCTTATAAAGATTCGATTGATTGTAACAAATGTTGGTTCAAATGGCAACAATATGTTCAATGTTAGAGTAACGCGACCTTCCTTGTAGCGTCAGCAAGAGAAGTATTATTATTATTAAAAAATATAAATACTTAAAAAATTATTACATATTTGAACCGTTAGAATCGAGAGTTAGAATATATATATGTGTTTATTAGGGTTTTAAACACATATTTTATTATATAAATTAATTTGATGCATTTTTTTCTGACGCTACATTCGAGTTAGGCTATAAAGAAGTATTTGTGAGCACAATACAATACAAGACCACAAAAATTGCTTCGTACATTTAGAAGATACAACATATATACATATACTTATATTTAAACATATATATTATATATTATTTGTAAGGTTACATATACATATATTATTTATTTAAATAGAAAGCAATAAAACGAAAGTCGATCTACATATACATTTGGAATTTAAATAGTTTTTTGTACCGCATTCCGTGGACTCGGTCAACGGTGAATTTTGAACTTTTTCTTAATTAAAACCATTTTAAAGAAATAAAGATTTATAAGAAAACTAAGATTTCTTATAAAAAGAGTTTTTAATGATTAAAATAATCTAAAAATATTGTCATGTATTGAATAATCCTTAATAGTATTATAAATGCGAAAGTAACTCTGTCTGTCTGTAAGGCTTTCACGCCTAAACCACTGAACTGATTTTAATGAAATTTGGTACAGACATAGAGTTGACCTTGAGAAAGAACATAGGATAGTTTTTATCCCAGACTTTTAAAAAGTTTCTTGGAAACGAGATATAACCGAACTCCACGCGGGCGAAGCTGCGAGCGGAAAGCTAGTATTAATTTATTTAAACGTATTTAGAAAACTTGTTATATTTTTCAATAGTCATATAAGTTTTAAATGTCAAAATTTTAATCAAAATTATCCTTATAATAATTTTTATGTATATAATTTAATTAGTAATAACTTAGGGCGTACTTAATTATCGTTTGCGAGTGACCTTACGAAGTGAATGTTCGTCCTTTGGTATAACTTGAAAGGTATATACATTAAAATTAACCTCTAAGCTGCTTTAAAATTATGTTCCATTGTTTATATAAAGACAGTACATAAACTGTTTATGTATAAAATAAAAATCTTACCGTTTGGTACGTCCTATTTACGAACAACTAATTAAGAAATATACATACATATATACATATGAAAATACTTTTAATTTATTTAATTAATAATAATTTTGTTATTTGTATATGTTCTACTTGTCATATTTAATTTTTATTATGCAATATTATTTGATTGTTAATTTAATATTTTTTATTATTATTACGAGAGATTATCAATGATCAATTCTATGTAATTATTTTGTTTATAAATAATTTTATTTCACACAGTTCATGTATTAGCATCCTATTGATTCAAAACAATGGTGTGTAAACATTGATATTGCGAACAAAAAATATGTACAACAGCTAATATTTCCATCGTTCAAGGTTATTTGCGACTCACTGTAAAAAAACCGTTTTATAAAACCACTGTCGCGATCCGCACTCAAATAATACACTTACTAATATAACGTAAGTGGTGGCACACACTCGCGTTTATATCTCAACGGTGACTGAATCTATCTTGGCCCTTTGCGCTTGTGTGGAAACAAAATCAATATTTCGTTTACGTCAGAATCAACAAGTCCAGTTATAAGAGTTTCGCGGGTTTTTTTGTCGGAAGATTTCGGTAAAAAGATGATTTTGTACTTCTCGTTTTACGAGTTCTTTTTTCTTAGAATCTTTTTTTGTATATAAGATAAGTATTAATATTTTTTTATATTGGTATTATATAAAGGAAAAACTAGCTAGGAAACTACATATAAGAATATAATTATGCTACCATTAATAATGCATTAGTTTGTTGCTGACGGTAACTAGTAATATAGAAAAAATAGAAGTCTTAGGTCTTTAATACAAACATAACATGTTATAATTAAAACACATATGATATTTTAATTATTTTTTTTCTCAATACACATGTGTACCTATGATCATAGTATATCAATTTGTCTCAACGCCGTAATAGCTATTACTTTTCTTAAGGCGCTTGATTAATACTTATTCTTTGGAGCAAAACTATTAATATGTATTTGCAATATCATGAAATACATAATAAATATTTACGCTACCTAATAAACCTTTATTAAGATGATAAGATCTAAGATTTTCGAGAGTATTCATTTAAATGACATAACATCTCGTCTGCCCGTAATCACGGTTGCTGTAAAGTAGCCGAAACGTCGGGAGTATGTAGTTTATAGTCAAAAATAAAAGAAACGCGTAGTAAATCCGAAAATATTAGTTTCATTTTATTATGATAGTTTTTTATTTTCAAATTAGAAGCAAAATTGAAACTCAAACTTCCTTTGGTGATCTTGTTGTAAATGTCTAAAAATTTAATAATAAAAGTGACGTTGTATAAGCATAATAAATTCGTTTGATTATACCTTATACAGTATTCAACGGTAACAGGTAAAAGGAATGCCCGGGATTAACCGCTTTGGGAATCCCGGTAAGGTAAATGTTTATGTTGCCGGTGAAAACCAGGAACTTTTGGTAAGGCCTTCAAATTATAAATATGAATGAATTAATCATTTCTAAACTGGTCGTGATATTCACACTTAAAATATTGACTCACTGTAATAACGTACTTGCGACAAATGATTTTTTTCTTTGTTTTAGAGTACGGAAAAACCATTGTGCTGGTTAAATAAAAAAAAACTAAGATTCTCGCACTTACTACATGTTTTTTGTTACTTTAAAAATACTTAATTGAAAAGTAATGTGGTAAAGTAATCGAAATTCTAGAGTAGGTATATAGTTTTAAAGTATGTAATATTAAACTAGTATATTCGATAATGTTAGTTTTGTTTACTTTTTCAATTGTACATAGAAATATATATTATTTCTTACAATTATATTATTAAAAGAATAACTCTATCAGAAATCTGTTGGGATAAGACGGATATAAAATACATATATATGTATATACACGAAATAATTAAATCTTTGATTAAAGTTAATATAGTTGGTTTTATATACATTATTATAAGTCATTCAAAATCTATTAATGTATGATTGCTTTTGTTTTGCATTTACATATATATATATGTATATATATATATGTAAATGCAAAACAAAAGCAATATATATATACATATATATGAATGGAACAAGAAAAAAAATAGTTAAGATATATAAAATATATCATATATCTAACATTTATTAATTGTTAATTAAATATGAATAATTTATTTAAATAATATCCATTTATATTATATTGAATAAACGAATAAATTATGTATGTTCCAATTGTTTCTTTATATATTTATAATATTTATAACAATATGTTAAAAATATTACATATATATTTTATATATCATTGAAATTATATAGTTCCTTATATATTGAACGTCACACTATATAAGAGATTTATGAACATGTGTATATATTAATTTGTTTTTTTTTGATGTATGGATTTAGGATTTATTTTAAATAAAATTGATAAATATTATAATAAATTCATATGTGTAGTATGTATTGTAATTAATTAAAAATTGTATAAAATTATCTAATTATTTTATATCAAAGAAAAACTCAATAAAATAGAAATATTCTTTTTTAAACAAACAACATTTTAAATGTGAAAGAATTGTTTTATTAAAATAAAAGGGACACAGCCAGATGATCTAACTAGTATGCTTTAAGCTTATAAATAAATAAAAAGCTTTCTAGATAAAAGCCTCAGCTTGTAATTTCATACGCGGCTTAGAGGCCGTATGTGAGATTTATCGGATATAACTTAAACTTGTTTAACCCTTGTATTTTATATATATGTATATATATCATTAATTCAATTAATATATAAATAAATATATATGTATGTATAAATTCATATATTTAAATCCAATTAAAGAAATATTTAAATCGTATAAAGATATTAAATTGCGGTTTTAAATGTATTTAAAATTATTAATACAATATATATCTTTGTACAAGAGTACCTATTAGTGAGTATATTTCTTGACTTCATTTTGACTTCTATACTACAATTCTAGTAGAACCAATGGTAATTAATATTTGATTAAACTCAAGTATAATGGAAAAACTATAATAGTTCAAGATCTTTTTTTATATCATCATCAGCCTATCAGAGTCCACTGCTGAGCAAAGGCCTCTTCTCACATGGAGAAGGTTTGAGCATTAATCACCACGCTCGCTCAAGACGGGTTGGTGATTTCAAACTTATAATTTGATATAAGTCCAGGTTTCCTCACGATGTTTTCCTTCATCCGTCAGTGGTGTCTAAATACTCTTAGAAAGTATTTGCTTTTTTTATATATG
Organism: Danaus chrysippus; assembly: GCA_916720795.1. Lineage (NCBI taxonomy): Eukaryota > Metazoa > Arthropoda > Insecta > Lepidoptera > Nymphalidae > Danaus > Danaus chrysippus. The sequence goes on from CAKASE010000068.1 coordinate 1,367,010, forward strand.
TCTCTTAAAAGTCGGTTAATATTAATTTAACTTCGAAGATTAATTAAGGCGTTCTAATAAAACCAGATCTTAATATTACTTTTATAGTTTTCATTAAATGTAAAGTTTTACGAGTTTATTTTATAGTTATTGTTAAACTTACGTAATATTTATTGAGCGCTAAGTGCGAATTAATGCTTACTCAACACGAATAGTATCAAAGTTTTTTACAAATCACGTGTAAACTTGAATTTGTACTATATAGACTATACATATAAAATATTGTATGTTTGACTGTCACCAACAAAACTAATGACTTAGTAAGACTAAATTTAAATAAACCTAATATTTTTCAGATATACTAAACGATTTTATTTTTTATAAAAAACTATATACAAATATATCCAAAATATTAGTTTCATTTAAATGAATACAACTCGGGAAAATCCTAAATATCAGTAACACTGGTTACTATAAAAATAACAGACATATCCGCATGACATGATATAGTAAAACGGAAGTATTTGACATTGGATATAATATGGTCACAAATGACTAAATAATGAATTATTTATATATTTATAATTAGACCCTACACACACGGGGCCGTTTGCTGCTAAGTGCTGTCCTTAATGAGTTATAATAACGGATATATTTGTAATATTAACCTTGAAAAAACGATATTAACTACTAGTCTAAGATATATATACATATATGTGTATGTATGTATGTATGTGATATATCTCCAGACTAACGATTAAAGTTTTGTATGAAAAATGTAAAGCACGAATAACATTACAAAATCATTATGCTAAAATTTAAATTAAATAATTAAAATATGTATGTAATATTTATTTAAATATATATGCACAACTATGTTAGTTTTGCGTGTATATGAGAATAACTACGTAATATATAACATAAATATAGTATGGGTATAATTGTGTCAACATATATCCCACATACAGATCAAGTGAAAAGGTTAATTTATATTATGTTAATTAATTTAATTTAATTAAACTATATAATTACAATGACTACAATGTATTATATTGTAACAAATGATGGAAATTATACTATGCTTTTGTTTTTGGGTTTTTGTAACTTAATTTAGTGATACCGTGACTTAAAAATATTATTTTCGCTTATTTAACTGTATTTAAAAGATTTTAATACTATGTTATATATATAAATTCTCGTCGTTGTAAGCGATATGTCGCTGTATCCGATGTCGTTATAAACGGTTTTGACTACATATATAATATTTTTCATTCATAAACAAGACAATCACAATATTTTTAAACATTAGAAAGTAATTATATTTATAAGTATTTATTATATATTAGAATATAGGTGAATGCGACCTTACTGGGAGGTCAAATTTTTCAAAAATAATTTCGTTACAACCAAAAAAATATAAGATACTATCTGTATACATATCAAGGTTTTAAATATTTTAATAATATAATTGTTAGTATATTAATAAATAAATTTATTTCTATTTCATAATATACATATATATACATATAATACTAGCTTTCCGCCCGCGTGGAGTTCGGTTATATCGCGTTTCCAAGAGATTTTTTCAAAAGTCTGGGATAAAAACTATCCTATGTTCTTTCTCAAAGTCAACTCTATCTCAGTACCAAATTTCACTAAAATCAGTTCAGTGGTTTACGTCTGAAACCGTAACAGACAGACAGACAGAGTTACTTTCGCATTTATAATATTTGTTTTGTATATTCTTCCACAAAATCATTTTAAGTTGATATATTATCCTTGACCTATAATTTTTTTATAATAAAATGTTTTTGTTACAATTATCTCAATAAAAACAGATTTGTAAATTTTTTTCTCAAGTCGTTGCTATGACAATTTGAACGTTCTAATAATATTTAATTGGTTTATAAAAATATTATTTAAAGTTTAATAATATTACATCAGAATCTACGTCTAATTTTGAAGGTTGAATTTGAAAATTATTATACTTGTTGCGTAATAAAAATTTTTGAGATATATATAAACAAAAAATATATATAACATAACATCTAATTATTCCTTATTGTAAGTATGTATACATAAATGTACTGTTGTATATGTTTTTATATGGAAAAAAATGAATTCAATGAATTACATATAATATAAATGTAAGTCACAAATAAATTTAAATGTAAATGACAACTGTAAAAATTTACTGTTTTTAAAATAAATAATTTGAGATATTCAAAATGAATTCCGTTAGTTTTATAAATAAAGTATGACTTAAGAATTTAAGTTTGTTGTTTATACAAAAACATGGTTTTAAAAAAATTTACGTGGATAAAGTATACTTTTTTAATTATATGTATTAATGGTTAAAATCTGCAACTTTCATCTCGTATTTATGAACAAAGTTCAAAATAAAAAGTAAGAAAATTACTGTGATTACACACTAAATATAGTTTTAGTTATAAATATAAAAAACTATGAATTTTATTTTAAATTCCATCAAATATTCCAATCAAAAATTATCTTTCGTTAAATTAATTATATTGTTAAAGATAATATATATATATTGAAAAGTACTTAAATATTCAAATGAAAATTTCCATTATACAGGCAACATTGTTGATACTCACACAAAATCAAAAGGACTCGTATCCAGAGCCGTAAAAACATTTACAAAAAAAAATGTTCAAATACAAAATGCTTATAAACTAATCATGATCTAAAATTATTAATACAAATGCTAATATTTTTAATATTTATATATATAGATTAATCAATAATAAATTTGACATATAGATAAAAAAAAAACATCTAAATATAAAAAAGTGAAATATAATATATGTATATATTTTTTTTATTCAAGTCTACAGATAGATAGATTGTAAAATTAATTATGTCTAACAATATCCATAGAAGCCTTGGTTGTAATTAAACAACAGTGAGGCAAGCAAAATTATATTGAATAGAGGTTGACTTAGCATAAACTTGATTCATTTATGAGGGGCAAGGACGCGTGACTGAACTAGTCGAGACTGAAGAACAGATATAGCGTATACTTTGAATTAATCTCATCATATTTATAAAGTATTTATATGACAAACTAATTAACAAGTATAAGTTTTATATATAGTGATATTTGTTACGTGTTATACTTTGGTCTGTCAAACCAGGTTACGATCTGTTAATAATTTCATTTAAATTAAAGTTATCATGTCGAAATTACTTTCGATTTAATCTTAGATATAAAAAATACGAAAAGTATAGACCTTTGATTTGATTAAAATAAAAAAAAATTACCATAAGATTTTTTTTTAATATTATATAAAAAATGCTTACCATTTTCTGTATTTTTTCCATTTTTAGCTACAATCACGGAGCCGTTTTCTAAACCGGTGGCAACATTTAATTCCTTCATTTTAACTTCACTTTTCGCGCTCGAAATTTCACACAGATTATAAAATACAAATGGCAATGGCGTTACAGTTCGCCAAGGTGATTTCGATAATAAATATTTATATAAAGATATTATTCATATGCGTTCCTATCCGCTGTCAGGCCAGTAATGATCCAATTCAGGAGTTGTGTCGTTTTTAAAGCATAACCATTGTTTAATATTGTGTAATAAATAGCACTGATAAAATATTCTATTATATAATTGTCACCGCCATTAGAACCGAGGAAAAATTGTTTTAGTTTAGTTCAGTTTTTAAGTAGTTAGTATTTATTTAACTAATTTAGGTTTAGTTAATTATAATATAAGCAAAATAATAACATCTTGACTAATGGAGGTTCCTTTTTTCTGTTAAACAAAATTCAAATTTATAACGATTTTTTTTAAATAAATCGTCTTGGTTTTTTATGATTACATAATTTTATATAAGAAAATTATATATTAGAAAAAGAAAAAGATATTTAGTTTTTTTAGCCCATTTATTAGTAATCAAAACGAATAAATTATGATTTAAGATGTAGGTAATTTTTTTGTAGTGTTACAAGGTAATTGCTTTACTTGGAATTAAAATCGGAAAAATACGATGTCAATGATTGATAGATTTCTGTAGGATAACATAATTTTTAATATTAATTATTTATATGAGAAACTTCATTTATCTGTTCTCATTTTTAATTTAACATATAACTATATACAATTATTATTTTGTTCTCTATACTAAACTTTATTTGTTGCTTTGCTCTAATAAGCAAGGCATTTGATGGACGAAAGATTTGCTTTGTCTCTTTACAATAAAATTTAAACAATAATATTAACTTTACTGATGTTCTATTATTTTTGTGAAATAAAGAAAAACATTATAATTATTAATGAATTTACATTTCTCAAAAAAGAGGTATATAATGAAATTGAAATTAATTCAACAAAAAATACTTCTCTTCATTCGTTTAGGTAAATTTAAAGAGTACAATACTTAAATTTTTCCCAAATATTCCAAAACAAAAATCTTTAATGAATCATTTGATAGACCATAGTATTTTCCTGGAAACAAAATGTCTCATAATTTTTATATATATGTATGTATGTTCGTTCCAAAACAGGTACATCCCATGACTTCCTGGCTAATTTACTAAACAGGAAAATCCATGACGTTGTTAAAACACTTAGTAAGTCATTCATTCATACTTATATTATTATTCCATTATATATTGTCACCAATTACTCATACGTCAAAAACAAATTGTTTTTCTTAATCAGAACGTACTTATGTATTTCGTTTATGTAACTTATAATGTTTATTTGTTATCATTCACGGAATATTACAAAATATATATATATATATGTATATATATGTATCGATAATATATAGGTATATATATGAATTAAGTTTTAATTAATATATAAGTAATCTTCTACCTGACAATTTTCCAGTTTTAACCAGGGTCTGCCTTACATGTTGTGGATAGTTTTAGCTAATTGTTTTTACGACCGCCTGCCTGACATCAACCCTCTTTGGGAATTAAGTATTATATAAGTAATATAAAAGTATAACCTATAAATATTTATAGGATTTATACTTAAGAAAATAAGAAAAATAATACAAGTGTATTGAAATAAATATGTAAATAATTTAATAAAATTGCATACTACTTTTCAAGATCGAATACCAAAATTTTTTTTCTATATATGTGTGTAAGTGATGAGAGATGTATAAGTGATGAGAACACTTATTTTAATATTTTGAACAACCTATACAATAATGTACAAAGACGTTGGTGGTAATGATTACACTAAGCAACAGAATTTTATAAACAATGAAATTATGGCGTAATATGTAGAAAAAAATTGGCGATTATTAATTTGAAATAGACTTAATGCTTTCTGGTTGTAAATATATATGTATATACATAGAAAGCATGAGTGAAAAAAATATATAAATAAATACAGATACAGTAACTGGGGAAGCGAAATTTTGAATGTTAAATAATTTATCTAAAAAAATCTTAGTAATTTAAGATGAAATAAAGTAAAATTTATTCAACAATATTGAAAACATTTGTTATTTGTATCTTCTTCTTCAATCTTAAAGACACTAGCTGTATGAACAACGCTTTAAATCTCATTAAGCTTTTACTTTCATTTCGGATTCCGATAAAATTTGAGTAAAAATGTGTAAAAATTAATAAAATCACATATTATTCTGACACCTTGTAGAAGTAGAAATTGGAACGCGGTAAAACTAAGAGCAAGAGATATAACGGCTAAATCTTTCTACAACCTACTAAAAGACTTGGGCTTGTTCAGAACTCACATTAATAAATTCTTGGAACGTATATCAAAGGCAGCCCTAGTAGGTTAGAATCAAATTTGGTAGAGAGAGGAGCTTGGACGGTGGAGGTGAGCGTTTAACGCTTTAGATAGGGACCCTTAAACCTACACCTGGGTCACAAGTCCCAATCACTGTTGAAGCTCCTCTCACTTCAACGATGGACCCGGCACTCGCACGGTGAATACATGGAATGATGAGAAGTCGTCTCTTATTATCCGTACTGTAACTTTGCATGATCAAATTAAATACGGATGTAAATGTTTCCATTTTTTTTTTCATAAATTTTCGCACCTTATATTATGAAGGTTTACGAAACAAAAAATTTTAACCCTTTATATACTCGTATATTGTAACGTTACAAGCTTTTAGTAAATGTACTGAATAGATATACAATGTTTTAATTTTAATAATATAACGCATAGTATAAGCTTTCTTTCAATACTTAAATTAAAAAAAAATAATGGATAAATAGCGAAATCGAATAAAGAAAAAATATTTTAAAAAGAACTATGTATTTTGAAGATATATATGTAGTTTCTTTACTATTACTTCTTCATATACAAATCAACCTCATTAACTGTGATTTTTGCAAAAAAACTATTTATTTTTATTCGATTATAATGATAGTATGATTTATAATTTAAGGGTTTTGTATCCAAAAGTAGATAAGAGCGAAAATAAGATCAGTAGCGTACTATGGGATAATTCTCACTCCAGAATTAGAATTATTTCTTCCGATATTACTTTTATCATTTAAGACTATCATACCTTTTTGGTATCCATAAATTGTTATGAAGAGGAGTGTTTAAAATGAGAAAAAATGTAAAGAACTTTTTGATTACTTATTAATCCATATTTAAGTATATAGGACATTTTTATCGATTTAAATTTAAACAGATTCTCTTATTTCTTGTGAATGATTTGGCATCGACTTTGAATATGGCTTTCAATGTACAGAATTTATAATATATGATTTAATTCTATTCTTTTTCTTAAAATATTTTCATTTATTTTCTCTGTGCTATAATATTTCATTTTTATATTATTCATTTAGGAAGCAAAAATAAAATTGTATATGTGTATATAAAGCGCATTTAAGTCTGGTTAAGAGAAATCTTGATCGATTTGAATAAATGTTTACTTGTAAATTATATAGTTGATAAATTCTCAAAGAGGGTTGATGTCAGGCAGACGGCCGGTCGTAAAAACAATTAACCAAAACTATTCACAACATGTAAGGCAGACCCTGGCTATAGCTGGGAAATTACCAGGTAGAAGATAGTTGATAAATTCTCGATAAAAATAAATAAAAAGGCTCGAATCTTTTTAGAAGATATCAGATACAAATATATAATTAAATTCATTTAAAACTATAAACTATATAATTATTATTATAATCTTAAACAGATTTTAACAAAGTTTTACTGTAGTGAGATAAATATAAAACCTAATTACCATTAAGTTACCTTCACTTTTTATTATCTTTAATATCCGTTCTGATTATTTTAAACAGTGTTCGTTAATTTGCAATACCAATATCAAATTCTGTATATATATTTGTGAATTGTGTGGTAATGGAAATAATATTAATATGAGAACATGTGTTAATAATAATATGATAGTAAGTACGATTTAAGCAAAAATCATTATCACTAACATACAAAGTTTATCGAGTTACATAAACTCGGAATTATCACACAACTCGTGTAAGAATATGGTTCTATTGACCCGTGGAGATGAAATTATTATAAAATACTTAAATTATACATATAAAAATAGCTGTCTGTCTTTTTTTTGTTACTGGTGCACTTAGTTACATATATATTTCTTTTGCAACAGAAATACGAGATTGTTTATTCAAATAAAACGATTAAATTTTTTTTATAGTAATATTAAATTATTATTTAAAAACGCATGTGGGTGCTAAATAATCTTTCATTGTTTAAATCTATTCTTTTAAATTTAAAATGTTCCTACAATACTACCTAAGAGTCTGCGTTTTATTATACAAGACGAAACTTCTCATCATTCAATGTATTCACGGTGCGTGTGTCGGGTCCATCGTTGTATAGAGAGGAGCTTCAACAGTGCCTGTGACTTGACACCCAGGTGTAGGTTTAAGGGACCCCTATCTCACGCGATTTAAACGCTCACCTCCACTGTTCAAACTCCTCTCTCTACCAAATTTGAAACAACCTACTAGGGATGCCTACGATGTACGTTCCAACAATGAATTGATATAAGTTCTGGACAGGACCAAGACTTTTAGTAGGTTGTAGAGAGATTGAGCCGTTATAAATTTCGCTCCCACTTTTACCGAATACAAATCCACAATGAACCTATTTCGAGTTAGTTCGTTAGTGAGCTCGTAATATTTGTTAATATATCTAACAAAGATAAATATAATTTTAGGAGTACATTTTAACATGTTTTTTTGGATATCAAAACTTGGCATAATAATAATCAGTACAGAGAAAATAAAATTCAAATATAAAAAAGTACTAAGAAAGTCATAAAATAATATAGGATACCAATATAATATAGGATAACATGAAATAATATTGTTGATTAAAGTAATATAAATTTAGAGATGATTACATTTTTTCTTATTTTCCCAATTTTACTAATACTACTAATAATCTACTCATCTAAGTTTACATTGCAATGTAATATCTTATTTTAACAGAGTTATTGAATATAAAATCTATTCTCGGAATGAAAAACTTTAATTGATGTTATTTAGGTCGACAACAATGGATCAGGTCTAGGTCTTGTTTATAAAAACGAGGAAAATATAGACAAAACTATGTATGAATAACCCCAATCGTAGGCGTATTGCTTCACAGAAATTAAAAAAAAATTAACAAAAGAGGTTTAATATGTCAAAAAAAAAGGTTTTAATTAAATGTAAAGTTCGATTGAAATGCATCTAAATAAAAAGAGATAGTACGTGCAATGATAAAAGTCGTTACAGAGACCGTATTAGTCGCACGACCTCTAAACATAGCATTGAGATTACATAATTCATTGACCGTGAAATTCAGACAATTTAATATTACTCTTACTTGTATTATAATCGGTCGAACGTGACTTAGTACTCAATGTTATGTTCTATAAAAATAATTTTCATACAATACATTATAACACGAAAGATATTTTATATATAAATCTATCAAAATTTATTAAATATTCCATACATATATATTCCTAAAAGTGTTTCAAAATATGGTCATACGTCAGAAAAACAATATTACGAATCAATACACTATACCTCTCATATTTGTGTTTAGTTAAACAATAGTTTAAAACGATAATTTTATTTAATTGCTTAAAGGTAACAATCTTATGTTATTTCAATATTATCTAAGTACTAATAGAGAAGAGACAAAACCTCTCATCATTCAATGTATTCACGGTGCGTGTGTCGGGTCCATCGTTGTAGTGAGAGGAGCTTCAACAGTGACTGGGACTTGCGACCCTGGTGTAGGTTTAAGGGACTCCTATCTGTATTAATGTTTCACATTCAGTTTATTTTTAACAATTTATTAAATGTATATTTAATGAAATTCCTAAGATCTATAATCAAATATCTCAAATACAACGTTGTAATCTACAAACATGTGTAATAGTTATTATAAAGCACTTATTAATTAGATAATAATTATTAATGCTATAATCTTTATACGAATGAAAAAGTTTTATTACATATTCATTTATAATCTTCTTACTATATATAAACTGTAACTGTTTTTTCTTCTATCATAATAATTGTATGATCATAAATGTCTGAATTGTTATAAATTGGAACCCTTGTTTATATTTTTGGTTGTTTCTTAAGAATGCTGGAAGATTCGTGTTCTGATTGTAAATTAGAATTAATAGAAAGCAAATGGACGGAATTACTATTGAAATGGGTACAGAAATAATTATTCTGTTTCTTTATAAATACGATTTTTATAAACGCATTTTTATTTAGCTCAACACATGCATACGACAAAACGATTTAAAAAGATTCAATCTCAATATTCTGGTGGAAGTAATGAATAAATATAAAGAAGATATATGTGCTGACGAATGGGACATTGTTATTATAAATACAGAAGATGTTGAATCGTTTCTAAAACTTAAATTTCCAATATTACGACTGAGGTAGATCCTAGAATAAACTAGCATTGAATAAAGAAAGTATCTAGATAATTGTATTTGTAATACTAAATTCTATTTTTTATCCTTAGAAATTTATGCGAAATAAAAGATTATCCAAAGAAGTTATACATAATGACTTCTATGCTTCTATATTATTGTTGTATGAATTCAAAAACCGGTGCAGTGGATGCCGATATCTGTAAGAATTTGGATAAAAACGAGCAAATAACTATTTTAAAATTTTGTGAAACATTATCAGAAATGGAAGCTACTATTTATAATGTTGAGTGTGCTATAAAAGGTATAAATATTACTCTTAGATACTTCTTCTTCTTCTACCTGGCAATTTCCCGGCTATAGCCAGGGTCTGCCTTACATGTTGTGAATAGTTTTGGCTAATTGTTTTTTACGGCCGCCTGCCTGACATCAACCCTCTTTTGGGAATCAGCATTAATCAAAAATCAAATTAATTAAATTAGATACATACTATATATTTTAATATGCTAATTTTTAAGCTGCCCTGAGCTATCAAAACCAAAACCCAGACAATCAACTAACGGAGACATCATCGGATTCTTCAAAGCAATTTTCTCCGTATATTTCGGATCGTAAAGAGGTGAAGCGAACTCCAATCTTGCAGTTTAAGTCATCAATAACAGTACTACCATCAGTTGTTACCGAAGCATCGTTATCCACGTTTGATGATTGTTCAGAGAGTTTTGACTTCAAGAACTCCTTTGGCAGAGAACCTACAATGTCTTCATACTCCAAAGACATAAAAATGGAAGCCCATTATATACAAAATGAAGATTCCGTTGAATCTAACCAAATATATTCCATTACAACCGAACCAATGAATAAGCAGACGTGTCAAGGTATATACCCTCGAAAATATTAAAGATTACATACATACTTATTGCTGAATGTTGGAAGTCTCCAAAAAAAATAATTTCTATATAAGATTTATTCCTCTATTTGACCTTTATAGTATATATATTTTATTTATCAGCTTGTAAACTATATCACCTACGTAAGTTGGACTATCAAGTCTTGTACTTCCAAATCATTTCAATCATAGTAATATTTTTACATTTGTCTAGATCCTAAAGAATCCGATAACAGTTGTCAGCCAGACTGCTCGTGTACAAAATGCACTAATCAAGGCCCAACTTGTGGAGATCAGGGATGTACCAAAGAACTATGTGATGATAGTTGTGATGATTCTAAACAGAAAGAGAAAGAGTAAGATAAAAATGTTATAGAAACTAGAATTTGTACGTTGTTAAATGTAAACGACGTTATACTTTTCGTTGTTGGTTACAAATATGAGTATAGACATATTAAATATGATGAACCTAAGACATAAAGGTAGTAAAGCCTATCTGTTGTCAAGTTACATAAGCTAGCTCGACCGGGGAAGTACCACCCTCTCACAGAAAATCAGCTAGAAAAATGCCTTTAATGGCTGCGTTTCGTCCGATAAGTGAGAGATCCGGTTGCCCTTTCTCTTTGCTCACCCTTTCCTCTCTAGAGAGAAGTATCCCACAATCAAGGTTGGCAACGCAAAGCAATGGGCGACGGTCACTGCCTTCTATCTAGTAGGCTGTTTTAAATCTTTAATATTAAAAAAATGCAATAAAATAAAATATTACCCAACATGCCCCAACTGCTTTTGATTAGAATGTGCTTAAATCCGGGCCTCAGTTATACGGATTCGCGATTATTCGGACTACGGACAAGTCCGGTCAAGAAAAAATTTCAAAGCGTAAGGGACTGGTGTGGCATACGTCAAATGACAATTACTAAATATTCTAAACCAAATTAAACTTATTATTTTAATTCATGATTAAATCTGCAGTTTTTAGTACACACATTTATATGTATGTATTTGCAATCTAAGGAATTGTATTCTTTATTTATTTATTAATAACCATTGAATTTCGTTGTTAAGTATTTGATACTTTTTTTATATAAACATATAATATTATGTACTACATATGCACAAAAACCGGCTTTTTCTTCATACATTCGATTATCCGGATTTTCGATTATCCGAATGCCTATCGACAACAATTAGTTCGGTTAATCGAGTTTCTATTGTATATATATTATGACCCAATGCTAATTATACCTATGTATAAATAATTAAAAAATGCATTTACTTTAAGATTTTTTTCCTTTTTCCGTTTAAATTACAGGTCTCGTAAATTTAAATGGACAGTTTACGCGTTCCTTTGCTCTTCTGTGTTTCTAATACTTATAGTCATCCTTGCTACAATACCGATTTGGTTGACAGAGAAAACGACAAAGCTAACAGTTCAAAAATATTCCGATGAAGAAAGGTATTTAAATATTTACCATATACAATTGTAAAAAGTCTTTCAGAACAAACGTATTTAGGAGATAAAAAGGTATAATAGAATATCTTCATATCTGTCTAATATGTGGATAACTTTCGTAATAAAGTAAATTTATTTAAATTCTCACTAGTCAAGTTGAAGTTATGCCTAATTGTTTATTGAGTCATGTGTAAATTTGCTTATACATAGGTAAAAATATTTTATTTCCAGCGAGAAGTTGCCCGAATGGGCTTGGCAATGTCGTAAAAATTTTTGCCACAAAGTTTTTCGCCCTTCAACATTCGTAGGCCATTATACATCATTCAGTAGGTGTACTTTGTTGTGCATGGGTCCACAGCTCTGGCCCTACCCTATTGGTTATACCCATTTTAGTAAAACTATCGTATCAGTATCCACAAAAAACTTGGAATATAAATTTCAATCCGTACCATCAGATAGCGTTCATTTATACCTAGCAGAGGCTTTTAAGTTGTTCATAAAGGATTTGGCAAGATTAGAAAAACTACAAAATAAACCGACTAACCTTAGTAAGGATACGGTGAAAAAAATGGTAATACTTATAGATGTAGAGAGTGATACTGATCCACGATTACGTATTAATACCGATGAGGGATATATGTTGAAGATAGAAACAAAAAATAATCAAGTTATTATTAAAGTAAGTGGACTATCATTTTGTGGTGCTCGACATGGGTTTGAAACCCTAAGTCAATTGATCTTGTTAGATCAAAGCACGGGTTACCTCATTATGCTGTCCAGTGCAATAATTAAAGATGCCCCAACTTACAAATACAGAGGATTGATGGTTGACACAGGAAGAAATTACATACCAGTTGTGGACTTATTAAGAACTGTTGATGCTATGGCTACATGTAAATTGAACACATTTCATTGGAGAATATCTGACGCTACAAGCTTTCCACTCAACTTGTCCAAAGTACCAGAATTTGAGGAATATGGACCCTATGATAGATCAATGGTGTATACAAAAAAAGATATCAGGATGATTGTGAATAGAGCTGGTGTTCGTGGAATAAGAGTGTTAATAGAAGTAGCTGCACCAGGTCCCGTCGGAAGACCCTTCTCTTGGCTGTCTTCCACGACTTGTTCACGAAAAAATAACAGCCTTTCTTGCGATAATGATCTCTGTAGGCGTCTTACTATGCACGATTCTACATTTGATGTACTCCAAAAAATATATTCCGAAATTCTTGAAATGACAAACGTCGATGATGTATTCCATTTGAGTGATAGCGTGTTTTCGATGACCAATTGTTATTATTTATTTGATGATCGCGAAGGATTTCTAGATAAAGCTCTATTCCGTCTGAAAATGGCAAATAAAGGATTTCTGCCTCAACTGCCAATTATTTGGTATACGTCACATTTAATGAAACATTTTGAAGCTAACACTTGGGAGAGGTTAGGTGTGCAAATCGATGAATGGGATACAAATCCTTATCAATCATATTTAAATAAATTTAGAGTTATACATTCTACTAAGTGGGATTTGTCTTGTGAAATGAGAAAGCAGAGATGTACAAGATACAGGTAGTTTCTCTCAATTATACTACGCTAGATTCAAAGGGAATGTTAGGTAAACTGTATTTAATTTACAGAACTTGGCAACAAATGTATTCATGGAAATCTTGGAGAAATGTTGATGTGTTTACTACGGAAGGTGGAGAATCGATTTTATGGACAGACTTGGTAGATTCAAGTAAGCAATTTTTACGTTAAACTATATTCATTAAAGCATAAGAAGAAAGTGTAAACAAGGAATAATTCATCGTTCATTGTCCTTGAACTATGGTGTTAAAGCATAAGAATAGATTGGTTTTTGTATTTATATCTTTATTAAAGAAATAATATTATCTATAATCTGAATATAATCAACTTTTGTTTTCGTTAATGGCCTTTATATTGTTTAAAATCTAGGTAACCTTGATTACCACCTATGGCCCCGCGCTGCAGTTGTTGCAGAACGTCTGTGGTCAGATGTCGTGGCCAATGGAAGTGCAAACAAACACGTTTATATGAGGCTAGATACCCATAGGTAAGAAAAATAATATAATAATAGAAAACACTATATTTTAGAATGAACTTTTACATTGCTATCAAGAATATTGTTACCGTATATTCGAGTTATCAGTCTTGATTCTGAATTATCATTGTTCAATTTTACTTCTAGTAATGTCCTATAAAATTACTGAAAGTAATATTTATAGTTTTCAAATACTAGTTGAATATAAATGTTGCCATTACAAAATTACAATACTTCAATATTTTAATTAATTGTAATCAGTCTTAAAAATAATTCTAAGGATTATAGTAGTATATTATAAATTATAATTAAAACCATACGGATTGCACCATTGTAAAACGTAGTCATATTTATATTCAGACTTAATCAGTATGGAATAAAATTACCAACAGGTTTTTGTTAAATGGTTCTTACAGATGGAGGATGCTGCAACGTGGAATCCAGGTGCAACCGATTTGGCCACCTTGGTGCAGTTTCAGCCCTAGCTCATGTCTCGAAAAAGTGCATTAAAATCATTTGTGTGCCCTATAACATAAATTAATTTGGCACGTCCTTTTTTTATTTTCATTTCTATACAAACCTGTACCGCGTCACACTAGCAAACATATTGCCATAATAAAAAATGTTTCTTAGTCTAAACATTCTTTTTTACGTAATAGCTATTTAGAGCCTGACAGATGAATTTATCCTTGTAACAAGCACTCACTGACAAAATATTAGGATTAATTGCACCTTATTCATTTTAGAATTCTTTTAATTATGACTGAAAATAGAGCTCAATTTTTTTTTATAGTGACTCTTCGAACTGAATAGTTGAGCACAACAACAACAAATAATTGTACATAAAAACCAACAATTTATTTAAAAAAAAATCAACATTATTATATACAAACATAACAAATCAAAACGATTCCAAAATTAGTCCTTTCACATTCGTATAAGTTCCTACGACGAAAAGCGTGAGACCGAAGGCAATTGTAAGAACAAATTTCCAAAACCGCCATAACATGACCCCTAAACCTGGGTCAGTCCAATCCAAACAGAGTTGAATAAAGGCTGGATAAATGAATCCCATATTCGAAATGCAGAATGATCCCAACTGCAAGTATAGAAAATATCAAGTAAATGAAACTAATATTATCGAATTGCTACGTGTTATTATTTTTCTCGTCAGAACTCGTCTCTCTGTTAAATCTAAATCTATCTAAATCACGGTTGCTGCAAAGTAACCGAAACATCTTGAATATGTAGTTAAAAATAATAAAATGACGCTTATGTAGCAATTCGAAAATATTTTTTTCTCGCGAAAGTATTAGATCTCATAATAAAAAGTAAATCTTAAGTATTTCAACTTCACAATTTAATTTAACAAAACGAAACTCACCACACCGATAAACTTGTTAACTTTTGGGAAGGTAGTAGCAATGGCCGTGATACCGCAAATAAATATAGCTCTGAACACTCTCTCCCACAACCAGTACTTATTCGGATCATATTTCTTTTTAATGTAAAACCACATAAGTTCGAATGGAAAGAAGAAATTCAGTGCAAATGTTACATAGATCATAATCCCAAGCAAAACTTTCAGCCCGATAGGAAACCTGTACCGATTAGAGAATAATTAAACAATATTCTTTGCTATATACTTTTTTTATAATGGTTTGTATGAAAAACTTACGGATCTAAAGGAAAATTAAGAGTGACGGGAGACTTTGATTTTTCTCCGAAAGCCCAATAACCGAAGAATCCAATCGTAAGAACAATGCTGACCACTATTGACATACCTGTTCGCAAAAACCAAATAAAAATTACCATTTTCAACTGTAAATAACCTCAAATGTTGTTTTAGATTGTTTGAATGTTATATTAACCTCCAAATAAGGCCACACCCATCTTCTTCGGTTCTTCCATATTATTCTCAATAGCCATCACGGCTCCCAGACCTTCCATACTAAATATACAGACGCCCATAAACTCAAACAACCCAGCAACACTCTTAAACACCGGCATATCTAACGGACTGTTTTCTGCTGTTTTAACTGCATAATACACTGTCGCTATGGCCACAGTCACTGCAAGTACACAATAACTATGATTCATGCAAAATAATGTAGAGAATTCTCACGAATAAATGCATTATTACTAAGTACATCTCATTTTTGCTAGCGTGATAAAACATGAGGAAAACTTACTTATAATAAAGTCAGCGATGATAGAAAACGGTGCCAAATATTTCAAACTTGTTATCATACCAATAAGGATGCATGGTATAACGAGGATAACAATATATACCCTCAACGGAGGATCTCCATCAATGGAAATTTCATTACTACCTTCCACTAGCTGCTTAATAGTTTGAGCCATCATGATTTGATAGACACAGCAGGAGCCGAATAAGTTAAAACATATGGTGAAATCAACAAGGTACCTAAAATTTTATTTAATCAAATTAACGATCAACTTGAAATTGGTTTATTATTTTTAACATGAACATGATTTCGGCATAAATTATTCAAAGTTTTTGTACCTAAAAGATTTACTGTACTTCCTAAGTTTTTCAAATGGTCCGACCTCGAGCGTAGCTTCAGCAAGATCTGGGTAACTCATTTGAGGAACTTGTACACGCCCATACATTCTTTGGGCAGAATGAGCAATCGTCTGAAAATTTTAAAACCCTCTTCACTGTCTAGATTAATAAGAATCAATCCATGCCAGCCGTTCTGTTCGTACTTGGAATTGAGTTGTCAATCAATTTACTTACATACATAGCATAACTGATGCAAAAACCAAATACAATAGTTAATACAAAAGACGTCCAAAGACCGCACATCTTGTAGGATTCATGAATAGCAACCACACCACCACCTAGACAAGTTTTTGCGAGGTTTCCAATAGTTTCTATTAAACTGCAAAATAATCATTTATTTATATAAATATATTTCAAGTGATCTTCTATTCTATGACACGAAATGTTACTTAGTTCTCTTTTTCGGTGGCCTGGCAGCTTTGAAGTCGTATGCCCTGGCGGCTTCACCGGTAGCTTTTATTTCAAATTTGTGACGTGTACGATCAGGTGGGGTTCTATCGTCATTTTCGATATGGGCCTGATAACAGATTCATATCGGCGATTTCTTTATATAAACCTACGTAATTCTACATAATTATATGCTACAGAGCCGGCTTACCGAGTCTAGCTCCATCGTAGCAATAATTTTTACAACCTAATAACAGGTAAAACTAATTTCCAATCATGACGATCACTTAAAATAAATTTCCATAATGATGAATGATAGAATTCATTTCATTTCATTTTATTTCGTAATAAGTGTTTTCGGCCAGCAACAATCACGTTGGCTTTTTTTTTATTCCTTTCTACGTAGATTCAGTTACAAAATAGTTTAAAAAAAGGCTGATAAAAATATTTTAATATTATGGTTGTGTTATCATAGTTTCAATAAAGCAAAGACTGGTAAAACTACATTGTAATTTTTTCTTCCATTTGGAAAGATTAACATGTACGTAGGAGTGAAACTTCTTAAAATTCCCTGATATAAAAAAAACGTTTTAAAAATACTGGAAAAATTAAATTAACACTGTATAATAATATAATTACCTAAAAAAAGAATTAAAATTGTATCAATACTCTCAACTAGTATTTTTAATCAGGGGTGGGCTATGACAGATTGAGACAGTCACTTCATAAAATAATCAGGAGTTTTAAGATAAATTTTAGATCTAGGTATTATTATTCATGAAGCTTAAAAATTATTAAATACTTTAATGTCACTAATTATCTTACACATTATATATGATTCAGTCTTTGTTAAGACATTGAACAATGATTCTATTGTAGTTTCATTCCAAAAATTGTGTTTAATTTACAATATTATACAACTTCGATACTTTAACATGCATAACGAAAAAAATGCGCTCAGCATATGGCCTAAAACTTGGTACACAGAAAATAAAACGATAATTCTTTAGATTAAAAATTATTATTTTATTAGACGAAAGAAACCAATATTTAAAAAAAAGATATACAACAGTTGCATACAAAAACAATTTGTTTTTTTTTTAATATCAAAAGCAAATTTATTTTCCTAGAAAAAAAAATAGGTTTATTATGTAAATACTTCATTAATGAGTTCTTTAGCGTTGCTGTATGTACCGATTATGCAAAGAATGGTGCCGAAAATTAGTATAAAAACGAATTTCCAAAGCCGCCACATCATGACCCCTAGTCCTGGGTCATTCCAGTCCAAGCAGAGTTCAATAAATGATGGATATATGAAGCCCATATTGGAGAGACAGAAAGAACCCAGCTAAAATTAGAATTCATTGCATTAAATGAATTAATTGAATTATTAGTTGAAAATGTATCTAATGATTAAATTACCAATCCTATAAACTTTGTCACAGATGGGAATACAACAGCAATGAGTGTTATAGTGGTTACAAAGATGGCTCTGTACACTCTCTCCCACAGCCAATACTTTTCGGGTTCGTATTTTTGTTTAATGTAGTACCAGACTAGATCGAATGGTACCCAGAAGTTGAGGGCAAACGTCACATACACCATCACAGCCATGCCAACTTTCAACGCGATTGGAAAGCTGAAAGTAAGAGTTCGGATTATTATTATGTTGCTTGTAAATATAATCAGTGTTGCAATAGCATTAAACTTACGGTGACAATGGAAAATTAAGGGTGACAGGTGATTTAGATTTCTCTCCGAATCCCCAGTAGCCAAAGAAGCCAACAGTCAAAACAATACCAATGACAACTGACATACCTAAAAAAAATTACGAAAACATATTAAATGCTTAGCAGTGAATAAAGTTTATATTATGTATTTCCATCATTCTCACCGCCAGCTAGAACCAAAGTAATCTTTTTTGGTTGTTCCATATTGTTTTCAATGGCCAAAGTAACTCCTACACCTTCCATACTAAACACACAGACACCCATAAATTCAAAAAGACCGGACGCCGTTTTGAATGCTTCGAATTCAAAAGGACTCTTTGTAGAATGTCTGATGGCATAGTACACTGTGGCGCTAGCAACCGTTACTAAAAGAAAAAAATTGGTATGTAAACAAACAGATGATATGAAAAAAATTTAAACATTTAAGGATTTGAGCCTACATATTATAATATCAGCTACAATGGAAAATGGTGCGAGATACTTCAGTGATGTGATCATGCATAGAAGAAGGCAGGGTATCAGCAGCATGGCCACATATGCTCTCAATGGTATACCGCCATCGTCAGAAACTAAGTCAGTTCCATCAACTAATTGCTTTGCAGTACGAGCAATCATCACTTGGTACACACAGCAAGAACCAAATAGATCTATGCAAATAGTAACGTCGACAGCGTATCTAAAATATTAAGAGGATGGCTTACTTTTTATACAAGTCCTTTAATAAGACGAAACTTTTTAGCATGCCATTCACGGTGCGGGTGCCGGGTCCATCGTTGTAGTGAGAGGAGCTTCAACAGTGACTGGGTCTTGTGACCCAGGTGTAGGTTTAAAGGACCCCTATCTAACGCGTTATACGCTCACCTCCACCGTCCAAGCTCCTCTCGCTACCTAACCAAATTCAATCAATTCTTTATTTACCGGAAACATTTCGAGTATTTCCTTAATTTCACAAACGGTCCAGTCGCCAGGGCAGCTTCAGCTAAATCAGGATATGACATTTGAGGTATTTGAACACGCCCGTAGATTTTTTGAGCGGATCGAGCGAGCATCTGGATAATTATTACTGTAGGTTTATTAAGTAGCGTGTCACTCCTTAAATTATTTTAATGAAATTAAACTATCTTAGCACTGCATGCCTAAAAGATGCTGTTTATTTTGAGATTTCCATTTTAATGTTAAATTCATTGGATTGAAAAGCAACGCCCTGTAAATATACCATCATCAAATAAGCCACAAAGATGCCAAGAATAACTGTGAGAACTACAGATGTCCAGAGGCCGCATTGTTTGTAAGCTTCGTGAATAGCGACCACTCCACCGCCGAGACAACTCTTGACCAAATGACCAATCGATTCTATGACACTATAAAGCATTTTGTATATTAATCGTAATAATCACTTTATATGTTTAACTGAATGCTGAGTCTATAGACGACTTATTTGTTCTTTAATATAAAAAAAGTCATTAAAATGGGGAAGAAATTAAGGCAGAATATAAAAATTTTGATTCAAATCATGAGATCTTTCATAACATTAGCTTTGCCAATAAGTTGTTGTGCCTTAGTTGGTGTTTTTGGAAAAATTCACTCCGATATATAAGTTCGGAGAGATATATGATTAATGTATGTTGTACATTATTTATATTGAAAGCTAAAATCGTCTTTAGACTGTACTACTTGTCTTGTTATCTACAGTGAATTAAATATAAAATCAATAATCTGTCAAACTGAACAAACAGTAAATGTACAACTAAGAGCATATCGCATTATGTCAAAGTATTTTGTCGATACTTGGTCCGTTTCCCTGGCGGTCTTGCAGCTAAAAAATCGTAGTTCTTCGCAGCTTCCCCAGTCGCTTTTATCTCATATTTGTGATGACTTCTTCTATGAGCTGGTGACCGTCTTCTGATGTGTTCCTATTAATAAATTTTTTACATACATTTGTTTTTCATCAGAGTATATATCTATGATAGATTTGTTGGCAATTATATTTTGAAAAATTATAAAATTTAAATACAAACAAAATCCTAATAGATTATTATCTAACAGCAATATATTTATTTATATATATATATATGTAAATGTTTCTATTCTAATGGTCACGTTTTCTTATCATTGTCACATTGTAGAAAAATAAACAATATATTTTTTTGGTGACTATATACATATGATATTGTAAAAAATGTCATTATATCTATACTTTTTATGTTCAGATTCCATTTTTTCGTTTTTTACTTTTGAAAACCATAAAATAAATAAATAATATTCTTTCTATGTAACATAATAAAATTGAGCAATAAAATGTTAAGATTTAGAAGAAACTAAAACCAAGTTATATCTTGCAATACAAGATTCTGGACAATTTTGATCTAAACATACTCCTGTTGCTAAGAAAACGGTTTTGTTTTTTAAATAAAAATTTTAAAAATAACTTACAACAGAGGTAAACATCGCCGTCGATATTTTACGGACTTAAACAATACAAAACATGACAGAAAAATTATTACTTTTAAAATATTGAAAACAGAAGAATACATTGCATCTGCGATACAAACCTCCTTTTACAAAATAATTGATATTAAGAATGATTTTTCTAGAAAAATATTTATAAAACGCATAATGGTATCTGTTCTTTTCATTTCAATTCAATCTAAAATATGGTTCTAAAATCTAGCGAGCGAAGCCAGGAATAAAAGGTAGTATATATTCAAATTTATCTATTACGGATGTTTTTTATCGTCAAACGTTAAATAAACGTGATACCTCATATTAACAAATTTCACAATATTTCATGATACCCACCCAGGGTTCAACTAATTGACAAACTAATGATAATGTTTTTATAATGAGATAGCATTTAACTATTGTTTTGTTTACTCCTAATCAAATCTATTACTATTTTGTTTAAATATTGCTCAATTTAGCGCTTCCGTACCAACAAAAATCTCTTCCCAACAATGGCTATAGACGGTTCAATTTAAACAAGTTAAAGCTTTTTAATGAATTATTAACTGTTATACATAGTATATAAAGCTATTTTTGGTGTATAGTTTCTCTTTATAAATTTTACCGAAATCATAATCATAAGTGAGAATTTTATAATAATAATAGATTTGGGCTCGATTACTTTTCCGTATTAAAACATCACTGCAATACTTTCATGAAGTGCAATCTATGTTATTTCTTTTATGTACTATGTATATTCAAAATAATATGATTATGTTTGAATAAAATTATCTTGAGTTCATGATTAATTTATTCTAGGAAATTGAACTAGTAGAGAAAATAAGAAAGTGCTTCAAAAATAGCGCTTTCATGTTTTATGCATTAACAAAAATAGGGCTTTCATGTTTTATACATAATCTTCAGATGCATAACCAGTTTTAGATGAGCTCCAAATTTTCTTAAATACATTATATGAATACAACGATTATGCCCTGGGTTTTGGTGTATTTTTGCTATAATTTAAAAGGTCATAATAAATAAAACAAAGAAATATTCATGTATACTTATTTACAAACATTAATTGTTTATTAAAGACAAAAAAAATATCACCTCCAGCATTTGAATGAAGGCACGAACTTGAAGCATGTCATTACAAACGTCACATTTAGTTTCGATTACAATTTCAACATTTAAATGAATTATTTCATTTAATTCAAATGAATTCATATATTTTTACATTCATTTGAAAAAAAAAATCTATTAATTTATGTTACATTTGATTTATTTGAAAATAACTAATGCGTATTGAATTTTTTGTATTTTTTTACTTTGTAAAGATTTTTTTCAAGCAATATATTATATATAACATTTCAAAAAACTTGAAGACATATTTTTATTAATAAAAAATGACGATTTCACAAAAATATTATTTATGATTGTACTTTTTGTTACATTACTATAAATAACCTGAATGGATTACCTTACTAAGTATTGGTTAATTAGTTAAGCAATTATTTTAAAGACTAGTTGGTTACAATAGACATTGAATAATCAAAAATCTAGACGAAAATCTAAAAAAAATGTACTCAAAATTTTGTAACTAGGTAATATTTATTATATTGAAAATATACGGATATATTATTTGATAGATTTTTGATTTCTCAATATCATATACGCTATGGAAGAATACAGTTACATCGATTTAGGTTCAGCACCTTGAAAACTATTGTATTATAGGCACATTTTTATAACTACACTTATTTTGTATAATATTTTAACGTATTTTTGCTTGCAAAAAGGCTTTTTATCAAAAAAAATTACATGCCACTAAGAAATTATATAAGCATATCTATTACTAAGACTGAATTTAACACTTAATTACACTTTGGTAATAATTACCTATATTTTTTTATATAAACTAAAATTAATTGTGAGAAAATTAATAGAATACATATAAAGTAGACGAATGATCAAAATGTATGGTCATTTTATAGATTAAAATAAACGTTATAATTATACATTTAAATGAATGTCGTGGTCATTTATTTAGTTCCATTAAAACATAATATTTACAGTAAATTAAATATAAATGTAGAATAGTTCGGTTATTATAAATTTTGTATTGTTTCGTTCGAAATTAAGTAACTGGGCGTTTTTTTTCATGGCATTTCTAAGAAATGCGAATCGAAAAAATATGAACAAAAAAAAATTTTTTTTTATAGCATTAATATTTTAGTCACATCTAGAAGCTGCATTAAATTAAACGTCTTATATCGTTATTAATAATAAATAATTATTCTATAGGTCTGTTCACATCGTTCGTACCAGGAGATACATGAGGGTAGTTGTGAGGGCGATTGATTTCACGGAATGCGCTGAGTTACCTCTGTACACTGGAATATATAAAGGTAAGTATTAAAAAAGATAAAGATAGATCATAAAGAAAACAAAGAAAACCTATACATAAATGATAAGTATTGAAAAAGATAAATCATAAAGTAATAAAACCTATTCATAATGAAAGGTGTGACGATTTTGATGAAACGTATACTGTTATAAGAATAATTTTAATGTGAAAAAAACGGGATTAGTTCATATATATTTATATATGGTTTGCTATCTTTGAAGTCGGTCAAAGAAAGAAATTAACAAAGTAAATTATCAACATCATATAACTAAAGAAGCGAAAAATATATTTTACCTGAAGCATGCTGAATGTACTCCGGCTTCGCTTCTAAAATAACGAAAAAGCAGAAAAAAAGAAATTAAAATCATGCAAAAAAATACAAAAAATGAAATGAATATTTACTAATGATAAGTGAAACGAAATAAAAGTAAAAACAACACTAACTGTATTCTAAATGACAAAAACACTAAATAAAACTATGATACATTTCAACGAAACTGACTTTTTAACTATTAATTAATTTCAACAAGACTCGATTTATTAATGAAGCAATTAAAACAATTTTTATACAAAAAAAAATCACTTCAAACAAAAAAAAAAAAAAAAATGACATCAGGTAACATAATCTACGTCAGGTAAGTTTGACTAAGGTAAGTTTGGCTCAGGTAAGTTATATTTGCACTTACCTATATCGAGTAATGCGGAGTCTGAGTGCTCGCTCCAGCTGTGGTCGTTCTGTGCTCGCACTACTGCCTCGTATTTGCCAGCCTCAAGATCATTTACCGTGTAAGCTATCGAGTATTCGTGTGATGAAGGCGTTGGTACCGGGATGTTGAATGTACGCCATTCACCGACCTTTATTGTTGGGAAAAATTGAAAATTAGTATATACAGTGTAAACTCTATATAACGACACTCGATTTAACGACAAACTCTCTAAAGCGTCGAAATCATTTGACTTTGGTTGGTTTCTATTGTCTACCATACAATGATACACTCTACATAGCGGCACACCAACTCTCAATAACGACAACATTTAAGTAATAAAAAGTACCTTTTAAGTTGCTAAAATTAGTAAAAACTGTGCAGCTGTGTACGTTCCTTTGTCGCTTTGTTATCCTAGCCCGCAATAAACTCGACTGTCCCTATCATCCATACCGAACTTTCTAAGAAATTCGTTCTTTTGTTTACAATTACAAATTGATTACACGTGTCGACGGTTTTTGACCACAAGTAGGAGTCTTGTATTCCCTATACGTTAACATAAAAAGTTTCTCACAAAATCTCAAACTATAACATTCTTTTTTATGAACATAAGTACTAACACTAGTCTGAAATAAACTTTGTCTTTTATTAATTCTGATTTTTCTTCTTTCTATTTAACGGCAACTCTCTATAACGCACTAAAATGCACGGTCCCTTCAGTGTCGTTATATAGAGTTTACACTGTATTTATCATTTTTTTATTATTTATCCAGTAATATCATCTATCTATGGAGTCAGTGGTGGTTTAGTGGTTAAAAGGCCTCTCATGAGCGCGCAGGTTCGATCCTGACAAGTACCAGTGAATTTTCCGAGTCATATGTACTTTATAAGAGTATAGACATCACTGATTAATGCATTCCCAAAGAGGGTTGATATCAGGCCGGTCGTAAAAATAGCCAAAACTATTTACATGTAAGGCAGACCCTGGCTGTAGCTGGGAAATTGCCAGGTAGAGGAAGATATTGATATAGTTAAATGTAAATACTATATTATTGTTGCTTATTTCAATTTACGTTTAATATTAGTTTGAGTGAGATACTGTAATGGCGTATCCGTTTAATAAACTCTGATGTGAGATATGAGTTTTATAAGAATTATTATTAAGTTGTAACTTAATAGGATTTATAAGTGTTTATAATTATTCTAATATATCATGTATGTACTTACTCCTAATTCTCGTACTTGTAGCTCGATCGTATGTAGCGGTCTTCGGCTAGTTATAGTGATTCCTATTCTAGGTCCGTCAGTCTCCAACGAATGGATCACAGGTGATTGAACGAGAGATATGGAACGGTTGTGTGAACCGAATTCGTTCTCAGCCTGGAAATATGTATATATTATTAGTGAAATAGTTTTAAAGTTAAAAAATAAAATAAAAAATAAACTTAATTGACTCAAGGATTACATAACAAACAAGTTTGCAAGGGCCCCTGCACTAGGTGCAAACCCGTATTACTCAAGATAAATGGTTAATGGATGAAAATTTGAATAGATTTTTTTTTAATATAGAATAGAATAGAAATATACTTTATTGAACTCAATATCATAGGAAATAACATTACATATAAATACAGAATGAAGGCAAGTGCGGCCTTATCACTAAAAGCGATCTCTTACAGGCAACTCAAAATAATAAATACATATGTATGTAGATTTTTAGTATCTAAAAATGATATTGTTATAGTATTTTTATTTTTGATATTTATAAATATACTGTGATATCGTAAGATAGTATTAGGTCTAATTTTTGAGTCATTGGCGTCATACATTTAATTAATATTTCTTTATTTAAGTTTATATTGAATGTTTTAACCGACCTCGCAAGTGAATGTGCCGAAGTCTCTGTCGGATGTCGGTAGTACAGTGAGGTTAGAGTGTAACCCGCGAGTGCTGATGTCGTACTGGCGGGAGATGCTCTCGATTTGTTGACCATCTTTGTACCAACGGATATGAGCACTGGAATAATGAAGGAAATTATTATAGTAATATGAGGTTAATTAAATAATACAGTATTGGTTTATTATTTTGATTATTTAATTAATTCTAGATATATTAATAGCCCCCTGCTGAGCAGCCTCTTCTCATATGGAGAAGGTTTGAGCATTAATCACCACGCGCGCTCAAGACGGGTTGGTGACTTCAAACTTATAATATGTAATTGTAAAATTGTAATAACATTGTCGGTTCGGAATATTTAGAGAAGATACTTCTTCCGAGGTGAATAAAATTTAGGAGTGAAATAATGTTTATTATTACTATCTATCCTTTTCTTGTATATATATTAATATAATGTGTGAGAGAGACGTATATATGTATAATGAACTCACCCGGGCTCATCGTGGACCGTACATTGCAAGACAGCTTCAACATTGATTGCCGAATTTACAATAGTGTTGTGGACATGAACACGGGGCTTGCCTATAAAATAAACTTATATATAATACGATATAGAAAAAACATTTGTATATGTTATATATTTTTAATATATTACATGAAATCATTTTATTACAATAATATATGACAGGTAAATAAGTGAATTTACCTGTGGGCACAAGTCTGACTTACGCTTCGATCAAATCTGATTTACCTGTCACACAAATCAAATTTACCTGTTGTACAAATCTGCGTTACCTAACAATGAAATCTATCTTACCTCTGACATTAACTGTGACCTCGGCCTGGTTCGCTCCAATACCGTTGAATACATAGCAGTAATACTTTCCGGATTGCTCGCGTTTGATATCTCTAATATAAACGTAGTTACCGAGGAATTCTCCGTCCTCTTCTTGCAGACGTTCGTTCTATAATGTTAGAAAGAGACATATATATAAATATAGGAAAGATAAGAATAGAAGATTAGGAAGCAATCCTGAACCTAAGGTATTATAAAAAAAATAATACTCAATTTATTCTATAAACTTGTATTTATAAAGTTTGTGTGTGTGTGTGTTTGTGATAATTCTATTATTTTTTAGAACCTAAATAGTTACCTAAAAGTGTTTATACTTCTATCTTTAACAACTAAAGCTCAATATTCAACATTTATCTTTTAAATAAAATAAATATGCCATCAGTCTAACTTCCTAACATTAGTTATTTGATGAAATACAAGTTATATTTCAATATTTAACTATACTAATATCAATGCAAAACTATATACACACATTCATCTGTCAACACTTAGCAAGTCATACAGAAACAGGAATATTTCATCCAAAAATCAAACAATTCAACCGAAAATAGAAACGATTCATTCAAAAATAGAAACAATTCATTTTAAAATAGAAACAATTCATTCAAAAACAGAAATAAGTCATCCACTAGGTGTATAACTCACCACTCCGTCCACGTCCCTCGACCACACGATTTGTGGAGGTGGCGAGCCAGAGGCCTCACACGTGAGATAAACAGACGAACCTTCGATTACTGACCCGCCGTTGCTAGCTGTGAAACCTGGAGTATATAGAAAATATTTATTAATAGTTATTTTTAATGAAGAAAACAAGCTTACATGGGAAAAAAATATTCTTAAAAGACAATAAAACTATTGGTGTACGACAGACGCTCACATTTATATATATATATAAACTATAAAATGCCAGAATTCCTCGACATATTACACTACTCCAACCATTTTATATTATATAATATAGGTTATTTTGCAGTAATTATGACATGGAAAATGTTTGTTAGGAATTAATATACGTTAAACTAAGACTAATAATTATTGTTACGCGTTTTTCTATTATATTATACAATATGTTTCGGTTAACTTGCAGCGAGCAGCAGATTCTTAGATATCAATATTCATTTCAGGGATTAATACCTCTTAATCATTTATAATTTTATAACGTCATTCTTTAAAAAATATTATATATCTTTTTTAGCAAACATTAAAAATGGATTAACAAAATATCTTTTCGGTTTCAGCGACATATTATTATTCTAAATCTAGTTACAACATTTTTTGCGTATAGTCCCATATTTGGGTATATGTTTGTGTATGACTAGCTTTCAGCCCGCAGCTTCGCCCGCGTTGAGTTCGTTTATATCGCGTTTCCAAGAGAACCTTTCAAAAGTCTGAGATAAAAACTATCCTATGTTCTTTCTCAAGGTCAACTCCATCTCTGTACCAAATTTCATTAGAATCGGTTCAGTGGTTTAGGCGTGAAAGCGTAACAGACAGACCGACAGACAGAGTTACTTTCGCATTTATAATATTAGTAGGGATTGGTACTCACTGACAATCTTCGGATATTCCAGTACAGTCAGTTGGTGTGTGATGACTTGAGGTTTGAATTGCATCAGGGTGCAAGCAAATGAGCCCGCATCTTCATGTTTAACGCCGCGGATAAGTAGATCCGTGGAATTAGCAGCGCTAGACGGGTGTAAACACATGTATGTTAGCATAATTCATATTGATAACAAACTTAAATGCTACTTTTTGACATTGCAAAGTGATAGAATTATACGTCCATAAGAATGATTTATGTATGGGTAATTTTTTACGTATGGGCCTTTTTAATATTGAAAAAATTTCAATAGCAGGTTAAATTCGGAAGAAAATTTTCCATCCAAAGATATTTATGGATCTTACTGTGTATTTACAAATACATATTATTTTCTAGAAACCCCGTTAATACAGTTAATATTTAGAACTAAAGTATTCATTTCCAAATATCTTAAAAATATGAGGGCATCAAAATTAATTACGATTTTAATGCTGTTTTTCATCATCATCATTTAATTTGCTTTTTTCTTATAATAACCATTACATTCAATATGTTAGTTGTTTTTGACTTACATAGAAATTCTCTCCGAGTCGACTCCGTACGTGTTAAGATCTTGTTCCATAGACTTGAGTGTTCCCAGGAAGTATTTGGTATTATCTCTACTCCATTCTACCACGGCACCAACTGAAAACAATTATATACATACATATATAAGACGAAACCTCTCATCATTCTATGTATTCACGGTGCGTGTGTCGGGTCCATCGTTGTAGTGAGAGGAGCTTCAACAGTGACTGGGACTTGTGACCCAGGTTTAGGTTTAAGGGACCCTATATAACGCGTTAAACGCTCACCTACACTGTCCAAACTCCTCTCTCTACCAAATTAGAAAAGAACCTACTAGGGCTGCCTTCGAAGTACATTCCAAATCTTTTAGTGTTATTTTATTAGTGTACGTGAAATATATTTGCTTTATTCAAAAGCAGTTTGAAAAATTACTTCATTTCTAAACAATTTTTTTATCTTCTTCGGTTTTAATTAAAAATATCACGGGAATTGTGTGAAAATATTCAACAGAAACACACAAACTACATAAAATCAACGCGACAGTTACATACATGTCCTTTAAATTGTCTGTATCATAATTATTACATTCTAATGGTCCATAAAGCTCACGGCTATAAATAATTGCTTGGACTGACACCACAAGATGGCGGTTTTCCGGTGGCGCCAAAACTGAACTTCCGGCTAACGGACTGACAGACAGTATGCCGTCATGAGGAAGTTGTTTATTATATATTGATAACCCAGAGGTTATTTGACATGGGACATAGGACTTGATTTATAGGAATATGTAGAACTTAATTATAAGGTCAAATTGATGATGATGACTCTCTAATTACATAATAATACAAGCTTGAAGTAAAATTCTGATAGTTTTTAACATATCTTTTTACCAAATAAATAATTTAAACGATATAATCAATATTAATTAGAATTATTGATGGTATATTTTGCGATTAAATTTTCGGTCCATTTTTATCGTA
This sequence comes from Danaus chrysippus, assembly GCA_916720795.1. Classification (NCBI taxonomy): domain Eukaryota; kingdom Metazoa; phylum Arthropoda; class Insecta; order Lepidoptera; family Nymphalidae; genus Danaus; species Danaus chrysippus. The sequence goes on from CAKASE010000068.1 coordinate 1,397,403, forward strand.
AAGTATAAAACATCATTCTAACTTGGTTAATATTTTCAAAAACCATTAATTAATATTAGTTTTGTAGTTAAACGAATATATCACTGGTTATTATATAGTCACTAACAGCTGATGTAAAGTAGCCTATGTGCTATTCGTGGACGTCAGCTTCGTGTATACAAAATTTTATCAAAATCGATTCAGCCGTTTGAGCGTGAAGAAGTAACAAACATACACACACACTCACAAACTTTCGCAATTATAATATTAGTAGGAAAATCATATATTTATAATTCACTTACATGAGGGAGATACTTTACACTCCAATCTAACATCTTCACCAACTATTGCTGTGTAATTTTTTGAAGGCGTTTCTATTATGGAGTCTACTGGTTCGTCTTCGTCAACATCGTTACCTGAAAGATTATTATTTATATTTAAAAATATATTAAAATATCATCATCATCATATCAGAGCCCACTGCTGAAAATCCTCTCCTCACATGGAGAAGGTTTGAGCATTAATCACCACGCTTGCTCAACGGGTTGGTGATTTCAAACTTATAATTTAATAAGTCCAAGTTTCCTCACGATGTTTTCCTTCGTCAATCAGTTGTGTCTAAATACTCTTAGAAAGTATATTTGACATTGATACGGTCACGAGAGGCGGGCATTTAACCTTTAGGACACCACGACCTAATGTCATAGTTTTGTTTAATTAAGACAAAATTTTATTTCGTATTTATTGCTATTGATAACTAGTTTTATACTTCGTCTTTACACGCTAGTTTCTGTTGTAACATACTTAATAAATGCCAAATATGATCATTACAAAATCTCTTATTTATAGCATGGAATAAAATGCAAAGATAAATAATAATAACACAATAAAAAATCGTAATATTTGGGAGACGAAAGAGTGATAACAAATCAAGACATTTTAACTGATGAAATGAACTCATAATGATGGGGTTTTCGCTAGAATGAGAAGAATGATTAAGAGCTTCCATCAGTCAGTGATGGCCTAGTGGTTAAGAGGCCCGCCTCTCATACACGAGGGCGCGGGTTCGATCCTGGCAAATACCAATGTGATTTTTACGAATTATATGTACATTCTAAGATTATTTAGACATCACTGATTAATGCTGATTCCCAAAAGAAGGTTGACGTCAGGCAGGCCACTCGTAAAACAATTAGCCAAAACTATTGACAACATGTAAGGCAGACCCTGGCTATAGCTGGGAAATTGCCAGGTAGAAGAAGATTAAGAGCTTCAATCACTCCTTGATGTGTGATGATCATCTTACCTTCAGCATCATTCTGTTCTTCAGTGGCCTCATCAGCTAGAACATCGTCATAATTCATTTCATACGTTTCACGTCTCTCCATTGAGTGTCTCGCTTCTGGAAAATAAAATAATAAATCAATATGTAATATTTATTTCTGCGTTATTGCTATTTTATTTTTTGTTAAAATTAACCTAATGTTATATATTTCTGTTATAATGATCGGGATTTATTTTTAATATATCATTTAATGAATTTTTCATTCTATTTGAAATAAATGTCCGAAGACTTAAAACTATATAATTTCGCGTTATGATCTTGTTTAATATATAAAGTTCCATTATTTTTTGAGATACAAAAACTTAAGTTTTAACTTTAGGTTACGTTACGTTACGTAAAATTCAATAACGAAGGATGTTTAATATAACCAATTCTTAGAACTTAACAAACTTATCTATCTCATCTAGGACTATATACAGAAATCAAGACATAAATAAAATTATATTCAAATGCAATTCTTATAAGGACTTAAACAATTTCAATATATTATAAATTTGTTTGTTTTGAGAATGTTTTATACGGGTTTTACCCATTAAAACAAGAACCTATGTTTCCCTAACCATCAATGGATTTCGATTGTAATCCAAACATATGCATATAGGTATTATAACAAGATACTTCAACTATTCTAGTGTAGGTCTGATGAATTACAAAATAGATCTATTAACATAAATACAGCCTTTACAGAGATATAATGGACATGAGCGTCGGCAAACAAAACGCCTGGGAACTCGTGTGGTACAATATATAGGAGAGCGCGGTTTGAAAAATTTATTTATTTATAATAAACACACTAATAACATACATATTAAAAGTTTTCAATTAAGGAAGGTGACTATATTATAACAACAGATATGTACGTCAATGATAAGTGTACATAATATTTACCAAATACAAAATTAATCAGCGTTTTGTTTTATTTAACACGCCTTCAAAATAACAATTATCGTTTAACTATGACAATTATATTCTTATCTTACCTGAAAATACAAAGAAATAACATTAAAGTCCGCTAATATTACCTCTTCAATTAGGTATATACCTTAGTTTATTTCTTAACACTTTTTAATAATTATAAAATGCACAAAAACTTAAGCATAATCCGCCATTAGTGACGCGTCTTTAGTCGACAAGTTACAAACGCATTAAGCGCGGCAAATTTGACTTTAATTAAATGTCATTTCATTACATATGTACGTGCTAATTAAGATATGATATTACAAATTTAATTCACTTCTGACTATATTAAAACATTTAAAACAATCCCGCTACATCTATCATCTAGCACCACATCCTACACCACATATATGCATTTTCCCGATCGCTGTTGATACAATATGTTTAACTTCACCATTTATGGCACAGTCTTGAATGCTACTTACAAATTACATCAAGGATTGAACAATATTTATTATGTGTTTAACATACTTTGTTTACTTTGTTAATGTAATGTTAAGTATAAATATTTATGTATATTGATATATTAATTAAATTGTATTGTAAGTTAATATTTTTTACGTTGATACGTACGTATTAAAGTAAATGCATTTGTGGTAAGAATGGTTATGTTAAATTTATACTCTTCATACTAGACAGTAGAAAAATAATACGATAAAAATTGTAGGTACGTATTGAAATGCCTTAAAAATTCAACGTAAACCGCTCTCTGTTCCTTTAATGTATGGAATAAAACCTTCGTTAATACAAACGAAGTCGGGACGAATGGCTAGTGTATATTCATGAGAAAGAGGAAGCTTTGAGAATGCAAATCGCGCGTATTATGGAGAGACCGCGTGTAGTTGTCACACAATGAATACAGATTACTTGAAAATATTTCGTTAGTTTTTATTATTACTTGTTGGCTTTTAATATGTAAATTGTTTTAAAATATTTTTATGTGACATTGACAAATTTGACATAATTTTTTTTTAATTATTCAATTGAATTCAGGCAAAGGCATGGTCTATTCTGACAATATAGACCAAGGAGGTTGGCAATTAATTATTTTAATTTAATCTTTAATTTAATACGTTATGTTATTAAATATATCGATGACGTCATAGGTGTAGGTAAGACTGTGTGTCTACGTTTCTATAGGATCGTATCATGCATACAAATTAGTTAAGTTTTACATTTGAATGAACTAAACAGGAATGATTCAAGAACTGTGGAGATTTACGAAGCTTTTATAGTACATTCCGAACAATGTTTCATTATAAATTAGCTGTGCCCGTGACTTTACACGTAATGTACGAAATAATCGAATTTATACATTAATTGTAGATAATATGTATTTATATATTTAAATGAATCTTCAATTCATTTATCATGTTAGTGAAAACCGCACCTAAAATTGTTCAGATATTTTAACGAATTTATTAGTATGTAATGACTATTGCGTTTATAAAGCCCCGTAACAGAGTTTGTATATCTTCCATGGAGACCAGCGTTTATTATAATTTTATTAAGCGTATAGTATATAATTTATTTAGCGATTTTCGAACGAAGTACATACCTATATTTAATGTTTTTAATTTTTAGGTAAACTTTATTAAATAAAACAATAAATTTCAGGAAAAAAAAACAAATTGCATTTAATTATTAAAATTTTCTTCTAATTTACCAGGAAACTGTTCTACCCACATGACGCATCCCTTTTACGAGTAATGTGTAATTTGTCAAAGCACTCTAATAAATTAATTATGCTGACCTTACCTGAATCATTGCATTTAATTTGTCATTAAGAACTTTATGCTATTTTTTTTATATTGTCAGAATAAAAAAGTTTATGGTTCATTAAATAAAAAAAAACAATTTAAATTCCTTTTTAAATCAAGGACATTGAATTCTTTTCTATATATTCTTATGTATATACAAAATTCTCGTATCGCGGTGTTAGACAGAGAACTCCTCAGAAACGGCTGGACCGATTTTGATGACATTTTGTAATCATATTGAATATGTCTGAGAATCGACCAACATCTATTTTTTTTTCCCCTAAGTCATTGGGTTGTTCACCCTTATTTATTTTTTGGACGAAATTTTTTTGTTTTTACTTTTTTATAATGGTATCATTAAAAATACATACGATCCAAAATTTTTACATTTTTTATCACCGACCCCTATTTTATTATATGGCAAAACGTTTGCCGGGTCAGCTAGTGTATATACAAATATGTAATTGAAACGAATGCTGTATTAAATTGAAATGCAAGTGGCCAAGGTCTTTCGTACATAATAGTTGTATATAAGGAAGTAACAAGCGGGTCAGTACAATTAACATCAATTAAATACTAGACTCGCTGGACGTAGCGCGTTCATGATTCATACTTACATTATCTGTGACCATTTTGACAGTTCCCAATACTTGTATTTCGGAACTGTCAAAATGATCACAGATTAAAAATAATTGTCTTTGAAAAAGGTTCTGTTATTATCTCTACTAATATTATAAATGCGAAAGTAACTCTGCCTGTCTGTCTGTTACGCTTTCACGACTAAACCACTGAACTGATTTTAATGAAATTTGGTACAAAGATAGAGTTGACCTTAAGAAAGAACATAGGATAGTTTTTATCCCAGACTTTTGAAAGTTTCTCTTGGAAACGCGATATAACCGAACTCCACGCGGGCGAAGCTACGGGCGGAATTATTAATTATTACAAATGTAATCATGATGTATTGGGTGTTTTAAAATACATATCTTCTGTAAATTAACATTACGGTGAACGTATTTAAATTTAAATATCTATATAAAATATATTATTACATCATAACTAAAGTAATACACCATTCAAATGAATTAAACCGGCGTGTTATTTTTACGCGATCCAAGTCTTTAGCAAAAGATAAACAGCACTATAAAATAGTTCCCATGCTAAAAGATATAAACAGCCTAAAATAAATATGACAAATGACCTTCAATTAGCAACATTACATTGTCCTCGTCCCGAATACAAAAACAGGTCGCGTTTTAACTATGGAAAAATATACAAATAATAATAATAATAAATAGACTTTGGTTTAGAAATAATGCCGATATATAACATTTGTATTGAAAATCTTTCAGTTTCACCCTATGATATTAATGTTTATTTGTTATGAATCATATGTACAGCTGATCAAATATTTCTGAATCATTGGTGTGGATTGAGAAATAAGTATATGATACGATAGAAATATAAAAAATGTATGACTTTTCGATATAATAGTATATATAATATTAATTTTAAGAAAATCTGTATTGATCTTAAATTATTATTGTTATTTGTTTGACATCGAAATTAATTATTTTTTTTGTTTTATTTCGTTACTATAATGATATTATGTAATATATATAAAAATAAAAAGTAAATGTTCTTAAAATTAAACTAAAATCAATTCCACATCATGAAAAATAAAACATTAAATTTCATAGAAAGCTTCTGATAAATAATGCAAATAATTACAAATACCTTTTATATACTTTAATATATACGTAATATAGTTCAGAATCAATTAAACCTTAATAATTATCCCTTCCTTAGTATGTACAAGAACAAAAATTTTACTATAAGTTTAAAGTTTTTCCTTCATAAATCTACCTATAATGCTATCTACGTAAATACGAGTACATAAATAATTACTCAGAAACTGGAGTTACGTAGTTTTTATCGTGACTCATGGTAAGCGTAATAAAATAATCCCTAAATATATTACGTACCTTATATTCTGTTATAATCTGCAAGATGTATTTACTCTACAAATAAGCATATTGGAAAAAAAACAATATATATTGACTCTCCACAGTTATAAATTTGTATTAGAAAGTTAGCTCGTAATGTTATTCTGATAGCTGTTTTTACATTACATTACAACAGATGTATTATATGTATGTCTTATTTCTATATCTTCTATATATATAAAAATGGATTGCTGTTCCTTAGTCTCGCTAAAACTCGAGAACGGCTGAACGGATTAATCTCATCTTAGTCTTGAAATGTTCGTGGAGGTTCAGGGAAGGTATAAAAGCTGAAAAAAATTGATTCATTACTGGGAAAACCATAGAAACAGCCCTTTTCTATTTCCCATTCAAACGTTTTTTTTTTTTGACATTAGATTTGACAAGTAACTAATATGTCAATCATTCTGTCGCACTTGAAAACACGGAGATTTATGGCTTACAGGTAAACTCCAAAAATATAAATAAAAAAACGTAATAGTTATTTCTTATTATAGGGTGATACGAAGTTCGCCAGGTCTTCTAGTAGTATATAAAAAACATTTAATTGAAGAAAATAAATGAATTATTTGAAATAAGGGATCTATAGAAACTGGTTATAACCGGTTACATCCGGTATTTAAATAATTTTAAACGATAATATAACAAACTGAAGTGTTTTATTTATGGTTACGAGTGCAAGTGTAACTCTCAACTTTGAAATACCATTACATGTGAACCGATTACGAAAATGTTAGTTATGTTTTTGGATTTTTAAGTATATAATTATTGGTGTATTCGAAGTGTGAATGGTTTAAGTGCTATTAAGGTAAAAGATTTTATAGAGAAGAATATGGGTTATGAAACATGTAATTTTTATGGCTTTTTAAGTATTTTTTTGTGGTTTAATATTGCAATGCAAATTTCAAACAATCTTGTATATAATGTACATTTCCATAAACACGATATTATTATGTTAACATTGAATATTACAAATATTTATTAATATTACTCGTGGTACAAGTTATATACGACGGCGTTTTAAGAAGTTTAATAATAAATCTTCACTTATATAAATATTAATAATTATCTTCATATCTATATAATACATACTATTTTATCAATAAAAAATAACAATTGGATTTTCATGTTATTTTATCATTTCACTGAGAAGTAAAGATATATTTAATTATAATTGTGTCTTAAATTGAATTATTAAAAACTTAAGAAGGATATTCAATAAAAAGGAACAGGGAAATTTTCTTTTAATTAAAAATAAAACATTTTTAATTATGAGAAGATATCTTGTTTAAAGAATAATAATTCATTTTTAAAACACATTTACAACAGGCTAGTTTCCTTATTCTTCGTACAATCATAATTTGTACCATCATCTTAAATATAACAGGTGTATTATCTCTAGCAGATGTTTACATATTATTATTTGCACGTTAACAGAACGTCCTTGACACATATTTAGTTTACATTCGCTTTTCATATGAAAAACTATATTCAGTTTACATTTGCTTCTCACACGAAAAACTCTATTTGGTATCATAACCTATAAAAAACGAAATAAACAATAGGAGTCATAAATATAAAATATAAGAGTTTTTTTAATATATTAGGAAGACTAAAATACCTAAAGTAAATCCAGCGTGGCTAAATTACGCCATTTCGGACACTAAAATATTACCAGCATAAAAGCTCGTAAAACTTTAAATAAGGAAATGACCCAAATATGCTTCGGTACTATTACTTTGTAAGTAACACTACATATTAAATATCTGAGAATGTCTTTTAAAAAACAATTAATATAAACTTGTGAAAGCATACTTAAATAATATAGGCTTAATATAAAGAGAGCACGTTTATTTGTTGTGTTCGGCCAAATAAGACCATGTGTGGAGAATTTATTCGTCTTTATTTGACATATTTGCACAAATAAGCGGAAACCCGTATAGACGTATTGTTGGCATGCCAAGTGTGGATGTCGTGTTTGCGCTATTTGGACTATGTACAAATATTTCGACAAATGTTGCGAATACGCAACGCCAAGTGTATTGCCACCTTAAAACTACATATTAAGTATCATAGAACATCTTTTAAAACAATTAATACACACTTGTCAAGTACTTAATTATTTAGGGTTAATATAATTATAGTGGCAACACTGAACACTGTAACTGTCAGAATCGATTGACATTTCATTTGGCGCGTTAATTTCGTAATTGACATCTTTAAAGCATGACATCATTATGTGAACGGAAGCTTCGTCTTATTAAGAGACTATAAATGATTCATTTGTTAATAACTTTCGAAGAATATTTTTATCTTTTAATCTTTAATTACATTATAAAGATAAAAGGAACGAAATGATTAAGATGTGATAACGATTTACAACAATTACCTTGTCAGTTGCTCATATATGAAATTTAGTTTTACAACAATATACTCGTAATATTAAATAGGAGTTATAATAATTCCTAAGATTTTCATCCCGCCTATAGTATCACGTTTGATGTAATCTAAACGTAAGAAAAAATAACTTAAACTTCTCTTATAATGTACTTTTCCTTAAAAATCATAATAAAGGTACTTTTCATCTTACGTGTCTATCAATATATATAATATATTACACCTTCTTCTTCTACCTGACAATTTCCCAGCTTTAACCAGGGTCTGCTTTACATGTTGTGAATAGTTTTGGCTAATTGTTTTTACGGCCGCCTGCCTGACATCAACCCTCTTTGGGAATGCATTAATCAGTGATGTCTAAATACTCTTAGAAAGAACACAATTTTGGCTAATTGTTTTTACGGTCGCCTGCTTGACATCAACCCTCTTTGGGAATGCATTAATCATTAATATATAAACGTCATAATTATGATGTTAATATAATTTTTATCCAGCATCTGTACTTGAGTCAAGTCATTGTTGTGACTTCATCTGGGTGGTCCGATGTAATCTCAGGGCACTGAGTACATATACAGAATAGCATAAGCTTTGATGAGTCATTTTCATATTAATATTTGATTAATGTTAAATTTTACATGTCATCGCTGGCGTATTATGTGGTCAATTGAAAGTAATGTTGGGATTATTGTTAAATTTAAATTAGCACGATAGTTGAGTTAGGTGAATGAACGCAATATTGAAGTGGTTGTAGGTTCGAATCTTGCTCTATATTAAAAAAAATCATTTAAATGTAACGTTAAATTCAATTGATTTAATTGACGATCATTTAAGCCTTAGACAGCATATATTTTTTATTAAATATATAGATATTAATTTGACTATAATAAAACAAATTAATAACGAGATCATAATTATATTAAACATTGGAAAATTTTATGTATAAATAGATTTTAGAATTTTTTAATCGACTAACTATAGCAAAATTATTTCCAACCAAATATATGTAATGCCTAGATTATCTTTTGCCAAATATAGCTCACATGAGAAAAGCCAAAGATAATTCGCTCTAGACTCTCATAGCAAAGCTGAAGCACCAAATAACAGTATTGGCTGTTCATAAATTAGAATATCCCATAAACGCTAATTGTGCCCCATGAACAGAATGCCATAATTTTATTATCCACACCCACCACTGACCCAGTAAACGCAAAACTATCATAAATCTGTTATTTAGGTTGGAATCTCATTTTCCATAGGACTCATGACTTTTATTGGATGAAATACATAATTAATGGTACATAAGGAAATTTCATTTAAGTGAGTAGTGGCCTAGTGGTTAAAAGACCTGCTTGTCATGCACGAGGGCGCGGGTTCGATCCTGGTAAGTACCAATGTGATTTGTCCGAGTCATACGTACTTTCTATGAGTATTTAGACATCACTTATTAATGCATTCCCAAAGAGGGTTTATGTCTCAGACGGCCGGTCGTAAAAACAATTAGCCGAAACTATTCACAACATGTAAGGCAGACCCTGGCTGAAGCTGGGAAATTGCCAGGTAGAAGAAGAAAGAAATTTTATTGGAATGAAATTAACGAAACTACGAACTATCTTTCGTCAGTCGGTTAAAACTCGAAATCAATGAAATCCTTAACACATGGCCTTTATCTTTTTACTAGCGCCTTGAAGATAAATATAAATTTTATTATCTTCGCTCCTTTTCTGTGTGTTTTATTACATTTTAACTGTCGCACATTAAAAACCCTATCGTTAACGCTTCAGCAATTCTCATTGCGACATCAGGACTTCATTAATTTTATACCAACTGCGATACTTGACATTCATGATTGTATGGTAATATTTTAAAGGTTTTTGCTTGTTTCGAGAAAGTTAAATAATATGTACTTAATGTATCTGTCACTTAAAATTAAGAGGTTTTCAAGGAAAGAGTGAATAGGCTTTTATGAATGATTGAGATTACCATCTCTGGTAAGTAATAGACAGATGACCTTAGCAGTCCTTAGACATATATTATGTTGAGAAAGTTTGTTTAATACATTAAAAAATATGTCATTAGATTTAATTGATGTGCAACAATAAAATTATTACGTCATTGATGATGACGTCATCATGACATCGTTCTGATAATTGATGGCTATTACTGAATAAAAATTCATTTTAAGTAAAAGTATGTAGTGTATATTAATTTCTATTATTGTATGATACTTTACAGCAATGAATACGGTTGTACAATGACGTAGTCTTATGTAGATTTAAAGCCATTACCGTTATCGTCCTATAAAGCCTTATGACGTCACTCCAAGGCTTGAGAACTGTTGAGAACTGTTAATCCTATGAAATGTGAGGATTATTCAAATATAAAACCTCTTTGGGATACGTATCATTTCCAAAATTCTTCTAGCGATTGGTATCCAGAATTTTTCTTATATAAAATTGTTTAATTTATTTTGATATAAATAATAAATTCGACGTAAAATGAGACGTAAAACACTTCTAAATGACATATGACGTATTTCCAGCATCAAATGCCTTTACACAAACCCCCTAACGCTCGTTATGTCTAGACAAACTGGGTCAAGGGGTTGAATCATCACTTTTATTTACCCTGAGACTAATTTAATTATACAAACAGTAATACGCGTTCGTGTATTATATATAATTTACTTTTAGTGTTAGATTTCGTGTCATCTAGAACTAAAATTGAAAGTCGCTTCAATTACGGCATTTTTGGTAATATTTTAATTTAATTATAATGAGAGCTAAGATTTTCGCGAGTATTCATTTAAATGATACTAATATTTTTCGGATGTACTACGCGATTTCATTTTTGTAAAAAAACCACATACTCGCGATGTTTCGGTTACTTCAAACCGTGATCAGTTTCATTTAAATTTAATTATAATATTTATTCTATAGCATTAAAAATACGTAAATAATAATGTGAAAAAATATACAATATTGACATAAATATAGCATAAGGCATAAATATTTAAAATATTGAATTTTTTCTATTTATAGCAATCCAAAAAATATATACTAGAAAACCAAATAGCCAAACCAAACAGCCATTACTGGGAAAGCCAAGCCAAGCCAAGCCAAATATTGAGCATCGTCTTAACCCAGATGCTGGAAATTACTCGCCATATTATTATGTTTGACAAAAGACATCAAACTCGGTCACCGTCTGATTAAAACATCTCAAATTTTTGTATAGCAAATTTCTTTTCATGAGATAAACTGAGATATTTATAGTTAAGTAATTTAAACTTAATGTTAAATTGACAAATCAAATGTATGTGTAATACTAGTATTTGCTCACGACTTCGTCGGAATTAGTTTCAGAATTAGAAATCTACTCTTCTTAAAGACAGTAGATAAGATTTAGGATTTGATCAACTTATTTTTTCTTTTTCAATTGGATTAAAAGTATCCTATGTCCTTTCTATGTTCTAAGCTATTTCTCCAGTCTCAACCATATCCCATAGCCATTAACCATAGCCATTCTTGAGTTATAAATAGTGTAACTACCACGACTTTCTTTTATATATATAAAAGTTATGTAAGTAAATTCGGTTTGTGTTATTTTCTCGTGAAACACTGAAGAACATAGTCTTTTAGATCTATACCAAATTAATTAACTATAACAAGACCACATGACAAACACTTCCATCTCGTCTGCCCGTGATAACGGTTGCTGCAAAGTAACCGAAACGTCGGGAGTATGTAGTTTAAAATAATAATAAACGTAGTATTTATATATACATATATAACGGTCACGAACAAACAAGATTTGAATATAAAACATAAAAGAAAAAACTATTTCAATCAAATATATCAATTTTTATTGAAAATCAATCAAAATATAGAATTATTTGTACCTATATATAAAAAATCAGTCATTGTGTATGACTTATGTCTGTATATTTATCGTTTAAGAATGCTGTAGCTAGCGGAAATGTAATTACAATTGTTAATCTAATTAATTTATTTATTCTCATTCCTCGTTGTATGTCACTTGTTGTTTTATCTACAATATTTTTATTACACGGTCAATAAATACAGAATTATAAAGTACTAGTTTTTGCTCGCGACTTCGTCCGCATTAATTTCGGCATTAGTAATATATGTATAGCTGACCGGGCGAACTCTATTCCGTCTTACAGGCCATAAATAACCAGATATTAGAATGTATTAAATATTTTTTTCTTTTTCAATCGAACAGAATTAAATATCCTATGTCCGTCTCCTGGTTCTAAGCCATCTCTCTACCAATTTTCAACCATATCCGTACAGTCGTTCTTGAGTTATAAATAGTGTAACTAACACGACTTTCTTTTCATTAGGATAATATTGATATCTTTGTAATAATATACAAGGAAATCATATATTTTTTTGTATTTTTCTTTCCATCTAACGAACATCAATTCCCGTGATGTTATCTCATGCACTTCATTCAAACAATTTAACTTTAATGCTGACGCGTGACACAGCGTCGTAATGATGATGGTGCAAGTTATGAGATACAGCGATTATATTAAAAACACTATATATATAATTTGACTTAGCTATATGCAATTATACGATATAAAATGTACTTATAATTATTTATTATATGCTTAAGTATATAGTGAAGGAATGAGACTTAAATCTTTCGATATATTAAGAAAATAGTGCCCAATAATATTAACAATAGATTTTGTCTGTATATATTTTCGTTATAAATTACAGACATAGGAAAGCCGATAACTTATAAGGGGTTTCAGTATAATTTTATATTTAATTATAATATGAACCTCAAAATAGTCTAATTTTAAGATGAAAATGTCAGAAAAGGAGGACTTGAAGGCAACAAATTTTGTGCTATGTTTCTTCAATATATACTAAACTATGCACTATCTGAAGATGTGTACGAAGCATTACTATAATATATAAAAAGAAATCATGTAATTACCTATTTCACACCTTTCTTACCTACATAATCACATTTAAACTATATCTCAAGAACCAAAACAAACAAACAAACAAACAAACATGTCTCTAATTCTTAATTTCCCTCACTAAGTTAATAACTTGCGCCACCCCCTTGTAAATAACATGCAACTTTTCAATTGAGTCTCATTACAGCCCGTGGTAGATATATCCAGATATTAATCCCGGGACATGATACAAATGACTTTACATCTATACATATAATAAAATTGTAGAAAAGTGCTGTCTGTACATTGAAAATAAAAATAAAAAAAATAGCAGGGGTTATTGTTATGTCGATGTCGAACCCAAAAATGTAATTAACTTTTTTTTTGTCTGTTTGTTTGTTCACGCTTATCTCAGAAACGGCTGATCCGAGTTGGATGCGGTTTTCACGAATATATTGTGGTATGCTTCAGTTACGCTTTAGTGTTTGTTTCATGTCAATCGGTTCATAAATAAAAAAGTTATGTCAAATTAAAGAATCACGTCGAACAGAGTCGCGGGCACAGCTAGTTCTGTAATACAGTCCCGGGATATCATGACATTGATCATGTGATTCAAATCGCGTCATGAATCATGTGGGATTTGATTAGTTATAATTAAAATCAATCATTGAATCGCTAAGTAACAAATATTTGTTCTTTAGAATTTTTGATTTTCAATTAACTGAGTATGACAGTATTTTTTTCTATAATAATTCGTTTTCTCTAACAGTTATTTAACTACAAAATTTCATAATTTAATTAAATAGCCGAATACAGTATGTTCAAAAACAATATAAACTACTTGACTTACAAATTAGTATTAGAAGTAACAACAAGGAAATTAATTTATAAAATGACAAGGAGATATATTATATTAAATATATATACATACATATATGTATATTAAATATATATTATATTAAATATACAGGGTGACTGGTGAATTACTATCAATATTTAAGGACAATACTTGGTACATGATTCTCATTCGAATTATGTAAAAAAAATAGGCACTTAATTTTTGACAAAATTTCCGTATAAATAAATAAAGTGTTGACACGTTCCAAGTGTTCCAAGTGTGGACGCGTGCGGCGGCGTGCTGATACAACACTACGCCGCCGACGCGTATGTGTGAGTGTGTGTGTATACCTAATCTGTAGGGTGTTCACACGATGCGTAATTAATAACATAACTTTTGGTTAACTTTACTTAGAAGTTTATTAATATTTATGTTATATTAATTTTTATTTTGTCATATATGATCGTCAAATATCACGTCCTCAAATATCGATAGTAATTCACCAGTCACCCTGTATATATACAATGACGTAATCCTTTCAACACCCTGTATAAAACGTCAGTAACTTGACATTTCATAGTGTCATTCAATTGTCACTGTCACGATTATTAAATACAAAGTTTGATTTATTTGAGGTAACATTAAATTAAATAACAATAGAAATATTCTTAAAAAAATAATGTTGCCAGAATCATGTTTGCAATTGAGTTTTAAGTATAAAAAATGTTGCCATGAAAAAATTTCTTTTTTGATATCTAATTATGACTACTAATATTATAAATGCTAAAGTAACTCTGTCTGTCTGTCTGTTACGCTTTCACGACTAAGCCACTGAACTGATTTTAATGAAATTTGGTACAAAGATAGAGTAGACCCTGAGAAAGAACATAGGATAGTTTTTGTCCCAGACTTTTGAAAGGTTCTCTTGGAAACGCTATATAACCGAACTCTACGCGGGCGAAGCTGCGGGCGGAAAGCTAGTATATAAAAGTTTTTGTTACACGTCTGTTCGTGTAGATCTTCCGAGCCATGTTTATGGTTAGTATATCAAGATAAGAAACGGTTAACAATGTCAGAGGTAAAATAAATTTAGTCTTCTAACTTGAGTTAGTTTTATTTAACCGAGATTTATTATAAGCCAGTTTACTTTATATTCAAGATTTTAAGCTTGTTTTCTTCAGAATGTGATTTATCAGTACTTATATTGATTGTTATATATACTAAAGCAAAAGTATTAAATTTATTTTGTGACTGGTGAATTACTATCGATATTTGAGGACGTGATATTTGACGATCATATATGACAAAATAAAAACTAATATAACATAAATATTAATAAACTTCTAAGTAAAGTTAACCAAAAGTTATGTAATTAATTACGCATCGTGTGAACACCCTACAGATTAGGTATAGACTCACACTCACACATACGCGTGTCGTGACGTAGTGTTGTATCAGCACGCCGCCGCACGCGTCCACACTTGAACACTTGGAACGTGTCAACACTTTATTTATTTATACGGAAATTTTGTCAAAAATTAAGTGCCTATTTTTTTTACATAATTCGAATGAGAATCATGTACCGAGTATTCTCCTTAAATATTGATAGTAATTCACCAGTCACCCTGTATAATAGTATCATCTAAATATGGTGAATTAAGCCAGGGTTAAGAATGAATGAAACTTCCATATTCCAGACTCCGGGCAAAAACTACCAATGGCAATCCCAGTTTGATAGTGATGCGCTAATATCGATAGTTTTGTATACATAAACTTTTAATAAGTACTTTAGAGTCTAACTTTTGATATATGAAAAAAATATCATATAAAATATATATGATTATATTGTGTGTGAATGTCAGTGGTGGCCTAGTGGTTAAAAGGGCCCGCCTCTCGTGTACGAGGGCGCGGGTTCGATCCTGGCAATTACCAATGTGATTTTTTCGGAGTCATATGTACTTTCTAAGAGTATTTAGACATCACTGACAGATGAAGGAAAACATCGTGAGGAAACCTGGACTTATATCACAATTATAAGTTTGAAATCACCAACCCGTCTTGAGCAAGCGTGGTGATTAATGCTCAAACCTTCTCCATGTGAGAAGAGACCTCTCAGCAGTGGGCTCTGATAGGATGATGATGATATTGTGTGTATATTCGAGTTGAAGCTTTTTTAAATATGTTTTTGTCTATAGCCCTTTCAACATATTTTTTAATGTAAATTATCGTTTTTCCTTCTTAATAGGACGTTATATTAAAAAGTTTCGTTTCGTCTCTATTAATTTGAAGCGACAACCTATCTGATTGGAACTTAATCACCAATTTATCGATATTTAATATAAGTAAATAAAAATTGTAATATATCGATATTGGACATCACTATAACAGAATGCGGTGCTGTAAGTCGCTGTGTGAATGAATACAGATTTCATCTCCCGTAAGTCCATCTCTCTCACACGTATTATATTTGTATATGAATGAAAGAGACAGCGTTATGTTGGGTTCAAAAGAAAAAGGTTGCAAGTTTTTTTATTTTGGAATTAATCTCTGACTTTCGCTGTACGTTGTTTTTTATTTCGATTGATTGCTGCAAAATAAGCTTGTTTCAAAAGAATAACATATACCTAATACAAATTTAGGGAATTTGTTAAATGCAGTAACATGGTTAAAAAATAACAAGAAACTTTGTATTTTCGGTTCATATTTAATGTTATACAAACAGATTAACTTTTTTTACTTTTTGTTGTATCGTAATAAAAAATTTAATTGTTTACTTAAAGTTGTAAAATTTTTAAGACTGAAAATTATCAGAATTTAAAGCAAGCCATTATAATACAACACTTTTAATTAATTTAAAATTATTTTAAGCCTAAATTAGGTGTAAATTATTGAGGTCCACATCAAATAAAAGGTCATAATAATGAAATATTAAGTCATAATATATTACACTTTAGGGAATACTTTTTATTATACATATATTATCCCTAGATGATAATTAAACTATTTTTATATAGTAATAATTAAATTAATATTAATTAATTATTTCTTTTATTAATTATTGTAATGTAAATATTGATAATAATAATATATTTTGATGATTGATGGATTTTAGTATACATGAAAAATGTTTTTTAATTAGCCTTAATTGCAATAATTTCCACAGCATGTTTATATGTCATTTCTCGTAATAACTCCTAAACTATGTTCATATATTATATATATATATGTATGTATATATTAAATTTGTATATAACATTCAGGTCAAGTGGATTCCTATATATATAACGTCTTGATTCTCATCCTAGATATTTAGGTCAAACAAACATAGTTTAGACTAAACAGAGAGGAAATTTTATAGAGGAAGATGACTGTTGAAACATGTACTGGGACTTATTGAAGGTAGTTTGAAGATCAACATTTAATATAGAAAAAGTAACAAGAAAATATTATATATATATATATATATATATACATATATATATATATATATATACTAGAAGACCCGGCGAACTTCGTATCGCCCGTATCGTAAAGAAATATGTGTTACGTTTTTTATTTATATTTTTGAAGTTTACCTATTAAAGCCATAAATCTCCGTGTTTTGAAGTACGACAGAATGATTGACATATTACTTACTCGTCAAATCTAATGTCAAAAAAAACGTTTGTATCAACAACTACTAATAAATTAAAAAATAATAAAAAAAAACATTATCCAAAATTGTGAATCTAAACAATTCCCAGTTCCCCTTGAACATACACAAAAAATTTCATCAAAATCGGTCCAGTCGTTTGAGAGAAGTTCAGTGACATACACACTCACAAAAGAATTACATATATATAAAGATAAAGATATATGACGTAGTCCTTTCAACACCCTGTATAAAACGTAAGTCACTTGTCATTTTATAGTCATTCAATTGTCACTATCACATTTTTTAAATACAAAGTGACGTTGACAGCTTCTAATATTGAGATTAATTTCAATACCAATAAATTTAACTTTACTTTCAGATTACCTTTTAATATACATCTGATTTCTTGTACACAAATAATGTTCTTTGTACAATATATTCATAATAACAATTTATCTGTAGCGAATGCTAAACTCGTTCGTATCAAAGCCCGCGCGGTCAATGACCTCCGCGGCGCTAAAATAGAATGAAAGAATGCCCGCCATTTCAATTCTAACCTCCAAATTGTTTTACAACTTCACGCGTACTAAGTTTAACATTAAATATACATACTTACTGGCCGTATGTTGTATTGGAACTTTTTATTAAAAACAAAAAAAAAGAAAACAAAAACAAGCCAGTATTTTCGAGACCTCTAACATGTAAAGAACGTATTGTATTTTTTGAATTTGGAACTATCAAACAATAATTCTGTACAGAACGTAATGTATTTTTTGAATTTGGAATTATCGAACAATAATTCTGTAAAGAACATAATGTATTTTTTGAATTTGGAACTTTGAAACAATAATTCTGTGAAAAACATAATGTATTTTTTGAATTTGGAACTGTCAAATGTATGATTAAAATTAAAAGAGGTTTTAAATCATATACGACCTTCTTTAAGTTCAAACATTCGATTGACACAATTAAAATCCCTTAATATCAGGTCAAAAAACTCTCAATTGATTAAAGTTATGAGTGAATTTGTTCATGCGGGTTATTGTGAGTGTCAGGAGTCGAAGTCAGAGTTCATACATATATATTATATATATATAAATATATATATTGATGGTTAATTTGTATGAAAACTAATATTAAAACGATATTATCACAATAATAATTACAATACTTCCCAGCGCAATTTAACAATGTATGCAGTAAGATTACAAGATCAATTCCATTACATTACCGTTGTAGAATATAGGAAATAGAATTAATATTATATAATCTGTATATAAAATAAAATATAAATCAAACAAACAGATACGCATATTATTACTAATTAATAGCGTCATTAAAATATCATAAAAGACGCCATAACTCAATATAAACTGAACATAATTTTGGTAGCCATAAATAAGAACCAGTTATACTTACATCAAATCAATTAATTATTAATTGGATTGTTATGAATGAAATATATGTTAGTATTATAGAAAAAAATATTAAATTATGCAAAATATAGAAGGCTATATACAGGGTGACTGGTGAATTACTATCGATATTTGAGGACGTGATATTTGACGATCATATATGACAAAATAAAAATTAATATAACATAAATATTAATAAACTTCTAAGTAAAGTTAACCAAAAGTTATGTAATTAATTACGCATCGTGTGAACACCCTACAGATTAGGTATACATACACACACACACGCATGCGGCGGCGTTGTGTTGTATCAGCACGCCGCCGCACGCGTCCACACTTGGAACACTTGGAACGTGTCCACACTTTATTTATTTATACGGAAATTTAGTCAAAAATTAAGTACCTATTTTTTTTACATAATTCGAATGAGAATCATGTACCGAGTATTCTCCTTAAATATTGATAGTAATTCACCAGTCACCCTGTATATGTATATAAAGATTTAAATATTGGTTCCTTTCACGTATTCAACAATAAAATACATTATACTTATAAAAATCTCTTCTAAAATGTTATTCCTTTAATATTCTGTAAGTCAGGCTTCTATTCCTTTAAAGATATATGGATAAGCCACGAACAATTCCTTTAAAAGGTAACATTACGCCCACGGACTTAGAAACTTGGGACTTATGTATGTCTTTATCTTATATTCATATGATCATACATTAAAACGATTTATATGACTTTGGATTTTATTATACTGTGATTAAAGTTCAATTTTCATAACTAATTTTGTAGTAACATTCATATATAACATAAAATATATTCTATATAAAACCTCTTTTGTCATATACATAGTCTGGCCATAAATACTGCTACAATTAAAAATTTAAAAAAATATTACATTTGAATTTGGAATCTGTAATTTTTATATAATTTTTCAATGAGTTTCCTTATATACATTATTCAATATATTGTTATATTAAAATGTAGTGATGTGATAAAGAAAACCGAATCCACTACAATATGTATATAATATATTGGGTGTATTTAATATCATCATCTATCAGAGTCCACTGCTGAAAGGCCTCTTCTCACATGGAGAAGGTTTGAGCATTAATCACCACGCTCGCTCAAGACGGGTTGGTGATTTCAAACTTATAATTTGAATTATAAGTCCAGGTTTCCTTACGATGTTTTCCTTCACCGTCAGTAATGTCTAAATAGTCTTAGAAAGTACATATCTTAGAAAAATCACATTGGTACTTGCCAGGATCGAATCCGCGCCCTCGTGCATGAGAGGCCTTTAACCACTAGTATTTAGCGCACTATTAAAACCTTTCGAATGCAAAAGTTACGAAATTTATATTAAAATACGGTCAAATCTTGTTTGATTTGAATTTGAAATGTTATCGTAAGCAAGAATCAATGAATTTAGAGGCTTCTGTGAATTAAATTGTTTTATTAGTATTAGAAGATAAATATAAAATATATTTATTATTATATAGTAATCTATATTTATACTTGGGAAAGGCCTATGTCTTGCAGTGGAAATCGTTCGGCTAAATGAATGAATCTAAATTTAATTAGATATAAGACTTTCGAGTATTCATTTAAATGAAACTAATATTTTTTCGGATTATTATTGTAAAAACTACATACTCCCGACGTTTCGGTTACTTTTCATCAATCATCACGAACAGAGAGAGTGAATGCGTGAATCCGAAAAATATTAATTTCTTTTAAATTCTTAATTTCTTTCTCAAAATTATCTTTACATTACATATAACGAATGCTTTGTTATTCACGTGTTTTCTTAATAATAATAATTTATATTTCTTTTTTATGAAAACGATAAATTTTATAACGCTGAAGATTTAGTAGGAAATAAATACTATTTCACATATTATATCGATTTTTTAAAACAAATTTGACTCACGATCAAAATTAAAAAGCACATGAATTTTAAATATAATTAATCAATAAAACCCAAAAAATTAAGTACATTTAAAACTATCAATCATTTCAATCGTCATCGGCCTATCAGAGCCCACTGCTGAAGGTCTCTTCTCACATGGAGAAGGTTTGAGCATTAATCACCACGCTTGCTCAAGACGGGTTGGTGATATCAAACTTATAATTGTGAAACTATAAGTCCAGGTTTAATCACGATGTTTTCCTTCACCGTATATCAGTGGAGTCTAAATACTCTCAGAAAGTACGTATCACTCCGAAAAATCACATTGGTACTTGCCAGGTTTGAACCCGCGCCCTCGGCAACGAGAGGCGGACCCTTTGACCACTAGGCCACCACTGACTCAATCATTTCAATACTATACTTTAATATTAAGAAATTATATTTCTACCAATATAATATATAGAAAATTTTAATAGTAATTAAATTTATATAATTCCTTCAATAAACATATATTATAAGTGTAGGCACATAACTAATAGCACTTAATATATCTATGTCTAAATAACATTTTCTATATAAATTCTAATAGACACGCCAACGTTTTGGAAGCCTGGCAACAATTACCAAATTCCCTGCACCCATATTGTTTTAGTAGGTCATTAACCTGACGGGGTGACGAAAATATCGATAGATTTTTAATCGATATAAATATATCGATATATCTTATTTGTCAGTGAAGACATCTTCATTCATAAAAGGTTTTAATTAAAATTAGCCAAAACTATTCACAACATGTAAGGCAGACTGGCTAAAGCTGGTTAATTGCCAGGTAGAAGTCATTGAAGACATCATGTCTGGTCGTAGTCAAATAAAATTTATTTACAGTATAATAAGTGAATGCTAATATAATCGAGTGATGGGAATACAAATTATGTTATCGATGGTGGCGCATCACTAAAAGGAAGTTCAATCAATAATTATAGTCCTTATAATTATAGTGACAAAGTTTAAAATGCTTTACATATAACAAAACATTCCGTCGATTGTAGGAAGCTGTTTATTTTTGTCGAATCAATTAGAATAATTGATTTCACAGATACATAGGCGTTGTTTATTTCGTCGAAGAAAAGATTTGTTGGTTTTTTTGGACGCAGGGAATTTGAGATCAAAGGAAATCTAGATTTATGGGACGACAAATTTGTAAATTCAAGGAAAATACACTATTATAATTATTAATATTCTACTGGTAAATTCTTGTATATAAAATTCTCGTGTCGCGGTGTTAGACAGAGAACTCCTCCGAAACGGCTGGACCGATTTTAATGAAATTTTTGGAGCATATCGAATATGTCTGAGAATCGGCCAACATCTATTTTTCATAATCCTAAATCATAAGGTTTCACCTTTAATTTTTTTCCGACGAAATTTTTTGTTTTATTTTTTCATAATGTAGCATTAAAAAATACTATTTTTTTTTATTTTTTTTACTTTTTTTTATCACCAAGCCCTATTTTTTTATATGACAAAACGTTTGCCGGGTCAGCTAGTTTTATATATCATGAACAGATTGACAGACAGACTTTCTATTATACATACAAATGTGGATGTATGTTGGTATGCGTTACAGTAATCTTCGCACTTACATTAAAGGGCTTATGTATTAATATTCAGTGACAGTACTTTATTATAATTATGAGTAAGGACCATTCATTAAAGACATATCTGAACCACAATTACTTGAACTATACATATAAACTTTACGTATCAGAACCAAGTTCTTATTACTCTGGACGAAACAAACTCATAAAAAAACTGCCCTTAATTCGAATCTCATTAAAACAAACGCTAAAATATAATTTTCCAATCAATTGTGAAGAAAATAACAAATTAACTTTGAGGGTATTTCGACATCCATTATAAAGAGACCTTCGCGCGCCTTAATACAGTGGGCTGGTAGAGGTCATTTAAAAACAAACTGAGATCTATGTCCGATGAATATTGAATGAATTCACTTCATTGACTGAATCATTAAAATTCATAGCGTCATTTAATATTACTATGAAAAGGGCTACGCTTTAACACGCGAGTTAAAAGTGTTGGGTACATTACTAAATGTTGCGTATAGAATATATTAAAAACAATTCCTTGTATAAATATTATAATAAATTGAACTCAATACATTCAAAATAATTTTATTTATTTATATTGTAGATTTTTTTAATGTAATAATATATGACTTACATACACACGATAGATCACCCAAAATTTAGACATCGTTGTTTTACCTGGAAAAAAAAAAACAAATATTAAAATAAAGCTTATAAATAAAAAAATTACTAATCCATTTTGTGGTGTATGTCATCATATGTCATTGAAAATATAATTTCGCAACGCCATATGTGTTAGAGCAACCATAGCTAATATTTGTCTTAATATAACTTACGACACTTATGAAATACGAGTTATATGGAAATTTTTATGCTATGGCTTCATTCGCACTGGGATGTATGGAAATTTTGACATTGACGTAATTTTTGGAGGGAAATATTAAAGACGTTTAGTAGTCAAATGACAGATGAGTGGATATAATAATAGTATTCGATAAAAAAATATCTTCATATAATGTGTTATTAAATAAATAAAAACAAGTTTTTATGCATATAAAAACATTAATAAGTTGTTGAGTAATGTAGTTTTACCTTTTATATATACATATATGTATATATTTCTTAGCAAAGATTCTTAACAAGACATCGTATAGAACTGATATTTATCTATAGAATTTCGTAAACCGTAAAGTAATTTTTGAGTAAAACAGTAACAGACATCTAGATTCATCCCTATTAACCTATTTAAACAAAAAAAACATTAATCCTATATAAAAAAAAAGTTCAAATAAACACTTAATAATTAGAATGGCCTAGTTCATTGATTACTAACTTCATTCAACAGACCTCATTTCCGTAACCATACATATCAGAAATGGAGCGAACCAGACAAGGCTGACCCGTGGCTAGGAATAAAATAAACCAACTTACAGCTCATGAATATATTGTTAGAAAAGTTTTATCACCAACCAAGATTGATCTATACGTTCATACGAATAAAAGCATATGGCGGATCAAATTAGTTCAGTATAACATCTGTTTTAAAACATGTCCTACATAGTATTTCCTTAATTTATTTTAATTTATAATAGTTAAAATCCCATTGTTATTTAAATATTATTGTGTAAATATTACACTGATTCATATGTTTAAGTATTTGGGCCACGTTCTCATTGTCACACATATAAATTTCATTGTATACATTACTTTATTTAATATGAATGTAATTTGATATAAATATTGCAATCCCGTAATGTATATGTTTAAAACAAAACAAATATCAATAAAAAATGTATATCATTTTACAATAGTTCCGTGATAGCTGACAATGTAAAATCTATTTTATTTATATGACAATAAAGATTATATTGTAATGTATCTCTAAATATTGCAATACAATTTCACACATATACGCAATGTTTGTCGTAATAAAATGATATCATCAGAAAAAACTACAAATGTCTTACTGATTCTATTACTTTTAGCTTATAAAATGGATATATCTATTGTTAATTTCAATAATATTATTGTTGCCAATCTACAAGCGTATTGAGATCAAACAGAATTTAAATCAATCCATATTTTCGTATTTCAATCATACGCAGACATTCTGAGTTTTATCATAAATTTTGATCAAAATAATCGAAATTCTGTTAATACTATATAAGTCTACCAACATACAAACTTAATTAAATATATTTGTAATGTTGGTATAACTGTTTTGAACCGGATAAATAGACAAACGTAATGCGATTCTATTTCCTGAGACTCAGATATCCGATTGGCGGCAATCCAAAATAATATACATTCAACGTTAAATTTACTGTATAAAATACATTCAAGGATTTACAGATTATATCGATTTATATGTAATAAATATTGTATATATGTCCCAATTAATAAAATTATAGGTTATAATTACGATAATTACATACAATGATGCTCTTTCACGTTGATGTCAGAAACTTCTAGAGATTGATAACCAAAGAACCTTCACTATAAGATAACCACAAATAAAACTTTTCACAAGTCTACTACATAAGTATAATACTTTAAACAACTAATTAAAACACGTAAATTAAGAAAATATTTACCACAATGACAATGACATTTCTAATAATCAATAATGTTGACTGTTCTGAAAAAAGAAACAGATTAAATAGGTCGAAGTAAGTGTTGTCATGAAAGTAAATTAACAAAGACTATTTATAAAGATTGCACTGTACTACTCGGTAACCGAATAAAAATAAGCGGGTCATAAAAACCGAAACCCGGTTACTGTTGTTACAGGAAATGCGTATTAAATCTATATGTGAATTATAAACAGTATTTAATGAATTACTGTTTGGGATGCTTACGAAATTAGGTGTCCATCTGTTGATTACAGTTACTCTTAAAGTTTTTCTATTATTTAATAATTATTAATATGTGTTTTAATATTAATGTATATTAAAATAAAAGTAAAATAATAATTAATATCACATAGATCTATAAATAGTTAAATTATAATTCTAAACTATTAAAAGTAATAAAATATCAATGACCAACGCCGTCCTCATCCTACACTTATAATAAATCACATAATCTATAGCATTATTTGAGCACGAGCTGTAACTTGAGAGCTATCAAAGAGCTCTTTTAGTGCTAGTCAGATGTTCCTTTGTGAATTTCAATTCATTCATTCTTTCATTCGAGCAGGTGAACGAATTATTCGAAAAAACATTTCAAATTTTACCGCCATTTTTAATCCAGGTGTAAATATA
This sequence comes from Danaus chrysippus, assembly GCA_916720795.1. NCBI lineage: Eukaryota > Metazoa > Arthropoda > Insecta > Lepidoptera > Nymphalidae > Danaus > Danaus chrysippus. The sequence goes on from CAKASE010000068.1 coordinate 1,423,455, forward strand.
TATTTTTCTAAAAAGTATTGTTATAAATATAATTTGGAGAACAAATATGATATTTACTAGTATTAAAATTCCATATAGGTAATTACTGGTGCTTCTTATAGCTTATATATCGTTTAAGCCACTATCATAATTTTAAATCTAAGAGGATCATAAGTGTTCAAGGATGATTCATTACAATTTACAAGCTATCATAAAGAACGACCGCTGGAGAGGTTTTATATGGACTTTATATCCAAGTAGAGTTTCAAGTATAAAGGTCAAAAAGTTTTTTCGACGTCATCTCAAAAGTTAAAGCCAAAAAAAACCTTTAATTTTACGGAAGACGAATGAATCTTGAAATTTAAAAAGCTCCAACCAGGAAACATTTACCAGTTTATTAACATTTCAACACAAGTTTTTCATCATTAAATTATCATAGAGAAATTATCTCAAGATGGAAAAGATATTCCTTGACTTTCATTGACAATTAATAAATGGGAATTCTTGACGAGTCTGTCTGTATAAGGGATGTTGCTATTTGTGTCAGACGGTTACTAGCTCTGAACTAGTGTTGGGCGATAATATCGATAAATGATTAAATACATTTTCAAGTAAACTCTTAGTATTGTCTAATTTTAAGAGATATATGAAAATATATATCAATAAAAACCAATTTTTATTGGATTTTGTTATTACGTCAGTAATATTATCTGAAAAATAATAAAAGTAATGTAATTGTCTGTAGAAAACATAAAAATATATTTCATGAGTTTAGATTAATTAGTATCATCATTATAAAACAAAACAAAATGTAGACCAGAGCTTTGTTATAGATAATAAAAACCGTATAACTTATCGATAAATAACATCACTTATAATCAAAGGTAAAAGCAGATCCCATCCATACCTGGCGACACTGACGGACGTTTTAAATAGCTTACTTTTTTGGCACTGACTTTCACCAATGACTCATAGTTTTCACTTTATTTAAACTTACCTATATCAGATTTCATTTGTCATGATTTGACATTTACGTGTTTGATATTTATAATTATTTCCACTGGTAACTTTCATTTTACTTAAACTTTTTAGACAGCAACACCAAATATTATGTCAAAACAAAAATTATTGTAACTTTAAAATTCATAATATAATAAATTTTAATGAGTCTTGAGAGGTTTTAAAACAAAAACTGGTAAGTAAGGAGATATCATTTAAACATTTTTTAAACGCGGAAACAGCCACTGTGTACATAGTGTATACATCGATAAATAATTTATAAAACACTTCTGTAGTTAGCCTTCGGTTAAATATAAAATACTTATTGACTCAAGTGCTATAAGAATGCACAGCTTGTATGATCAAGATCGGTTTATTTTTGAACCAAGGTTTAATATTTGAACCATTGCCGGTCACTGCTTTGGTTAAATATTATTACGAAAAAGTTAAATACGCGATTTTATCCGTTTATAAAAGTTAAATATTCGATTTTAGTTGAATTTCTTTATAATACCTAGTACCTTATTACGTTCATTATTTTGATTATACCTATTAAAATATTTTCATTATAAAATGTAGATATAACTATTAATAATAAAAATGTACCTAATATTAATAAGAACTACCTAATAATATAATTCGTCACAATATAAGCATTAGTTTTGATCAAATTCTAAGCTTTCTAAGCTGTTGTTCGTACAGTATATAAGCTGTGTTTTATCAGCATCTAAATTAGACGTGATCTATCTGTAATTGCTGCACCAGTTTCTGATTGCTGTAACTATAATGTAAGCTGGATCCGCGCCAACTTCGTTACTCTACGATATGATATGACAATGTGATGAATTAGTTCTTTTCGATGCGCGCGTTTTTTGAGCGTTTTTTTTATTATAAACGATCGTTTTTGTTCGTAATATTCGAATAATCGTTTAGTTGTATGGAATTGAGTTCTTACACTAAGTAAACGAATGTATTGAACGTATTTATAAATATTGCTCTGGAAATAGATTGATTTTAATTAACATAAAATTGAAAATACATAGATAGTAAAACCAGTTATATAATTTATCATAATGTGTAAGATATTTAGAAATTATCTATTTAAATATAAATGTAACTAAAAATTCCTTCTCGATTATATCCTTTTCATATGAAATTTAAAACATCGCATATATAAGTCAACTTTGTTGAAGCTATAAATATGTCACGCGTCTACGCTCGGAACAGACGGCGAATATGAGATTATGAGAAAAACGCGTGTAAATTCCTAAGAAAATAGTACGTACTGTATATGAAAATTTATTTTTATTTCTACTCTATTGCGTAGAATGATTACTACTTTGTATTGTAAGCGAAACAGATAGTTTTGAAGTTATCCATTCATACTAATAAATTGATGGTATTAGGTATATACGAGGATTTATAAATGAAAAAAGTATTGACTATACAAAATCGTGGTAAGGATAAAAATATGTTTTTCGCTAGAGATAACAGCAAAAAGGTGAATAAAAACATTTATATAGATTTTTCATCTATATACAGGGTGACTGGTGAATTACTATCAATATTTAAGGAGCATACTCGGTACATGATTCTCATTCGAATTATGTAAAAAAAATAGGTACTTAATTTTTGACCAAATTTCCGTATAAATAAATAAAGTGTGTACACGTTCCAAGTGTACCTAGTGTGGACGCGTGCGGCGGCGTGCTGATACAACAACACGCCGCCGCGCGCGTATGTGTGAGTGTGTAGTGTAGAGTAATCTGTAGGGTGTTCATACGATGCGTAATTAATTACATAACTTTTGGTTAACTTTACTTAGAAGTTTATTAATATTTATGTTATATTAATTTTTATTTTGTCATAAATGATCGTCAAATATCACGTCCTCAAATATCGATAGTAATTCACCAGTCACACTGTATAATTTTTTAATGAAATTTTTCATTGCTATAATTTTGTACTTTTCCGTTAATACTACCAGTCTACAGTCACAAGTAAACGTTTTTGAGATAAGTATATATTTACACTCGTACTTAGGAAAGGGTTAATACAGAGGGTAGTATGAATGAAAGTGAAGATTACCACCCAAATACTCCGCTTATGTTTTGTTTCATCAAGTACTTAGGTTTTATATTGGAGTAATGATGAGGGGAGAGATACTTTATAGTTAATTTGAGATATATATATAACAAAATACATACATATATTTAATCCAGAAATAAAAGTATAGCGTTTAAGGTGGTCGTGATGGCCTAGTGGTTAAAGGCCCGCCTCGCATGCATGAAGGCGCGGATTCGATCCTGACAAGTACTAATGTAATTTTTTAGAGTCATATTTACTTTCTAAGAGTGTTTTGGACACCACTGACAGATGAAAAAAATATCGTGAGGAAATATGGACTTATATCAAATTATAAGTTTGAAATCACCAACCCGTCCTGAGAAAACGTGGTGATTAATGCTCAAACCTTCTCCATGTGAGAAGAGGCAGCTCAGCAGTGGGCTCTGATAGGCTGATGATGATGCTTAAGATACATAATGTTTAATTCCTTGTATCTATGCACGATAGTTTAATTAGTTAAAATTAGGATATTATATTCCCCAAGTCGCAGATTTAAAACTTCTTTAGATCATATGTTATCTATTTAAAATTATTAGCTCACCAAACATATGAAAAATAAAAATTCAGCCTTCACAGAAACCTTGAAACTCAATTCAGTTTAACACCAATATCCCATACGTTATATTAAACAGGAACGCGATATTACAAACAATATGTACTTATATCTATTATTAGACAAATTAAAACTATGCTCAAGTAAACTACACTTGGCCTATAACGAGAATAGTTTTAAATATTTACTGCACTTGACCTAAATTTTATAACTAAAATTTTAACGTAAACCTGCCCGATGAGATATTATTTATGGATACACAAATCTCTCATTGTTATAGCTCATATTATATACTAATAAACATGAAAAAGGAATAGAAAATTTACAGCATAATAGATTTTTATTTATATAAAGAAATGTCTTAATAAATTTAACTAATGGTCAAGTTACTTAAGATATACATGTATACATACATACATATAATTCGTTTTCTTAATATAATTCAATTTAATTTCATTCAAAATCACACAAACATTTAAGTCCATACAAATAAATCTTGGCGAATATCCTGAAATAATTCGCACATGTGTGTGACTGTTGAACATGCGCATGCGCATTTTCTAATCATTAGTAATATATTCTACAATCTTCTGGATATAAAATTAAATTGACAAATAAATAATTTTATTTATTTATTAGAATTTTTAATTAATATTAAACATCGTCAATACATCAAGGCAGTACAAACAGATATTTCGTTTTAAATAAAACAATATAAGATTGAATCAAATATATTTTTTCAATCGGTTTCATTGAATGAAACGCTGTTTGTTATTTCGGAAGCCATGAGTCATGATATCAAAAAAAGTCGAGTAAAACTCAACATGTGCGAAGTAATGGGAACACGAAGATGGATAAACTGTAAATAGGTCATAGCGCCGAGCATACATATGTAACGTATAAAGATACAGTTTGATGTATTATATAGAACTTACAGTCGAATTCCTCTTAAGAAAGATGGTGTAAAAGTGAAAGGACTTCTATTCTAGAATATTTAGAAGTTAGAAATCTGTTGAGATTTAAATAAAAATTTGATTACAGAATTTATCAGTGCTTTCTGTATATAATCAAAATAACGTCTTAAAAATAAATACAATTTCCTTAAGATAAGTTTGTATTGTCACACGTAACACAATTTTCAGTTCTACACCTGGGTCACAAGTCCCAGTCACTGTTGAAGCTCCTCTCACTACAACGATGGACCCGACACACGCACCGTGAATACATTGAATGATGAGAGGTTTCGTCTCTCTATATATATTAAACCTACACCTGGGTCACAAGTCCCAGTCACTGTTGAAGCTCCTCTCACTACAACGATGGACCCGACACCCGCACCGTGAATACATTGAATGATGAGAGGTTTCGTCTCTCTATATATATTAAACCTACACCTGGGTAACAAGTCCCAGTCACTGTTGAAGCTCCTCTCACTACAACGATGGACCCGACACACGCACCGTGAATACATTGAATGATGAGAGATTTCGTCTCTCTATATATATTAAACCTACACCTGGGTCACAAGTCACAGTCACTGTTGAAGCTCCTCTCACTACAACGATGGACCCGACACACGCACCGTGAATACATTGAATGATGAGAGGTTTCGTCTCTCTATATATATTAAACCTACACCTGGGTCACAAGTCCCAGTCACTGTTGAAGCTCCTCTCACTACAACGATGGACCCGACACACGCACCGTGAATACATTGAATGATGAGAGGTTTCGTCTCTCTATATATATTAAACCTACACCTGGGTCACAAGTCCCAGTCACTGTTGAAGCTCCTCTCACTACAACGATGGACCCGACACACGCACCGTGAATACATTGAATGATGAGAGGTTTCGTCTCTCTATATATATTAAACCTACACCTGGGTCACAAGTCCCAGTCACTGTTGAAGCTCCTCTCACTACAACGATGGACCCGACACACGCACCGTGAATACATTGAATGATGAGAGGTTTCGTCTCTCTATATATATTAAACCTACACCTGGGTCACAAGTCCCAGTCACTGTTGAAGCTCCTCTCACTACAACGATGGACCCGACACACGCACCGTGAATACATTGAATGATGAGAGGTTTCGTCTCGTCTATATTCGCCAGTTGATTCTACAGGAAGATTTACGTAATGAAGACTGCAACTTGTAAGTATTTCGTTTGTATACTTGTGGTAAGATTACACAATAATCGAAACGAATCTCAAAGTTATGTCAAAATTATGAATACAGTCAAATTATTCTGTGATTTAAATTCCTCTTAAAACGTTTTCAATTTCCTAAATGCATCAAAAACGGCATTTCTGTAATTATTTTATACCCAAAAACGTCAGATGGTGACAGTAATGCATAATAATGGGTGAACCGTGACTGAATAATAATGAATATGTCCAAATTATGTCACTATGGTGTCCATGATTTAATGCATTAAGAAATGTCACTGTCAAAAGCTATAAATATATATTGTTATATTTCATATAATACTAATACTAATTAAACAGTGCTAGCCGTTGTAAACAGCACTTAATTGGCACTAAAATTTCATTATAATCGATTTAACGGATCGTTTATCGGGTAACAGTAATTTCGCATTTAACAACATCTTAAGATGTCGGCAAAAAACATATAAATAAACATCTGGCTTTTATTTAATTTGGAATTGATACTTAGCATGTGTGTATAAATGCGGGATCTTTAAAAAATATACTTCATGGCCATGCAAGTACCCGCCGTTCCGCACGATCTGTGATGTCAATGACCTCTTTATGGTCAAGTTTACCGCCAAATTTGGGTGCCACGGGGTTATAATGATAGACTTTTCGGGTTATTGTCGGAATTTCGGGTTTCGTAAATGATATGCTCAGGATTCGGGCAGTTTTGGGTGTTTTTAAGCCGTTTGGTCATTATATTAATTAGTTATAAGCTGATTACTTGTATGAGTTTTTGGTTTCGAATTCTTACGCATATAGAATTAAAGTAGCAAAACAATTATGTTTCGATTCAGTCAAAACAGTTCTCAATTAAATGAATGTAAAAATAAAACATTCAATTGAAAATAATACTCTCTCTGTCGCAATGTCAAATTCTAATTGATACTTAAATCATAAAAACATGACAATTTCAAAGAACCAATATCTTAAATAGACCTTACCAATCTTCAAACTACATACATATATTCTATGTACTATAATTCCTTCGTAAAACGTCACATGTGTAGTATCGAAGTATGAATGAAAAATAGAAAACTATCTTTAGTTCAACATTGTAGACTTGTAATAAGTATATAGTTACGATGATACGTACATCCTTATATACTACCTAAAGTGTTATGTTTCCAGTTAGATTTCCTGTATATAAGACAGTGACCTACTTCCAAACACTTGGTACATCGTAATTTATGGGCTCATTCATATACATATTTGTATTTAAACAAAGATAAAGTTTTAAATTGGACTATAAATTTCATTTGTAGGTCTTAGTTTTGCTTATCTTATAAATGTAAAATGTACGTAATAGTTTTTGAATTTGATTTTTTTAAGTCTAGTCTGCCTATGATCACGGTTGCTGTAAAGTAACTGAAACGTCGGGAGTATGTATGTAGTTTATAATAATAAAAAACGCGTAGTACATACGAATATATTAGTTTTATATAAATTAATACTCACGAAAGTCTTAAATATAATAATATTTTTGGTGGATTTTATGAAAATTTATCAGTGTTCAAAAAAATCTAGATTTCCAGATATGTCTAGATGAATTGTTATGTAAAATTTGAAGTTAGATAAATCTCTATTTATGTTAACATTTTAATTACTTTGAATAGTATTGCGTATGAATGGAATATTCAAATTAGGAAGAAACATTTTAACCATTTTCGCTCTATTACCTGCGCACGCGCATTGTCCGGAGTTAATGGACTAATAAATGTGGACACATTACTACAATACATTAGTGACCACGCGTTAGGGTGATTTTAGGTTAAGGTTGACATGAGTTTAAAATTTAACTTCTGTTAATGATCTCCAATAATAAGTACAATTTTAAATATACATAATTACAATATTATTGTTACTTAAAAAACATGTGATATAAAAGAAATAAATATATAACACAGATTTTCTTGTTTACAAGACATTTATGGAAATCACAAAAATATTGAGATGTACCAATATCATATAATTTTTTTACTTCTTTTAAACCACAACACACAACATATGTTACTTTTTTATACTAAAACAAATGATCAATTTATTAAATATTAATAAACTTCATAAAAATTAAATACCCAGTTTAGTCAACTTATTATTACCATAAACAAAAATCCTAATACAAATTATACTATAATTTATCACTATCCAACAATACATAGACAATTGGTTTTTTTTTTATACAAATAAAGAGCTAACGGTTGATGGCGCACTGACAGCGTTTCCGTTTAACGTAATTTTATTAAACAACGTTCCGTTTTGTAAACTTATTGTATAAAATATAATAAAAGATATATATTTCACGGTTGTTAAATGCAAGCTATTATTATGAATGAATGTATTTATATATGATAAAGTTAATATATATCAATAACTAGCTTTCCATGAGTAGTTTTCAAAAGTCTGAGATAAAAACTATCCTAAGTTCTTTCTCAAAGTCAACTCTATCTCTGTACCAAATTTAATTAAAATCAGTTCATTGGTTTAGGCGTGAAAGCGTAACAGACAGACAGAGTTACTTTGTCATTTATAATATTAGTAGGGATAATTGAATTTTCGTCACAATTAGGTATCGAACCTAGTAACTCTCGGTCAATAGCGTACTAGACGCTTATTCAAAACTATCCGCTCACCTTCCGAACTATATTTAAAAGGTTTTTATATCATCATCATCCTATCAGAGCCCACTGCTGAGTCTCTTCTCACATGGAGAAGGTTTGAGCATTAATCACCACGCTTGTAAGACAGGTTAGTGATTTCAAAACTTATAATTTGAAATTATAAGTCCAGGTTTCCTTACGTTTTCCTTCACCGTAATTAATTGTTAATTCATTATTATAAGTAACGCGTATTAAGCTCATTCACTGACGGTACTATTTTTTATTGCATTTAAATAAAACATGAATGTAATAGTGATGGCACAGTATTACATATTCGTATATCGATAACCTTAGTTTTATCGATAATTTATTGCCGACCTCTATCCTATGATGTAACGGGCCATTTTTCATTGTGGAAGATATTAAGTGTGTTATATACAAGTAATAAAATAAAGTAAAATTAGAATACATTAAAATATACCATATTATTACTCATTTTGTTATTTTATACGTTGTCTTTAGTTAAAATTAAATATACAAAAAGTTTTGAATATTACTCGAAACAAACAAATAGACATACAGAATTTTTTACAAATATTATGGTTAAAATAGCAAGTATACTGCCTTTTATGCAATAATTATATTTAGACCAACTTATATTCAAATTATATTAATGTGTTTGTATTGAACCAATTTCTTATAACTTGATACACAACACAACACAAGAACCCATCACCTTTGTGGCGCACGCCGACCTAATTACGAATTGCGCCATTAAATTATACTCATTAAACCAACCGGTAATCAGCTTAAAGTACAGCCGTTTGGTAATCATTACTAGTAATACTTCCTTTTATATTTTTGTTATACTTAAGAACGTATAAGGTTTTGTTAATTTATATTAAGAGTACATTTAGTTTATGAGGGATAATTTCGTTTAATAGGTAATATACATATTTCTTAAGTGACTAGGGCCTTAAACCTACACCTGGGTCACAAGTCCCAGTCACTGTTGAAGCTCCTCTCACTACAACGATGGACCCGACACACGCACCGTGAATACATTGAATGATGAGAGGTTTCGTCTCTCTATATATATTAAACCTACACCTGGGTCACAAGTCCCAGTCACTGTTGAAGCTCCTCTCACTACAACGATGGACCCGACACACGCACCGTGAATACATTGAATGATGAGAGGTTTCGTCTCTCTATATATATTAAACCTACACCTGGGTCACAAGTCCCAGTCACTGTTGAAGCTCCTCTCACTACAACGATGGACCCGACACACGCACCGTGAATACATTGAATGATGAGAGGTTTCGTCTCTCTATATATATTAAACCTACACCTGGGTCACAAGTCCCAGTCACTGTTGAAGCTCCTCTCACTACAACGATGGACCCGACACACGCACCGTGAATACATTGAATGATGAGAGGTTTCGTCTCTCTATATATATTAAACCTACACCTGGGTCACAAGTCCCAGTCACTGTTGAAGCTCCTCTCACTACAACGATGGACCCGACACACGCACCGTGAATACATTGAATGATGAGAGGTTTCGTCTCTCTATATATATTAAACCTACACCTGGGTCACAAGTCCCAGTCACTGTTGAAGCTCCTCTCACTACAACGATGGACCCGACACACGCACCGTGAATACATTGAATGATGAGAGGTTTCGTCTCTCTATATATATTAAACCTACACCTGGGTCACAAGTCCCAGTCACTGTTGAAGCTCCTCTCACTACAACGATGGACCCGACACACGCACCGTGAATACATTGAATGATGAGAGGTTTCGTCTCTCTATATATATTAAACCTACACCTGGGTCACAAGTCCCAGTCACTGTTGAAGCTCCTCTCACTACAACGATGGACCCGACACACGCACCGTGAATACATTGAATGATGAGAGGTTTCGTCTCTCTATATATATTAAACCTACACCTGGGTCACAAGTCCCAGTCACTGTTGAAGCTCCTCTCACTACAACGATGGACCCGACACACGCACCGTGAATACATTGAATGATGAGAGGTTTCGTCTCTCTATATATATTAAACCTACACCTGGGTCACAAGTCCCAGTCACTGTTGAAGCTCCTCTCACTACAACGATGGACCCGACACACGCACCGTGAATACATTGAATGATGAGAGGTTTCGTCTCTCTATATATATTAAACCTACACCTGGGTCACAAGTCCCAGTCACTGTTGAAGCTCCTCTCACTACAACGATGGACCTGACACACGCATATAAATACATTGAATGATGAGAAATTTCGTCTCAATTCTATCTACTTCAATAAAGAAACGTAGTCAAAACATATGTGCTTTAAAATATCTTTAATTTTTTTTGTTTAATCAACCAGGTCATGGTGATATAATTGCGATTATATCAATATAATTGTATTAAGAGGACAATATGACAAAAAACATGTGAATACCATTGAGCAATACTCATGGAACATCGCCAAAAATGTGTTATGTAAGCTTCAGATGCATTCTGTGTCGAGATAATTGATGCAGCGTTTGTAATTTGTAAAATATTTTATTGTTGGACATATTTGAAGTGAAATCCTTATGCGAGTTCCAACGAGGTTGCGTTAAATATTTAACGCTCGTGGAGGGAATAAAATGAGAAAGTAATGGTAATAAAGTTTAACACTAAAAATTCTTTAAATGATTGGAATTAGTATACTATTTAATTTTCAATACAAATCATTTTTATTTCCCTAGCAAGTTTCTATTATTTACACAGTAAAATAGGTTTTGGTGGGTAGAATCCTTAATAAAATTTCTATGGACCGGTTAAAAAACGATTTTATAAATGTGAAATCGATTTTGTAAGTAGCTTTTATTGACGAACAGGTCCCATATAAATAACTATAAAAATTGACAAAGAATTTTTACGTGAGGAATGACGTGAATTCGGAATATTTTATAACGAATTTTTTGTTAAATTTTGTCACAAGTTTAACAATTCATATATTATTTTTCTCAATAAATAAGTGTAGTTTTCTAATATTCAATATACACAAGTAAATATAAAGATTTTGTATCAAAAGTCCATGTTCTTTAACTACAATTTTACTATAGAGTTATTGTAGTTGCTAGATGAAATTCAATGTAACTCTGAGCATCAAATATGTCTAAATGATAAAGAATCAAAAACATAATAATAAAGGAAGTGTTCGTGACGAGAAAATAAGAAATAAAAGTAGTTCTTAGACAATGAAAGGCCAAAGCCGTATAAAGGATTCTACCGGCGAGATCTCATCAATTTCTAAGAAGTGGGCGGTTATATTTTTTCTTCCTACGTAGTTTACAGCATCGTATATAATCTTGTGGCTAATCATAAAATATTAAGTCATGTATACAATGCATAAATTTTATATCCATTTATAATACTAGCTGATCTGGCAAATAAAAAAGTAGGGTTTGTTCATAAAAATTTAGGAGTGACAACCCTTATCACTTAGATGTATGAAAAATAGATAGTAGCCGATTCTCAAAGCTACTGAATACGGATATAAAATTTGGTAGAAATCGGTAAAGCCGTTTCGGAGAAGTACGGTAACTAACATTGTGACATGAGAATTTCACATATTAGATATATTGTAGAAATATTTGATCAAGACTATTCTTAATAAGAAATATAAGACAAAAAATATTGAGTTTTTATACTTAATAGTAATTTTATATATAATAGTTATTGTGAGTGAATGAACCGATTTATACAATCAGTAATGTATTTATCATAGTTGTAGACGTAAAGGTAATTTTAATTTCACGGCTGACTGCTTCTGATTAGAGCGAGCGCGGGTGACATGGTAATCCCGTGATTGTATGGTATTTAATCAATCAGGCCTGTCCGCCATATTGAAACTACTATGTACGTGCGTCGAAGATATTGTTACGTCATATATATGTAGATTACATAGACATACACACACTTGTATTTGTGTGTGTGTGTGTGTGTAGTACTCAATTCATAAACTTTTAATAATAATTATCTCACGGAATATATTTATAATATTTCAATCTACCTACATAATATTAGTGTTTTAAGATTGAAATAATTACGTATATTAATTCGATCAGAAATTATTGAAAGCTTGCTACAAGTATATATGTATGTATGTATTTGTGGGTGTGTGTATGTGAATGAATGGTTGTGTATGTATTACTTCTTATTATGAGCGTCTATTGTCTAAATTCATTAATTTAACTAATTTGTTATGACGTGAGACGATTTCGGACTGAAAAACTGTAAGTTATATCTGTTTAGTTGAGTTGTATAATGGAAACCTGAAATTTACTTAGTTTAAGCGAATAAAGTTTTACATAAACTCAAATGTATGTAACTTAAGATTATAAGGATTTGATATTTATAATCTCTTAAGGAATATTTTTTATTGGAATTCAATTATAATTAAATGCCCATATAACTATGCAGCTAAGGAAATAAAATCAAGAAATATTCATTTTTATAATACGTCTTTTTTGATAGTAATTTGTATTATCTTTATTGAATGATTACTAATACTTCCTACATGGAAAAAACTAATTATTAAGTTCAATAAGGTTCAGTATTTGTCGTAATAAAAGCCTATATCCTAAAAGGATGTGGTAAATTTTTGAGAGTATACCCTTTGAATGAAACTATTACCAGTCATCGCCCACACAACCTGTTTTGATTCTTCCTAAGTTGCTTGCTTTGATTACAAGAATATTATATGAATTTAATTACGATTTATTTTGTAAATATATTAAAATTATCATTGATTTTCATTTATTCTGATTTTATACTGTACAAATATTGTTATAAATAAGGTATAGGAACGTATACCAAAATTATAATTATTAAATATATGTTATATAACTTGACTTGACATATGATAATGAAAGTGAATAAAATTTAATTTCGCGTAGACATTTCGTGTAGACATGTAAAAACAATTAGCATAAACTATTCACAACATGTAAAGCAGACCATGGCTAAATCTGGGAAATTGCAAGGAAGAAGAAAAATATATTTCATGATTAAATTATTTATACCTCAACGATGAATGATATTTAAATAATTTTATACATTATAAATTTATTCTAGAACATTTCGAAACACAAAATAATAAGAGACACCATTGAACCTTTAAAGTAATCTCTTTTGTAAAGGTAAGTACATTTATAAACAAAAAGCTACAATTCTATTCAATAGTAATTGAGTCATCTTATAGAAGAGTGGTCATTATTTAAAATAATGCGTTCACACATAATAAAGAAACGCTATCTTAAACGCATTAATTTACATGTGAGTTCTTTGTTTTAGTTTCGGAGAAATAATGTCATTTAGGGCCGTAGTTCAAGTGCAGGTTACGACGTTTTGTGATAGGGCTGGTGAAAAATAAGTTAGTCATATTTATTTTGGGTTCGAATCCTGTGAAAAATTTAAATAATTTTAAATACACATATACTTGATGTGTCTAATATCTTGATCTATGTGAAACGTTTAGGAATTTTGCAAATATTCATCAAATAAAACCAATATTTCCGTTTTTTTTTTAATTATTATTTTAAACTACATACTCTCGACGTTTCGGTTATTTTGCAGCAACCGTGATCACAGACAGACGAGATGAAAAGTTTTTTAATGTATTTAACATTAAGTGTATATATATGTATAAAAAAAAAACAAAATCCTATCTCAAGATATAAAAACTAATTCCTAGAAAACTGTAAGTATGTATTAAGTATAGGTTTAAAACTAAGTTGCTTCTCAACAAATAACACATACAAATCAACTATTTGGTATTCAGAGACGAGTAGCAAAAAATATTTTTGACCGTTACATTGTTACCTGTATTTCTCAGAAACACGCTATTATCGATACTGACCATACGTCCATAGAATTTAGGAATACATCAAGATCTCTGTCATGTAATGAATGTACAACAAGTTTTACAAAAGTAAACCAAAAAACTATTATTACAAAGCAAAGACACAAATAAATGAAAGTTTTAACGTAAAAATTGTCGTAGTTTTTAACTAACATGAGGTTATTCTATAGAAACAGTTTAAATGTTATATTTTAGTTAAAAAAATGAGTTCAAAAAGCTTACTTAAGTTTGGACTCATCACAATATAATCTATAGTATTTAAACACCTTTCGTTTGTGACATGACATAGTTTATAATTTGTAAAGTTATCTCAAAGATGTCACTTTTATCACTCACCTTCTGTTGCGTTGCGTGCCACAAAAATATTACAAATTTATAATGGACACATCAAACAAAGCTTCAGTAACATCGCGAACAAAAGTGTTATATGCATATATGTACAATATACTTTTTAAACTAACTTGTTTACCTGAATGTATTATAAAATTTTTACTTGTTCAATTTGCAGTATATTACATAATATCTACTGTTTAGTAGCAAGAATTAAAGGTAAGCAACGAAAGAAGTAAAAAAAAAATCAATAGATTTTTTCTATTTGTACCAAATTTGAAACAATCATAACTATGACTTAAAATCTGCTATTTTTAAGCTAATTCATATTAAATATTATTCTTATTATATCTAAAACTATTCATACTTGGAATTTGATAATTATAACGTATAAAGTTTCATTATTTTAATTATCAACAAGTTTTTGTATTGGATTACTTTCATAGAAATCACTATCTTATATTAACAAACAAGTCGGTTCCTCTTTGTCATCAGATATCAAGGCCATGTTAAACGTAAGAATACACTGAGGAACAAAAACTGAATAAAAAATATATATAGTAATAAATAATATTTATTTTAAACCACTTTTCTACTCGATAGTACATATCCCCGGTGGTCGGAGCCCTTATGATTGTAATTTGGAGCTATTAAGTTCCGGCCCACTGACCAAAAGCTGGACTTTATTATGTATACGGGTATTATATATTCATATATATATATATATATATATATATATATATATATATATATATATATATAGTTCGTCTTTAAGATATTCGAAATTATATAATAGTATTTGTATGATAGATAAAATCTGATTTATAATATACAATTAAGACAATATGTTGTGATACTATTTTTAACTTTTTGTATTGTACGTATCATCCTATCAGAGCCCACTTTTGAACAAAATACCTCTTCTCACATAGAGAAGATTTGAGCATTAATCACCACGCCTCTTCAAGGCTTGTTGCCGATTTCAAACCTATAATTTGAAGTTATAAATCTAGGTTTTTGTCACGATTTTTTATGTATTTTACTCGTAAAGCTGTCAAACAAAGTTATAGAAATAATCTTTGAATTATTTTAGTTGTACAATTCAGAACTAAGATTTGTAAATTGTTAATCAAATTATACATAATTCAGAGTCAGACAATGCCGCAGTTAGATTGCATGATCGTGAAAATCTTGTTACGCCCAGATCTTTGTATTGATTTATACGAGGCCGAGCTATGTTCTGCAACATTAAGCTTATTATCTAGCTATTTGATTGAATTATAATATTTTATTGGTATTGGATTACGAATAAATTACTTCGAGAAATTTCTCTAGATAGTAAGGGCAAATAATCTGGAGGAATATATATATAAAGCAATGAAAGAAATCTGTAAGCAAAAACGATTTAAATTTTGTACATATATATGAGCAAAGCTGGGCGATCGAGTTTCATGAGTCAGATTATTTAAATTTAAACGTTATTGTGTGTATTTAAAATAGATTTTGCTTTGATGTTTTGAAATTCAACTAATAATAGCAGAGGCGCGTGTCCACATCACCTGGCGTTTCGAAAAATACCTCATAATTCTTATTTTCAATGCACACTGATGTTAGTGTGACAACACTTTTCATTTATTACCGGACACATACGAAAAAACGAATCAATATATGAATTTAATTTCAACAATGAAGGTATACAATACCAAAACTTGTACCAAATTATAATAAGCCAATATAGGTCATTGTAAATCATGTCATCTTGATTGTGTTATTATCAAAATATTAATACTAAAAATGACTACATAAACTATGAATACTGGCAGACTATTTCAAGAGGCATCAGTAAATTTGTCTGTGACAGAAGTGGGTCAAACCTGGTGTATAAGTTATGATTTTTTATTTATGATATTTCCTCTGATTTAAAAAGCGATACTATAATTCATTGTGAAGCTGTGGGTTCAATGACCGACTGTTCATTGTTTACTAACAAGCCAGTCGTTTTCATTTCGTTCTTGTATTATTTCTTGGTTTAATAAAATATTGGAACTCTTAACTATTGAAAAATGCCAATATGTTTCACGTCTATGTAACTAAATTTATGTCTTACCTTTATTTTGAAGTAGAACATTAAAAGAGATTGGCTCGCAGACCCTGGCTAAGGCTGGGAAATTGCCAGGAAGAAGATGATGTACATTAAAAGAGATTATAAATATTCGAGAATCATACTTTCTCTTTAGTTAGAATTTTTTACGTATACATTTTTATTTGGGATGTATCTGTATAAAGAATAATAAAGTTGAAATATATTCAGTTCTTTTCAATACATAATAATTAATATGTCCTTTAAAATCAAAAATTATATCCACAGTACTAAAAGCTAATGCCTCCTTATTGTTAAGTACTGTTCAGCTTTAAAAGATCATTGTTCACTTATTTTTTTCTTAGAAATATTACGCGGCTTTGTTATTGTCGAAGCAATATTATTTTCAATTAGCAATATACTGAAGAATCTTGCTTGACAAATTATAAATATAGGTCATTATTAAAAAATAACATCAAAATTATCAGGACTTAAACGACCATTTAAAAGGCGCCGAAGTAAAAAAATATCAAGCAACAATAAGCTACGTTATAAACAATAAAAAATCAACTTTATCCGGTTATATTAGGATCTAATATAAAAAAAACTTCCTCCCAGACACTTCCACGGCACTCGGCAGGTATACAAAAGGAATTTGTTACAAAAAACTGCGGTTTCTTTGTTAGTGAGATTACGAATGGGCAAACTTCACTGTTTGGTTCCGATTTTATCGTCATCCTAAAAGAAACAATGCCATTGAATTCTCATTCTGAAGTTCTTTGTATAAAAAACATATGAAATTAAACCTTATCCCATTGTAATAGAACAGCTTCTATCTGTTAAACTTTTGTTCGTTTCGTCAATAAAGTTTCTGCTTATCTGAGTACGAATTGCCAGCGCTAAATGCTCATAAAGATCTTGATGACTTTATGTGATCAAGAATTTGGGGTGCAAGAAAAGTTTTTTACACAAATAGGTCATAAAACCACTCAAGAGTAGTAAAACTTAAAATAATTACAAAAGATAGATGATTTATTACTAAAATTTATTGATAAAAAAACTATAAAATTAACAAAGATCATATCTAAAAACATCGGTGATGAAATCCGAAACCGAAATGGATAACATTAAATCATATAAACAAAGGGGTATGGAAACAAAGGAATTTTATTGTTACGAAAAAAACAAACTAGAAGCTTCACGGTTTGACTTAAAAGACACTCCGCAGGTGGCATAGTGAAAACTACGCCTTACCTGACAACTTGAAACAATAATTGTTAAGTGGTAGTTTATAAACGTAAAATATTTCAATGATAATAATAAATAGCAAAAAAATATACTTCCACAAAACAAAATTTTATATTTTTATATTATTTTTAAAATTACAAAATAATGATGTGAATGATTCCAATGTTATGTTACGTTTTATAAAAATTATTATAAGAATAAAAAATTACATATAAGTTTATTTAATAATCTATCATCCCTACTAATATTATAAATGCGAAAGTAACTCTGTCTGTCTGTCTGTCTGTCTGTCTGTCTGTCTGTCTGTCTGCTACGCTTTCACGCCTAAACCACTGAACTGATTTTAATGAAATTCGGTACAGAGATAGAGTTGACCTTGAGAAAGAACATAGGATAGTTTTTATCCCAGACTTTTGAAAGGTTCTCTTGGAAACGCGATATAACCGAACTCCACGCGGCGAAGCTGCGGGCGGAAAGCTAGTCTAAAATAAAAATGTTAGGCCTGACTAGACTTGGATTAAGTCCGATATAATAATTTCCCATATAAACATATAAGAAATGTAAGCTATACAACTCCTTTTCATAAATTTATTATTACTATATGAACCGAAAACTAAATAGTTTATAAGGGAATTGGGTTTAAGGTCTAACATTTATTTTAACATAGTATAAAAATACAATAAATATTTTATGATTAACATTACATACACACACACACACACATAAAATACATAAATCCGTGAAGATTCGTCAATGTGTGTGTTGTCACTAAAATTCTAACATTTCTATTGTATGTAATATTAAACTTGAAATAATCAATTTATCCAACAAATAAAAACTAAGTTAAATGTAAGGAGCTTTAAAAGGATAATAATAATAACATAATTTCGTAGAATATCAGCCAATGTGTTATATACTCGTATATTAAAACCTTATTTTGCAATAACTTTCAAATATCAAACACGAAGCCACTTAGTTTAATAGTCGTATAAAACTAAAAATATCTTTATTTGGTCATCTAACAAAAATTCCGTCAACAGAGAGAGCTACAGAATAATATATATATATATATATATATATATATATATATATATATATATATATATATATTATATACAGGGTGAGTGGTGAATTACTATCAATATTTAAGGAGAATACTTGGTACATGATTCTCATTCGAATTATGTAAAAAAAATAGGAACTTAAATTTTGACCAAATTTCCGTATAAATAAATAAAGTGTGTACATGTGTGTGTATATATATCTTATTATATAAAGAATAATAGGGAGAATAGTCATAAAATATTTTAGTCAGTGATGGCCTAGTGGTTAGCGGCCCGCTTGTCGTGCACAAAGGCGTGGGTTCGATCCTGGCAAGTACCAATGTGATTTTGTAGATTCATGTGTACTTTCTAAGAGTATTTAGATATCACTGACAGACGATGAAAGAAAACATTGTTCGGAAACCTGGACTTATAATTACACAATTATAAGTTTGAAATCACCAACCCGTCTTGAGCAAGCGTGGTGATTAATGCTCAAACCTTCTCCATGTGAGAAAGAGGCCTTTGCTATTTTAGTAAATTTATTATTAAGCAAATAATTCATTAATTGTCATAAAAGGTAGTTGTAACCTCTATTTGAATTATAATTATCTTTTCATAAGTACATATTTATATTAAAATAATTGCATACAAAGACAACATAAACTTATAAACTAAAATTAAGACTTTCGCAAGTATTTAAATCAAACTATCTATATAATTTATTTTATTTCATTTGAAACTTACTCCCGGCGACTGTAACGTATTTGAAAAAGCCGCTTTTGTTATATAAAACTGTACATAACCTTAACCCTTGACCGTATCTCAATTAACATTTAACCTCGTCTCAAAATCCTCTAAAATCCCTAATTATTTAACGAGCCCTACAACGCGTATTAAGTTTCCCTCGTCGTCTGTACACGTTTATAAATATCGCGGATTGGACTCCAGATGTTTCTTTGCTGATGTCATGGGTTTTTTCATCATAATTCAGATGATATATATCCGATAGCATGTATGTATGTATGTTACCCTTAACTCGATAACTACTGAAATGCTTCCTATGAAAAATAATAGCAGAATAGCGCATGATTTAATTTTTTAAGTGATATTTTTTGATGTAATTTCAAAAAAAAAACATTCAGAAAAAATTTATGAATATTATAACCTTTTTATTGGTTTTTAATATAAAAAAATATATAGATAATAAATATCCTTTAGAGATCTTCACAAAGATTATTCAAGAGGGTGCAACCGATATTCAGGCGTCGAAATGACTGAGTCCGTTGCCATGGCAACCATCAGACGCATTACGAAGAAAAGAAATTACAGTATCGAAATAATTATATACCATTAAGTGAGGATTACGGTTACGTATAAAAACTAGAGTAGCAACCAAACTGGTAAACTAACAACCACACACAACCAGGTTACACGTTATTAATTAGTTAGGTCGACCGCAAACTATCAGATAAATGTATACTCGTTTCATATACTCTTACAACTTTCTTAACAAATCTTTATATATATAATTCTTCTGTGAGTGTGTATGTCACTGAACTTCTCCCAAACGACTGGACCGATTTTGATGAATTTTTTTGTGTGTGTTCAAAGGGATCTGGAAATTGTTTAAATTCACAATTTTGTCCGCTGGACAATGTTTTTTTAATTAATTTTTAATTTATTAGTAGTTGTTGATACGAACTTTTTTTTTCATTAGATTTGACAACTAACTAATATGTCAATCATTCTGTCTCACTTCAAAACACGGAGATTTATGGCTTTAATAGGTAAACTCCAAAAATATAAATAAAAAAAACGTAACAGATATTTCTTGATTATAGGGCGATACGAAGTTCGCCGGATCTTCTAGTATACTTATATAAAAGAACTTTTAAAATAGTAATATTTGTATATAAAAAACGAACGTGGCATTTAGACGAAAAAAAACATACTCTTTATAACGCCGACAAACAAAATTAACATATTGATTTGCATATGTATAGACCTTTTGTTGTTTGTTCACTAAAATTGATGGCGATTCGGGTCACTCTTACACGTACGCCGACATATGGAGATATATGCCGACATATACAGACATATACCGACATATGCCGACATACCTTTTCTAAGATCATAGGTGAAATATGAATTTATAAACAGATTCTGTGATTTAAGATGATTTTTTTAACGCTCTTAATGGTGAGTAATACAATGTATATAACTTTGTTTTTCTTTAAATCTATATCTTAGGATGCTGAAAGGATCTAATATTTAACTCAATTAAAACAAAATTTTAGTTTAATATGTTAAGAAAAAAATATATATTATTTGTTTCGACTGCATATAAGTTTTTACATATGTATTTGACTATCAAATACCTTGAAAGTAATATTGACTTAAACAATTTGTATGAATAATAAATTATTTTATATAGTTATGTTAAACTATTATTATTCTATTACCTTTAGCAATAACAAGTCGCTTTCTTAAATACGAATTAGAACATTTATCGCTACTTCATCATCTATGACTAGAAAAAATATAATAGATACCAATTAGTCTGCTAAATCAAATAGTTTCTTTACCTGAAACAAAAAGAAAGAAATTATTAGTATACAATAAATGATGTCCAATTAAAATAACATGATATAAACTTGGAGTTATTGTAAGTTCTATTAGAATAGAAGAGATAGTTTATGCTTGCGAGATTCAACTTTCCAAATTACCAACATTAACAGCCAGCATCGTAATTACATTAGCGTTTGGCTTTTGATTGTTCCAATTATTTCCAATTAAATGAAAACCATACGAAATATTTCTGTTCAAATGAATTCAAATTCATTTGCATTTAAATTAATGAATTAAATTTGTATTTGATCAATGTATTTATATATTTTTTTGGGATGTTGATTACTTTTAAGCTCCTTAGTAATTAAATATAAGATAACTTCTTCTACCTGACAATTTCCCAGCTTTAGCCAGGGTCTGAATTACATGTTGTTAATAGTTTTGGCTAATTGTTTTTACGTCCGCCTGCCTGACATCAACCCTCTTTGGGAATGCATTAATCAGTGATGTCTAAATACTCTTAGAAAGTACATATGACTCTAAAAAATCACATTGGTTCTTGCCAGGATCGAACCCGCGCCCTCATGCAGGAGAGGCGGGCCTTTTAACCACTAGGCCACCACTGACTTAAAGATATATTAAATATAAATACAAAACTTATGTATATATATATTTATTTTCAATCTAAATTAGTTTGAGTAGTCCGTTGATAATTTCCGCGTTCCTGACACACTTATCTTTGAATATAAACTATGAAGCATATCATATTAAACACGATCTTTGTTTTTATTGATAGACATATTTAAATTCGGATTATATGTTAATTTAATTATATATAATAAATTTTAAAGGCGGAAGACATATACAATATATTGTATATTTTGTTCTTGCAATCTTGTTGGAAAGATATTTTATTCGCTATATATTATTCTGCCAATTTTATATGAGTTTTTTTACGACTTAAATATTTTGTGAATCATTACTAAAAATAATTATAAATAAAGGATAATGATTGTAATTACTATAGTATTTTTCAATATTACTAAATACCTACTAAAGTGTGTGACTTAAGTATAGAAAATAACGATTTATTTGACTATTTTAATATGTTTACAAAATAAATTCTGTTTCCAGTTTATAACGTACGTCTTATAAATGTTTCGAAGATATTCCTTCACTAAAATAAGTAGACAGACGGATGCTAGGAGATATTTTGCTCTTATTTCTCAGCTTATCTCAAATAATTTAATGGATATTGAACTTTATATGGATATGATACGGTTTCAATTGGCTTGATCGTATTTCAATACGAGACATCTTCGATCTCAAAATAGATTCTCTTCTATTTTCTTTGTTGATTATGACGAGGGAAAATTTTATAAATGTTATAAGAATTAATACAATAATATAAGGAGATTTATATTCTTTAATATTCTATGAAAATTTAATAGTTTTGAAGCCAATGTACGTAATAAAATGATTGTCACGACTGAGTCACGATAATCAAGAATGGTTAGCAATAATTTCGCATACATACACAAATATAAGATTAATTCTACCAAAAAAATATATAGTATATATTAAAAGTTTATATCTTTTTCTACCTGGCAATTTCCCAGCTTTAGCCAGGGCCTTACATGTTGTGAATAGTTTTGGCTAATTTTTACGACCGGCCGCCTGCCTGACATCAACCCTCTTTGGGAATGCAATACATATATTTTTATATATACATATAAATAAAATTGCTTAATATTTAACAACAGTAATCCAGTGACCAAGTGTAACATATGGCAGGAATGTAATTTTAAACCAAGTTCTGTTATAATTGGTAAAACTGGGATCGTGCGGTTTATTATGGTTTTGAATGTAGGAATTATGTTTATTGAAGTTAATGAACTTATGATGCGATGATTTATGGCTGTGCGGATTGTGGCGACGAAATGAATTAAGACTGTTGGGTAGTGCTTTAACTGAAGAATATACATACACACACACACACACACACACACACACACACACACACACACACACACACACACATACATATATGTAATGCATAATGAGGGATGTCATGTAAAGTAAATACATATTGACATTTTAATCTTGTTGAATCTATTGGATAATAAACAAATATTGTGTGTAATTTCTTACTATAATCAAATCAAAATGTTATGTAAATAATTCATTTTGTTTATTGAAAATGTTATGCTTATATAGCCAAAAATTCTATATGTATATTCATATGTATAATGAGTTATAAGAATTTCACGAGTTTTGATTGAAATAAAACTAATATTTTTCGGATTTTCTATTCGTTTATAATTAATTATTTTTAACAACATTCCCCCAACATTTTTGTTGCTAATAAATATAGAAATAATTATAATTAAATGTCGTTATTAAATATATTTAACTACCAGTAGCTAAATCAATACATTTCAATTGCCAATATCTACCAATCTATCATTTGCAATGCTAAATAAATTGACGCTATAGGGGCGACACCCTAACGTCTTCATTCGTGGAATATTGCGTGGAAATATATCAGTTCTTTAATGGAACAGACAGAATTAATTATATATATATATATATATATATATATATATATATATATATATATATATATATATATATATATATATATATATATATATATATATATACAGGGTGACTGGTGAATTACTATCGATATTTGAGGACGTGATATTTGACGATCATATATGACAAAATAAAAATTAATATAACATAAATATTAATAAACTTCTTAGTATAGTTAACCAAAAGTTATGTAATTAATTACGCATCGTGTGAACACCCTACAGATTAGGTATACACACACACTCACACATACGCATGTCGTGACGTGGTGTTGTATCAACACGTCGCCGCACGCGTCCACACTTGAACACTTGGAACGTGTCAACACTTTACTTATTTATACGGAAATTTTGTCAAAAATTAAGTGCCTATTTTTTTACATAATTCGAATGAGAATCATGTACCGAGTATGCTCCTTAAATATTGATAGTAATTCACCAGTCACCCTGTATAGTTGTTATGACGAGACCATACCGAGTATACTCAAACACGGTATGGTTTATATTAAAAGTAATTACTTAGTAAAGTCAGTGGTGTCCTAGTGGTTAAAAAGCCCGCCTCTCATGAGGGCGCGGGTTCGATCCTGGCTAGTACCAATGAGATATTTCCGAGTCATATGTACTTTCTAAGAGTCTACATCACTGATTAATGCATTCCCAAAGAGGGTTGATGTCAGACAGGCGGCCGGTCGTAAAAACAATTAGCCAAAACTATTCACAACATGTAAGGCAGGCTCTGGCTAAAGCTGGGAAATTGCCAGGTAGAAGAAGATTAAAATTAGTTCTAATATTTCAACTAAGATTTAAATTTAAATCACGCATTACGCTTAGTTAAATTACATTGCGTTCTTTACCAATTTCTATAACCTCATCACTTTGTAGAATGATTTTATAAAATATATGACTATAAATTATTTATTGATTAATTTCCAACTTTCAATATTGTGTATAGAATTTTAATCAAGAGGCTTAACTAAAAGTGAAACCTAATGTGATTTAAACCGAGGTCGTACTGTTATGAGTTTGAACTACGAACTTATGAATACTTGGACATAAGATATATCCCTACTAATATTATAAATGCGAAAATAACTCTGTCTGTCTGTCTGTCTGTTACGCTTTCACGCCTAAACCACTGAACTAATTTTAGTGAAATTTGGTACAGACATAGAGTTGACCTTGAGAAAGAACATAGGATAGTTTTTATCTCAGACTTTTGAAAGGTTCTCTTGGAAACGCGATATAACCGAACTCCACGCGGGCGAAGCTGCGGACAGAAAGCTAGTAATATTAAAGATGAGTATAATAATATTTAAATAAATTATACATAATTTAATTATACAATATAAAATATCGCAGACATATAACTAGCAAAAGAAAATAATGATGTATATTAATTTGGTCCTATCTTTAAGCATATAAAGAAGAGATATATGTCAAGCATATATATGTATGTATATATAAAATTAGACTAACTTCAAAGTGTATGTAGTCTAACATACTGCAATTTGTGTTTTGTTGAAACATGACGGCTACTTGGATATTTCGTCGTAAATTTAATAAGTAACTTTACGTGGGCTTTTAGGTTAATTTAATATTTAATATGGTAATAGTTAAATTATTTTATAATACGTAGTACAACCATAAAAAATGTTCCATTATATTAGACACCAATGAGTTCTTTTGAACAATTTGTACCATTATAAAAACATATTGTACTCGATGAAAAACAACCAATTATCGTGGGTATATCAATCTTAACAATAATATTCACACCTAATAAATATCCCAAAATTACTATAAAGCTTTCGTCGGCATAACACCCAATTAAAAACAATATTTCGTCCCAGTCCTAGACAATAATGTAAACAATATAGAATTCTTTCCCACGGTCGTGCCTCTCTTTCGCACTTAAATAAATAAATGAGATGCAGCATTAAGTTAGATTAATGTGACTATTTGACAGCACTACTTAGTACAATTTAGATGTGAAATGAAAATAATTGTCTTAATAGTTAAGCTGTACAATGTAATTTACCGCATTTTTACATGGATAGGGGCTAACAACATATTTAAAGGATTTGTTACAATTAAAAAGGATTCTACTTGTGGGAATTCTAATATTTTCTTTAATATCAAACAAACTAATTAATGTATTTCTTTTAATGTATAAATACCCTTTTAATTCTTTACATTTTCCGAACAGAAAAATTACGTGTATTCAAAATATTTTAACCTTACCAAAAGGTACCAAATTTATCAAATATCTAAGTAGTTCCAGACATAAATAACAATAAAAATTTTCTTTATAAAAGCGTTCGATAAAGTCAAACGTTTGAAACAAATTTATTACGAATACTGTGGGGTTGTTTTGATAGAGGGTCTTATTTGAGGGTTGGCATCAATTGATTGGTTTGATAGAAACATAGAAATTAAACTGGCAACATTTCAGAGAATTAATTAATAATCGAAGAAAATGAAGCAAAAATATTTGTTAAGAATTATTATAGAAAAAACCGTAATGTGTTAAATAATGATTTCGTATTATAGGTCTTAGAGTCCAGCTGTGGTCAAGTTACTACAGCTCGAACATGTGCTGGCTTGACCGGGGAAGTACCACCCTCTCACAGACGATCGGCGTAAAGTAGTCTTTAATGGCTGCGTTTCGTCTGATGAGTGAGAGAGACGGTTGCCCTTTTCCTTTTCCCATCCCTTCCTACCCCTATCTTTTCCCTCCTTTTACGACTTTTTCCTCCCTTCCATCCTTAATAACACATCCGCAAACTATGTTGCGATTGTCTATAAGCGAGGCTTTTATCTTCATCAGGTAAGCCGTCTGCTCGGTTGCTCGATTTAAAACAAATAAGAAACAAAAAATAATATGAAAAATTTACTCACATAAGTATATTTTTATTTAGAAACCGCAACAATTACGATAATTTCATGAATCATTAAATTCTTATTCTTACAATAACGTTATTTTTATCTCGTTTTCTACAAAACTTTCTTTAATAACTTTATGATAATCCAGTATTAAATCTAATGTAAGCGTTAACATATATTTCCAAAGATTTCTATTTTGACCGTAATCTGTCGGGAATAGAACCCGGGACAGGCATTTTTATCAATACATGACATTGATAAATGATGCTTCATCCTATATACCTACCTGATCTCCAAAAATTAAATGAACTCCTTTTTTATCTTATAAGAAGAATATTTATATCACTTTTATTAGTGGTTTAAGTAAATTGTCTTTATTTTTCTTGTCCATTTGGTAGATACAAACGCCCAAACTAGTTTAAAATATAACTTTATCTGGTCAATTAAGGAAACATTGCTTTTTAGAACTCAAACCTTCACTATAGTCCAAATTTTTCGACTCAATTTAATACTGAGTTAAAAAGAAAACGTATTGAAAACAGGTTTTAAGTTTTAAGCAATTCACTTAATGATATAGATCATAAATCAAAAATATATTACATTTTAACGGTAAACTGAATTTCTTTGCCGGCTTTTCGTACGGGTTTATTAATACGGAGATTTTGTTATTTTGGTCACATCTTACGTTATAATAGATATTCCAAATAAATATGAACTTTATCATTTTAATATAAGAATTTTCGGGTTGTATTCCTTTCATTATTTCAACTGTATTTGCTTTACTATGATATCTTGCAACTAACCCATAGCACAAATATTATAGTGTCATTGACATATATTTGTGTGTATGTGTGCGTGTATTACCGCATGTAATCTTCTTCTTCTATATATATAAAAATGGATTGCTGTTCCTTAGTCTCGCTAAAACTTGAGAACAGCTGAACGGATTTATCTTATCTTAATCTTGAAATGTTCGTGGAGGTTCAGGGAAGGTATAAAAGCTGAAAAAAATTGATTCATTACTGGGAAAACCATAAAAACAGCCCTTTTCTATTTCCCATACAAACGTTTTTTTTTGACATTAGATTTGACAACTAACTAATATGTCAATCATTCTGTCGCACTTCAAAACAAGGAGATTTATGGCTTACGGGTAAACTCCAAAAATATAAATAAAAAAACGTAATAGATATTTCTTGATTATAGGGCGATACGAAGTTCGCCAGGTCTTCTAGTTGTTATAATAATAATGTCGACTCTCACATATATGTATATTAAATATTTGTTTAAAACACTTTTCTACACAACTATACTTGTATTTGTTCTCAGTCACGCAGCGAAATGATCACGCATTCCGCGAACGTGAGTCAACATCGACTCGAGAGTACGTAGACAGAATTAAGGTAGAGATTTGCACTTTTGTTTACGACTGTAACATTATACTGGCTATTATTACCAATGGGAAAGCTGTTTGTTTGTTCCTTACATTATAAATAAGCTGAAATTATCTTTATATTTGTATATATAATATAAATATTAAAAAAAATATTTACGATAATTCAAGAATATGATTTAAATATATTGCCTAAGTTATATAATGAAAAATACTTTAGATGAAAGCCTTTTATAAGAACAATATATAAGTTCCAATAACTGGTTTAAAAAATACACAATATGATATTATTGTTTTTTTTTTTAACCAAAAAACACATTTAATTTTTCTCCTAAAACCGTTTTATACATTCTAAAGCTCATTCCGTCATAATAATTCCATTTCCTATGTTATCTTTCCCTTCAGAAACCATAAATATTTCTTATATTACTAGGTATAAATCTTGTCAAATAAAATAAATAGGAACATTTCACACTTTCATTTAACAACCCTTATAAAAACACTGGCATCCCCAATTTCCTTCCACGTGGTTGACTAATTACCCTCATGCTTTGACGTTTTGACAACCCGTTTACAGATAAAAGATTAAAACTTGACGTATATATAGGGTGGATTATAATAGTATAACTAAATTTATTCAGTATTAACCACGCCCTTGTTATACGGTTAATTTAACATTTATAAAGAAATTACAGTATTTATAACAAGTCTTTTCTATAAGATTTTTTTGTATATACTAAAATTAATATCATTTAACCATTAAATTCATGTTTTTCGAATAAACTTTTTAACTAGCTACAAATATCTGTACAAGTATTTTTCGGTTCATTAAACCTATTTAGAAAATTAATGATCAATGTACCGTCGTCTTATATTACAGCTTGCGGTAGGACCAAGTTTTTTTCTACTTTTTAAGTCATACCAGTTTTACTACAAAAAAGGTTACATATATTAAAATTTTATACACAACAAACTAAGTTAGTGGTGGCCTAGTGGTTAAAAGGCCCGTGTCTCATGCACGAGAGCGCGGGTTCGATTGTGGCACATACAAATGTAATTTTTCCGGGTCATATGTACTTTCTAAGAGTATTTAGAGATCACTGATTAATGCATTCCCAAAGAGGGTTGATGTCAAGCAGGCGGCCGGTCGTAAAAACAATTAGCCAAAACTATTAACAACATGTAAGGCAGACTGGCTAAAGCTGGGAAAAGGCCAGGTAGAGAAGAAGACACAACTAATGTAATATTAACAGTAAAACATAGAATTATAACTTAATGGTAGTTTAAAAAACGTTTTTCTGAAACAAAGTAATGACACTGACAATCATAGACTATACAAATGCAACCTTGATGACAATTTAAAAACAATTCCCGTTATCAAAACGACATTGACATTGAATACTGTGCAGCCAATATAAAACAAATTTAACGCGAATTGGAATTAATCAATGAATAATTACTATAAAAAAGCTACACAGTCTGCAATTACTTATCACGCTACCTCAATTAGCATTAACACTTAATGATAGAAAATAAATACATTTTTCTATAAACTCATAATACAATTAATTCTATTCACTCGTTCCAAATCAATCTATGTCCAAATCCAATCGATCATAAATTTAAATGAATGTAAATGAAGTTAAACGTGCTAACAATAATTCATTCATTAAAACTCGAATAGCTGAGCGTTAATTTCACGGTCATACTTACCCCCACAGAGGTAGCATATGTTTCCATCAGACATCTTACATTCATAGTTATTATAGAATTTTATTACTGAACTTAAAAGCAGATGTTAGATCGAAACTAGTAATGCTAATTTGCTTTAAATTGCAATAAGTGACGTCATAGCATTTTGTGACGTCATTTATAATGATTTCTTGAAATATTTTGGTATGCGTGTACCATAAATCAAAATTATGGTGGGGTTGCATTTACCCCAATCTCCATACAAGTTTATAATGCGAGCACATAACTTTTTTTGAAGGTGTCTTTGAAAGGATATTGTTTACACTGAAGCAGCTGTTTTTTATGGCTTTTTATATTTAGTAGCCAAACGGTGATAGAAGTTAAAAAATACAAAAATAACACACCATAGAAACGTCAAATTGAAGTTTAGACATGTTTGTTCTAACGCGTACTTTGCTATTCTATATCACGTTATTTAAATTTCAAATGAAACTATAGATTAATGTAAATTTTTATGTTAACAGCTTGCTATTCCAGGCAGAGCTTATCAAATATGCGATTTAGATTGTATATCTTGAAACTTTTGTATTATACTTATTTTGCAAACTTCAAATCTGACAATTCTTATTTTTCTGAGTCACATATTTTCTGAGAGTATTTAGACATCACTGATTAATGCTGATTCCCAAAAGAGGGTTGATGTTAGGCAGGCGGCCGGTCGTAAAAACAAATAGCCAAAACTATTACAACATGTAGGGCAGACCCTGGCTAAAGCTGGGAAATTGCCAGGTAGAAGAAGAAGATTGGCTGAATATATAGTGCAAATATCATAAAGTATCTGGCTATAAGCTTCAATTGGTAATGAGTATTATGTAATAAAGACAAAATTCGGTAGAAAATTGAACAGAACAGTACAGAAGTATAACTTTCTCTTTTGTAAATATTTTCACTTTCGTTGTACATCAAACGTCACGGTGACGCACTTCTAAAAATAACGCTCCCTCCACAAACAAGGTCTCCAGGTCCGCAAACACGGATTTAAATTAACACTAACGAAATGGCCACGAATGAAACAATGACTCAGGTTTATTGAGTATTTTATTGAATTAAATTAAAGTTACATATTATGATAATTATGTTATAATTTGAAAGAGTTTACGGTTTGATAATTTGTTTTAAAAAATATATTTCACCCAGTAATACGGGTTTGCACCTAGTACAGGGGCCCTTGCAACTTGTTTGTTATGTAATCCTTAAGTCAATAAAGTTTATTTTTTTATTATTATATATAATATTGACGTTCTGTTTATAGATTATGAATGAATACATGTCATTTAATTAGTCAATATGGCGGCTGCTATCAATACTTATGTTTTTACTGAATACTGAATTTATTAATGTGGAATTTAAAAAGGTATCATAAAAATTAAAATATAATAAATGATAAATACTATTAAAAGTCTCAATTCAATATAAATAAAGATCTTAAGAAAAATATTACCTCAAACACGTTTTTTTTATTAATCACTAGTCATATAAAACCAGTATAAATACAATTTTTATATTCTACATGTTTGTACACATACGTTTAGCAACATATTGACTTAAGATTGACTCACTCAAACAAACTGGTTAAGGAAAACCACATACAACGAGTAATTATATTAACAATAAAATTATACCTATTAATTATTATATTTTTTTGCAATTATATAAAAACTGACCACAGTGCAGTTAAGTCATATACATATAATATATGTCAATATTGTTCTAGAAATTAAACGAATATTTACGCAGTAGTAGTGGGAGAG
The DNA here is from genome assembly GCA_916720795.1 of Danaus chrysippus. NCBI lineage: Eukaryota > Metazoa > Arthropoda > Insecta > Lepidoptera > Nymphalidae > Danaus > Danaus chrysippus. The sequence goes on from CAKASE010000068.1 coordinate 1,455,498, forward strand.
AGAGGTATAACAGCTTAATATCTTTACAACCTACTAAAAGACTTGGGCCTATCCAGAACTAACATTAATTCATTCTTGAAACGTACTTCGAAGGCAGCCCTAGTAGGTTCTTTTACTAATTTGGTAGAGAGAGGAGCTTGGACAGTGGAGGTGAGCATATAACGCGCGTTAGATAGGGGTCCCTTAAACCTACACCTGGGTCACAAGTCCCAGTCACTGTTGAAGCTCCTCTCACTACAACGATGGACCCGACACACGCACCGTGAATACATTGAATGATGAGAGGTTTCGTCTCTCTATATATATTAAACCTACACCTGGGTCACAAGTCCCAGTCACTGTTGAAGCTCCTCTCACTACAACGATGGACCCGACACACGCACCGTGAATACATTGAATGATGAGAGGTTTCGTCTCTCTATATATATTAAACCTACACCTGGGTCACAAGTCCCAGTCACTGTTGAAGCTCCTCTCACTACAACGATGGACCCGACACACGCACCGTGAATACATTGAATGATGAGAGGTTTCGTCTCTCTATATATATTAAACCTACACCTGGGTCACAAGTCCCAGTCACTGTTGAAGCTCCTCTCACTACAACGATGGACCCGACACACGCACCGTGAATACATTGAATGATGAGAGGTTTCGTCTCTCTATATATATTAAACCTACACCTGGGTCACAAGTCCCAGTCACTGTTGAAGCTCCTCTCACTACAACGATGGACCCGACACACGCACCGTGAATACATTGAATGATGAGAGGTTTCGTCTCTCTGTATATATTAAACCTACACCTGGGTCACAAGTCCCAGTCACTGTTGAAGCTCCTCTCACTACAACGATGGACCCGACACACGCACCGTGAATACATTGAATGATGAGAGGATTTGTCTTGTATTTTACTGTTACATATAATGAGATTTCGAAGACAATCTCATAACTAAGTCATATAAGTTTTTTATATGGAACATCAAAAAACTCTGTAACAATTTAAGGATTGTAAATCCTGATAATGAGTCGCTATGAAAAAAGTGTTTTTCGGTGCCAGTCGAGATAGTTGTGTTTGTACATGCCCCGCTAACTCCCGAACAAACAATGACAATATAGTGACGAAAGTTCCTTTAGATACTCGCCTCTGACACACATTGTATAGAACATGTTTAACACAATTATTACTTGTAAATAAATATAACAGTTACATATTTTATAAATGAATTAATATGTAAAGTAATATACATAGTTGAAATGCGATTAAATTTGGACACAAAACGTCTTATTTGTTACGTTTGTGTGTGTCTATATGTCTATGTGTATGCTTGTGTGTGTGTGTGTGTGTGTGTGTGTGTGTGTGTGTGTGTGTGTATGTTATATACCAATATTATGTAATACACGTTAACTTCTATCGAATAACAAACTTCACGTAGTCACAACGATAAGAACAACCGTGTACTGATTACTATAATAAGCATTTATAGTCATATATAGTATAATTAATTAGATATTTAATTAAAATTAAAAACAACTACAAATAAATTTGACTAAGATATCTGGTATGTATAAAATGTAATGATAATTCGTATTCTCAAACTATATTATATGTGAATATATAAAAAAATAAAAAACATATCATTATATAAGTGCACTGTTATCAGTCAATTCTTATCAGTAATGCAAGTACGAAAATATTGTCATATTGACGTTTGTAGGTTACAATCTCAAGTATTGCGGATTCTTGTGTAAATATATAAATATGTATAGTACTTATTAACTTTTACTGTAAAACAAATACCTTTCTCCGAAGTCATATTCAGCTTTCAACGAAATATATTTAAATTTTAAAATACCATCAAGTGTGAAGGGTGACGTAAAATAAACAGTATGATTGATATTTATGAGCATTTATAATAAAGATTATATTTAAGGAAACATACGAGAAAGTATTTTTTTTATAATTTATTGAAAATATATGTTAATATAAATGAAAATGGACATTTAATTGGACTAAACTAACGAAATAAGTGAAGATTTTTCTCTTGTACTAACAAGACTGTAGAGATAATAAATAAAGATATTGTCAGACGATTGTTGATAGCAAATTGCTAGGATTTCAAAGATTTAGAAAGAAAAAGAAGAATAAAAGTCTTCTATTAAGATGAAGACTAATAAAAATAATATCACTCAACAAGAAGACTTAAATGACACAAATAAATAACTCATCATTGAAATGGTTCCTACAAAAAATATGTCTTAAAAAAGACCTTTTACGAATAAATTTATAGTAAGAAAGAAATTTAAACTACCAAAAAAAACTTAATTTATCCGATAGTGACAAAAACAATGAGTAATAGATAATACCTAGAATCCTAGCCGACCTTGATACTACCTAGACCGTGAACAATAAGACGCAATACCTATTGTAACAATTGTTTGCGGCTTGGCTCATCAAATATTAAAATATAATATTGTTAAACAAGTTTTAAATATAAAATGCTTTAGTATGAGTCTCAATCGAACTAAATACTGAAGGTTTGATAGTTTGAATTTCAAATGAAGTTCATATTATCATCATCATCCTATCAGAGCCCACTGCTGAAAAGCATCTTCTCACATGGAGAAGGTTTGAGCATTAATCACCACGCTTGCTCAAAACGGGTTGGTGATTTCAAACTTATATAAGTCTAGGTTTCCTCACGATGTATTCATTCATCTGTCAGTGATGTCTAAATACTCTTAGAAAGTGCATATGGCTCGGAAAAATCACATTGGTACTTGCCAGGATCGAACCCGCGCCCTCATGCATGAGAGGCGGGCCTTTAATCACTAGGACACCACGATTATACGAAGTTCATACTAAGCTATTAAATAAAAAATCTTTCTTACACACGAAATAAATTTAATTAAAGTAGATAAGCATTACATAAGGCTACTAATTTTATCGATTTTAATTAGAATTACAAATTAATAGTTCAACGAAAAACCGCGAAATTAACGGAAACGCTATCAAATATTCTTAATTAGCAGACGCCAATTTAAAAATTCTTTAATAATATAAAAATGACTAACAATAAGGAAGATATTAAAAAAATACAAGCTAATATTTAAACTAACTTAATAGTTTAACAAACTAAATAACTTTTTACTTATACAAAGAAACTTTCGCAAAACTATATCCATTGTAGTATATATAAACTTTTGTTTACATTTACTTCACTTCGCTGAGAACTTAAAACAAGTTCAGTAAACTAGAGTTTACAATACGCGGTCCTTTACCAACACTGAGAATGTTGTCAAACTAGTTCCGTTCATTATTCATTCATTCATTTCAACATTATTCCATTCATTCGTTCATTAATACATTCATTCGTTCGTAATTATGTTGTGTAATCTATCTTCTATCTTCTATATATAAAAATGGATTGCTGTTCCTTAGTCTCGCTAAAACTCGAGAACGGCTGAACCGATTTGCCTAATTTTAGTCTTAAAATACTCCTGGAAGTCCAGGGAAGGTTTAAAAGGCGAGAAAAATTGGAATAATTGCCGGGAAAACCCTAAAAACAGCCTTTTTCTATTTCCCATACAAACGTTTTTTTTGACATTAGATTTGACAACTAACTAATATGTCAATTATTCTGTTTGATTGAAACAGGAATAACCTGATTATTTATGGCCTCTAAGACGGAATAGAGTTCGCCTGGTCAGCTATACCTACATATATTACTCTTGACCAAATTAACGCGGACGAAGTCGCGGGCAAAAACTAGTTATATATAAACGTCAGGAATTCTATCATATTAAACCTTTTTGTTCCTTTCAAAGTAATCATAATTCATTTAATACTTTACTACGGTACTGTTAGTTAAAGCGTTATGATAGAAGTTATAAAATCATCTACAAAATGGCCTGAGAACTTGCCAAGACTACGATCATAGCTTACAAAGATGTTCAAGAGTAATTTTATATTTATTTTTCCTTAAAACAGAATAAAAACATGTAATATATTCATTGGTATTAAACGAATGATTGATTGAATGAATGAATGAATGGTTTGCAGAATGAACTATTGTTTTCAATGTAATACCATTGTTTTGTAATGCATCTTATATTAACATAATGAGATTGTTAATATATTAAATATTACAATACAACTTGCAATTTTTTACTTTTTTTAATCATCTATTTGTCCCCCAGAATATTTTATTTGTTTATCGTAAAACAGATTCTGAATTAATCTTATCTTTGGCATAATATTCGACATTAAAAAACTAGATTACTAGGTGACTTTTTTTGTGTTTCAAATGATTTTAGTTGTTGTTTTTTTCTGAATTATTTTCTAGAAGGTTCCCTTGTTTAATAACATCACAGATAAATAAGCTTTTAAATTAAAACCGATATTGCTTTCTCGTTTTATGCCCAAGATAATGTTTTCCACACCTTAACACGTTCAGCTATGAATAATGGATGCGGCATTATATATTCGAACGAAATTTTTCAATGCATTTAAGATTAACACTCATATGTACATAGATATAATAAAAAGATTGTTTTTTTTATTATTTGCTAAAAGAAAATAATGTTCGATTAAGAAAATGAAATGCCGTGTCCATTAAAATAAGCACGACGCTGTAAGCCACGGGTTCGTTAATGGCATACTAATTAATTGAAGGTCACTGACCTCGTATATAACTCAAAGGCGCGTCGCACCAATTAGGCTGGATTCGCGAAAATTTACTATTCATTTCATTCTGTCACGATATGTTTTCTTTGAAATACAATTGGATTTAACGATGAATTTTATCATTTAAATGAAACTAATACTTTATTTTTGATAAAAACTAGGTACATACTCCAAACGTTTCGGCTACTTTTCAGCAACCGTTATCAGAAAGAGATGTCTTAGATCTCATTAAATTTTATCAGCTTTTTAAGCGTATTTTATATTCAATAAACATTCTTATTTTCCTTAAACTTTGTAAAGGATAAATTAAAATATAATTAACTTCAAATAGAGCCAAATTTTTATACACCGATTTCTGTTATTGATATATGTACGAGTAGCGATGGTAGTGAGTGCCTTTTAAAGCTAATTAAATATATACACGATAAAAAATACCGAATAATCACTTCCTCTGCCACAAAAAAGCGCTGACGAACTTTGACAGCTGTCAGTTCGTAGCCGTTTTGACACGAACTGTCAACGGCACAGATAATCAATCACAACGTTATGTGTAATTTAGGTACAGAGAAAAAATTCTAGTTTATATAGATAGCATTAAAATCTATATATATAAAAATGAATTGCTGTTCCTTAGTCTCACTAAAACTCGAGAACGACTGAACGGATTTATCTTATCATAGTCTTGAAATGTTCGTGGAGTTCAGGGAAGGTATAAAAGCTGAAAAAAATTGATTCATTTCCGGGAAAACCCTAAAAACAGCCCTTTTCCATTTCCCATACAAACATTTTTTTTGACATTAGATTTGACAATTAACTAATATGTCGATCATTCAAACATATTTCTTGATTATAGAGCGATATGAAGTTCGCCGGGTCTTCTAGTATATAATATATTTTAAAAAAATGTGTGTCTCCTGTAATAATAGTCTTAGATATATAACAATGACGCCCACGTTGCAATTTCTAAATCCATCCTACGTGTTCATTAAGAACTATCATTGATTCTGACAACGTAGATAAAAAATAATTTTGGTGAGTCAAAAAATTTTGTAAATTTGGGTCGCCATTACGCTCGTTCTTTGTGAGAATTCCCACAATTACCGATACAATTCACACGTTTACTTCACGGACAGAAACTAAAATATAATTCGTACATTCCATAGATTTTAGTTATAAATTAGAGTATAAGCAATTATGTTCAAAATTACTGTAAAAAGTTTCCGAACGGAATTATTTCAGGCGTTTGACATGTCAGTTGAAAAACAAATTTGAATAAAAGTTACATATGTATGTATATAAAATAAATTTGACAAACTCCTTTCGTGTTTCCTCCATATAGTACTCAAGATTATAATAATTCTTCCAACAAATAAAAACGTCAATGGCAGAATATTCCACGATTTCATTGCAAATGAAGCCATAGCATTAAAAAAAATTGGACTTTCAACAAGAATACTAACAAATATTTTAACATAATATCATATAAACATAAATCGTATTAACAAAATAACATGACATTAAAAATAAATCTTTTTTTGATTTGAGCATATTGTTGTTGACCTACTTATATTTTTTCTATACTTAATATTTTTTTCATATATTTCTTTTAAAACTATATATATATATATATATATATATATATATATATATATATATAGTTTTATTTTGGTTCATTATTCATTGTCTGTATATCCGACCTCGTCTATAATAATCTAGACTCTAGGCACAGATGCAGCCATTTAGTCACCTAGGTAACTATTTTTGTAAATTCCCAGAACTTGTGTCGCTTTTACATTCATAATTACATTTAAACATATATTTATTAATATAAATTTGACCAAGGACTATAAATAAATAAAATTAAAATATATCGTATAAAATTTTCATTATTATTCAAATAAAATTAATCCATAGTATAATTTTTTTATACATACATTTAAATTACGTACTGAAACCAGAATTACAGAATTTACAGAATAATTTTGATAAAGTTATTCAAATAAGATAAGGGCAATAAAGATTCATGAATTTAAAACCATAACTAATATTTAATCTCATAAGATATGCCAAAAATAATTACCATTTTTTATAGACGTCATAAAAAATATAAGTGTCAAATTTTTATTAAAAGAATTTTTACCTGAACATTGTGACACAGCAAGCACGAAGAACGCCAGACATAAAGATAATTTGATCAGCTCCATTTTATGCACTTGGTTCAAACAATATTTAATATAAAAAAAATATATTTTAACACTAGCAACACTCAACACATCACTTCGTATACAGGCACTTGATTTTCGTTTATCTGTGGAATAAAAAATACATTAGCAATCTATTTTTCGTATAAGAATAGCTCTAACATACATACATTTTAAAAATAAAACGCGTCCCATTTTCAAATCCATCTGTGCAATGTGGATGACTACAAAAAGTAGTTTATATTTACAAATGACATAAAACCTTATTGTTACTAAAATATAAAAAAATATATTTAAATGAAACTGAAAAATATATCCCTCCTAATATTATAAATGCGAAAGTAACTCTGTCCGTCTGTCTGTCTGTTACGCTTTCACGCATAAACCACTGAACTGATTTTAATGAAATTTGGTACAGAGATCGAGTTGACCTTGAGAAAGAACATAGGATAGTTTTTATCCCAGACTTTTGAAAGGTTCCCTTGGAAACACAATATAACCGAATTCCACGCGGGCGAAGCTGCGAGCGGAGAGCTAGTATAGAATAAAATTGATACGAAAAAGTATGTCTATCACAACACATGTTTTTCTATAATAGGCATTAGATATACATATGTAATATTTTCTAACGTCACAATGATAAGGCATGCCGTGTTACTTAATATGTATTAATTATTATCAATTAACATTACAAAATATAAAGCTTATCTTTTTAATATAATTTACTTATATTAGTGTTTATTATAATATATGTATATCGTATATATTGGTTAACTCAAATATAGTAAGACTATAAAAAATTCTCGTGTCACAATGTTCGTTCGCGCACTCCTCCGAAACGGCTTGACCGATTTTGATGAAATTTTGTAAACATATTTTGTAGGTCTGAGAATCGGCTAACATCTATTTTTCATACCCCTAAGTCATAAGCCCTATTTTTATATGGCAATACAACGTTTGCCTATCAGCTAGTAGATTGTTTAAAATGTATAGATGAATATTTCGTTGAAGTAACAAGATGTATACATCTCACAGATCAAAGATACGGAAGGAAGCTGCTATAATAAATATCTATTTTTAACCCCCTCCTAAGTAGGGATATCCGTTTGATAGATGGGTTATTAAAAGACGCCATTCATAACAAACAGTAGAGTATGCATTATGTTTAATTTATTTTTCGACCATCTGTCGCATGTCGCGTTGCAGCCAAAGCTAATACTGTCATTCAAGTACTCATAAGATCAGAATTTAATGAATACTACTAATAACTATTCTTTTGTTTATAGTATATTGAGTAGTATAAAAAAAATGGATTTCTACTACATTATAACTTTAAATTGTCATTCCTACTTGCTGAACTATTACGTCACTATTACTATTTGGAATATTTTTTATACTAAACTTGACTGTATTATACAAATAAAAGTATAGCTTGAGCATTGTGACTTGTGAGTAACTAAGTAACCTTGAGTAAATGAGTTACTCAAACGTCTCTGAATAATCAGTTGTATTTCTCAATAAGTTTTGTGATTCAAAAACTGGTTTTCTTTACCTGGCGATGGTATTTAATATATTTTTAAAACGTACATTAAAAATATATATAAATAAAATTGTATATAAAAGGACTGCAAATAACTAGAATATATGAATTAAAAAGTAATATCACGTTATTATATAAGTAAAAACAACATTAATGTTGAAAAAACATTATAACAGATACGATAAATAAAGTAAATAATATGAATATTAAAAATAAATAAGTAATAGTATTTCTATAGATCAATTTGGAAAAACGAAATCTAACTAAAATTGTATTTAAATATATTTTATAATCAAGTAAAAATATCAATGTTTACATTAATACAATATTATCATTGTAGATTCTAAGTTGGTATTACCAAATTTCTTTAATGAACTCTTTACTAACTTTACGTATTATTTTTATATGTACCTACATTATCAGATAACGTATCTCTACAGGTCGTTGACCTTTCTATTGAGAAAACCTGTTGCTACCAAATGACATAGCTACTGGCAATTTTATACGAAATAATACAAAATATTATATGTATATGACAGTTAATTTTTATATAAGATACTTTCAGAGCTCGAAAGAGGTTTGTTTACTTTTAATATTAAAGGCTAATTAATTACTAATGGTAAAAATGATAAAAAAAACGAATATATGTAAGAATATATCGTGGTTATTATCAAAATTAATATCATCTACTTAGTCTTTATAATCACGATTGCTACAAAGTAACCGAAACGTCTTGAGTACGTAGTTAAAAATGCGCGTAGTAAATCCGAAAAATATTAATTTAATTTGGATAAATACTCGCGAAAGTTAATCAAAATTAATAATTTTCTTAATCTAGACAATATTATAGAAGAATTACATACTAAATACAAATGTAACCTAAATAAAGTCAGAGCGTCTAAGCGTCATAAGCGGCCATCTTTGATGTCGGGAACATGTTAAATTGCTATTCGACCGATGTTTTGTAAACCAATAAAACGAATGAAACCATTGTTACATCGTCATCCCGCATCGATAATATAAAAAATTATGGAATAATTTATTAGTTTTTTAATATAAGACCTTTGGTTTTGATTATTTTCCATATATATTGGTTATTAGTTTCGAATCAGTACGCTTAGCCTAAACTTGTATTGACCATTAGGTATGGTTTAGTTTTACATTAATAAATGTTCAATAGAATTAAATATATCCTATAAAATATTATATGCTTTATATATAGAAGAATGTTTTGTTAGTTACACTATTTATAACTCAAGAACGGATGTAGAAATATGTTTGGAAATTGGTGGAGATATAGCTTAGAACCAGGAGACGGACATAGGATATTTAATTCTGTTCGATCGAAATACAGACGAAGTCGCGAGCAAATTTAGTATTATTAAATTTATTATACGTATTTGAAAAAATAACCACTGACGTTTAGACAAGTATGCAAAAATCAAGCTCAGTTTTGGAAGACATTAAAAGGATACATAAATATATATAAATATAAAAGATACTTATATTATCCATTATTAACATTTAGTGGTGGCCTAGTGGTTAAACGGCCCCCTTCGTTCCCGAGGCTGCGGGTTCAAACCTGGCCCAGGCAAGTAACAATGTGATTTTTCCGAGTCATATGTACTTTCTAAGAGTATTTAGACATCACTGATTAATGCTTTCCCAAAGAGGGTTGATGTCAGGCAGGCGACCGGTCGTAAAAACAATAAGCCAAAACTATTCGCAACATGTAAGGCAGACCCTGGTTAAAGCTGGGAAATTGCCAGGTAGAAGAAGTTATATTATCCATGCCAGAGGTTTTCAAGCAAAGCTGTATGCATGTACTAGTCTGTAAATAAAAATCCGTTGACCCAATTCATACATAATATTAACGTATCGGTTCAAGCAACTTGTATCTCCTGCCCTAAGGTCAATATTTCACAATGGCAGCTCAATGAATATTATCTTTTAAGGGCGAAGCTATTTATTGAATAAAACATTTCTTCCACAGATAATATATATGCGAATTATAATATTTTTAACGATAAAAAAACACAACGTCATCTGATAGTGATGTCCTTAATCGGATTTATTGATAATTAAATCGTTTTAATCTAATGCCCTAGTAAACTGGATTTGAATACCTTGAACTAATACATTTTTGGCTGTATGTGATAAACCTTATGCAATTTGCACTTGACAGTTAAAAAAAAATAGCTGTCAAATATTTTCTGCCTAAGAAACTTATTTTCGTAAAGAAATTGTAGATTAGTTATTAAGTTTTATTCTCATATCGTAGGTTACTGTAATAATACCTTTCTACAAGTTTTGTTATTATATATAGTTGTGTACAATTGTAAAATACTGACGCAATACCGATAAGGCATTGATTAAATTGAACATATTTAGAATTGTTAGACTATGTGGCTCATTGTACATAAATCTCTTATCGTATTTACTTTTATATACGGAAATATGTAATAAAAAGAAAATTTATACATTGCCAAATATGACAAATAAGTTTTAAAATAAATCCTTGTTTCACAGTAAATGCACTTATCGATGAAAGTATCGATTAATTTAATCGATGTTTTTTTTATCGATACCGAGAACTCGTTCGTCCGACATACTTTCTGAAGTTTTTTTATTGTTTCACCAAAACCGACTTTAATTTATAACAGGTTGTGTACCGACAGACGAAAATGAAAAAATAAATAAAATTTATTATAGCATAATCAATTTTTATTAATTTATTCGCCAAATCCCTACTAGTAATATTATAAATGCGAAAGTAACTATGTCTGTCTGTTACGTTTTCACGCCTAAACTACTGAATTGATTTTAATGAAATTTGGTACAGATATAGAGTTGACCTTGATAAAGAACATAGGATAGTTTTTATCCCAGACTTTTGAAAGGTTCTCTTGGAAACGCGATATAACTGAACTCCGAGCGGGCGAAGCTGCGGACGGGAAGCTAGTAAATAATTAATCTTTATAGTCAGAATATAATTAAAACTATATAGTGAAATTGGTCTATATATAATATAGGAATATTCAAAACTAATTATTCCTGATAAAGGCGACACACTTTCTGTTACCTATTAAATCATATTAATCAAATATATAAATTACATAATAATTAATTGAAACAGATAATTAAATACGTCATGTTTTAAACAAAGAGGTTTTATTTTTTAAAAAAATCTTTTTTTGTGACAGTACTTACGAATTTTTTAAAAATTTTAATGTATCTTTCGCGATATATATTTAAAAACAATTTATTTTAAACAATATTTTTGTGAAGTGTTTTTAATTTTTTTTATCTGATTATTATTTAGGTAGTTCCTTCGCTCGAAATTATTTTATATACAAAAGAAAGTCGTGTTAGTTACACTATTTATAACTCAAGAACGGCTGTAGAAATATGGATGAAGATTGGTGGAGATATAGCTTAGAACCAGGAGACGAACATAGGATATTTAATTTCGTTTGATTGAAAAAGACGAAAAAAATATTTAACAAATTCCAATATCTTGATTTCGCCTGTAGAGCGGAATAGAGTTCGCCCAGTCAGCTACACAATATATGTATATAATACATATATTACTAATGAAGTCGTGGGCAATAACTAGTATATATATATATATATATATATATATATATACACGTGTATATATTCTCACACTATCATCACGTGTACATTAAATAATACATCGCCATTTCCTTTCTATTAAAACACATGTAGCAGCTATAGAGGAGCGAATAGTGTGAGTTAAAATATATATATATAGAGAAATATAATATAATATATTTGTTAAAGAAAATTATATAAGAGAATTAATATTAAGATTAATATAAATATATATAATAAACTGAATAAATGTGTCACTTTTTTGGGTTCTTCATACTAAAGTGTTTTTTTGTACATTATATTAATAGAATGGTTTTTCCATATATCTGTTGAACCCTAACATGTGGTGTTATGCAATATTGATAACATTTATCCGTACATGTGTAATTGTTTATTTATCCAACAAATGAATTTAACCGCACCAGTTAAATTATGAACCGTGAACGATTTAAAATATTTGTTTTTATATTGAAATCTTCTATATATATAAAAATGGATTGCTGTTCCTTAGTCTCACTAAAACTCGAGAACAGCTGAACGGATTTATCTTATCTTAGTCTTGAAATGTTCGTGGAGGTTCAGGGAAGGTATAAAAGCTAAAAAAAATTGATTCATCACTGGGAAAACCATAAAACCTCACTTTTCTATTTCCCATACAAACGTTTTTTTTTTGACATTAGATTTGACAACTAATTAATATGTCAATCATTCTGTCGCGCTTCAAAACACGGATATTTATGGCTTACAGGTAAACTCCAAAAATATAAATAAAAAAACGGAATAGATATTTCTTTATATGAGAATTGAGAATATTTTATCCTTTCTTTTTATCTTTTCCTATCTTTCCTTGAATGATATTTATCGCGAGTACATATTGAAATAAAACTATGTTTTTTCGGGATTACTACTCGATTTTATCATAATACATTTAGACTACTTTACTATATTGAAAAATAGATACAATTAATGAGATCTAAGATTTTCGCGAGTTTTATTCATTTAAATGAAACTAATATATTATTTTTCGGATATACTACGCGACTTTATTTCTGTTAAAATTACATACTCTTGACGTTTCTGTTACTTTTCAGCAACCGTGATCATCTCGTCTGCCCGTGATAAATTATGCAACTATGTTTTTCTCAATGAAGTCTACTAGACAATTGTTATAGATAAAAAGAAACTTTTCCGTCCAAATACTAAAAGTTTTCTTATCTCAATAGCAAGACTTAGCCAAGACAAGAGCTATCATGTAATCATAACATGACTATCTCAACCCATAAAAATAATAGTACTTATATTTGCGACTTCCGTTTCCACAACAAATTTGGCTTTATTAAACCGTTTACGACTAAAAGGGTAACGTATGGATCCCCAAAATTATTCGGGTGTCCTTCAAATATTTTTTGGGTGACTCATCAACAGGCCGTGGGATAAACTAACCTTGAAATATAATAAACAGCAAATATATAGGGTGCGAATAAAGAATGGGATATAAAAGGTGTTCACTATATGAGGGTAGTTTGAAATTTGAATTTCATTTCAATGATAAAGAAGTTCCATTATAATTTTATATCATAAGGTTTCCGATCTCATTAGTATAAATAACACGAATTTTTTATGTCTGCTTATATTTCACATATAGAGATCTTTAAAATTAATACAGGTAAATTAATTTTGTATCGTGTATCTTTATTCTTTCTTAGTTCATCCCTACTAATATTATAAATGCGAAAGTAACTCTGTCTGTCTGTCTGTTACGCTTTCCCGTTTAAACCACTGAACTGATTTTCATGAAATTTGGTACAGAGATAGTGTTGAGCTTGAGAAAGAACATAGAATAGTTTTTATCCCAGACTTTTGAAATGTTCTCTTGGAAACGCGATATAACCGAACTCCACGCGAGCGAAGCTGCGGGCGGAAAGCTAGTCTTCTATAAAATCAGAATACGTATTTTTTTCAGTCAAATATATTATCTTAATTTTATGTATATATTTATTTTAATCAAATAACATATAGAAAAGCGAAAGAATTATTTTTAATATGTATTAAGTTAAACCAATGTTAAATTTTACGATCATTTTAGCGACCTTTGCGTTATCATTCAATATATCTGGTATGTACACTGATAAATGATAAGAGGGAAAAGTGTGTGACCAATTTATAATATAAAAATATCATATTATTATAATAATATTTGGCAGTTAAAGTATAATCTAGAAACCGGTTAAAAAGGCAATCATTTTGCAACGAAATCAAATAGAAAATTACATCGTAAGAATAATACATTGCGAAAAAAATATTATTTTATAAATAATGTACAAAAACTTGTCATTAATTCTAATCAGTAAGATTTTTGAGAAATATAACACAAAAATAAACATTCAACTCCATGAAAACAAATAAAGAATTTACTATTATATATCAAACTTGCAAAAAATTTCGATATTACTAAATAAGCAATAAAAATAACACAAACACATACTAATGTCAAGGTTAATGTAAATCCGACATTTCTTGATCATTTAAATTTACATAACAAACAGAATAACACATTCATTCATTATACATTTAAATATTGAATAAAGGAAATTAATTGTTAAGCAACATTCACCAAGGTCGCAAAAAGATGGGTGTTCACATATCAGAACGTCTTTTGTAATATAACAGGTTTTTAAAGAAATTATAACAGAAATAACACATATTACAAACACACACACACACACACACACACACACATGCATACATATATGTATATGGCTTTTGGTTCCATTAAAAGTACTCGTACGATGTTATATTATCTAAAGCCTGATGCTTTATTCAGACTTTCAAGTACATCCGATTAATTTTATCCACAAATAAATTAACATAATATGAAACTCATAAAAATATTACTAAATATCTCGTTTATATAGAAATAATTATGAATATTTTATGATAAAAAAAATTAAATACATAAACATATAAAAATATTTAAAAAAATACCATGAGAAAACATTAATCCAATTCTTCTATTTCATTATTTTATGGACATATTCTTTCATATATAAAATATTGAACATATGTTAAAAGGTTTCAATGAACATCATGTATAGTTGTAACTTGGTTCAATTCTACTTTAGGTGTTATTAAGATAATCATCATAGGTTTATGTCAAGCGGAAGAACTTAGAGGTTTTATTGCTTAGTAAAACCTTCAGACATAATCACGACACTTAGTAATTATAGAGTTAAATATATATGGAAAAAAAGACAGATATAGGCAGACCCTGGCTATAGCTGGGAAATTGCCAGGTAGAAGAAGTAGAAGAAGAAGAAAAAAAGACAGATATATGATTGATAGTCACAAATAACATATCATTTTATCAGTGTGGCAAAAATTTATACATTAAATCAGATTTTCTCACAAAAAAAATCTAGGCTATCTATACATATCTGAAGCTAATGTTGTCGAAAAATATTTTTAGGTCATCAAACGATACCTAAATTTCCACGATCTGCTCTGAATCATACAGACGGATAAAAGCATCACCCACCACGCTATAGTGTTATAAAGTCATATTTATATATCAATTTTTATTGGCTTCTATATATTAAACAATATTACCTATATAGGTAGGTAATAAAAAATATTACGACCGTCTACGGATAACTCATCTGAAACAGCTATTAAAGTCAGTGAGATGTTATAGAATATTTCGGTACGCAGCCGCTGCATCTAGTCTAAAATAATTCCTTACCGCACCGGAGCTATCTCGGTATTCGCAATAAAATCAACATAACATCTTAATAAATATATCCAGACGGGCACAGATGGATTTACACAGCACTATACACTAAAAAAAAAACACGATAAATATACCAATTTAAATGAAAATAATGAAAGCATTCATTTAATAAATGAATGACATTCAACAAACGAGATTCAAATGAATTGAAGCGCTTTCAAAAATGGAACGCATTCGAATATAACTTTTTAATTCTTGAGATATATACCGGGCAAAGGACGCGACCGTTCAGCCGCGCTCGCAAACTCAACTGAGCCTCTACTTTCGAACGTACAATTTCCTACAAAATTTCTGAACGGTATAGCATCTCTAGCATGCTCTGCCCTTGTGTGAGTCATAATGAAGGACGGACTATCGATAGTTACAATGTCGATAGAATGCTTCGATAATATAGCATTAATGACGATTTTCCTGCAGTCGAACTGATAAATAGTTATTTAATCAATTCTTATCTGAATGTAAACAGTATAATGTATTCATATCCATGTTCATTTGTATAATAAAGATAAATAAGTCACTTTAGCCTTATATTTAATATATTGATGTATATAGAAAAAAATTTGCTTAGATATCAGAAAAAGTTGTAAGGGAATAAAATTATTAAATATTATGTGGCAAAAAGATAGTTATTAAGAATGTATTGTATTTACATTATTTAGTTAAACATTGATTGGAATGAAAAACTATCATTTATATAAAAACAAGTTAGTTAATGAAGTTTTCAATCTCTTCAATATTAAATTAACAAATGTCCTCACTTTCGCTCTTGTTACGCATATCTACATAGTACCGAACTATTGCACTGTCATGTGTCTTCTTTCAAAGAAAACTCAAGGAATTTTTATCAACCTACTCCTTTTCTTACATACTTTTTCTTTTTCGTGAGATAATATTCTCGAGTCTTAGGAATCTATAAACCTTATATCCTTTTCACATATAATCATATATAATATAAATATAAATTTTAGTAAAGTTTTTATTATATAAAAATTAGTACATATTAAAAGATATTTTTAGAAATCAAAATTAGAGTCACGCTAAGTCAGATAAATATTAATAAAATCTTCGACATTTACAAAGACTAGACCATAAATTGTTTAAACTTCTATTAAATTATGTTTGTACAACTAAATCTAATTTAATTTTTTAAGGCTCTGTCGTAGGTATTGAAAAATTTGATGAGTGCGTGTGAAGTTGATAAGAAAATTAATTAAAGAATGAAAGGAATACAACATGTTAATATATATGTACAATGTAAATCTTATAAATCCACAAAGAATAGATGTCGATATTTTTTTACTGATAGGCTTTAATTAAAATTTCTCAAAACTATCGATATTTTCATTGCACACCACTATTCACAAACATTATCCCTACACACAAACATTTACCCACACGACGCAGAGCTTTAAGCTTCTCTTGAATAACTAATTTCAACCTTATTTGTACCAAAATAGAATATATAATGGTTTAAAGATCACTAAACTAGGTGATGCGACTAGAGTCTAAACATTGCAGCATTTTTCATTATATCATTTTCTTATCTGTTTCGTCTTAGAAAGAAGCAACGGCAAATAATTGCGTAATTAAAATTTCATGTGCGACCTTTTTTAACATGTTTAATGTATATTGTATTTAGGCCAAAAATAACGAAGAGAAAACTATTATATACTAACTAAGAATGAACTATTTACTCAAAAAGTATATTATGCAATTGACTTCAAAATTAAATCATATTTATAGTTATTATTAAAAACCTTTCAAATTTAAGTAACGCCATCTATTATCACAAAGCGTGAACTTTTAAAATGAC
Source organism: Danaus chrysippus (assembly GCA_916720795.1). Lineage (NCBI taxonomy): Eukaryota > Metazoa > Arthropoda > Insecta > Lepidoptera > Nymphalidae > Danaus > Danaus chrysippus. The sequence goes on from CAKASE010000068.1 coordinate 1,473,140, forward strand.
TATTCGTTAATATTTCGATCAAAAGAAATATTGTTTTAATCTGTTCTCACATATTAAGTATCCATAAAGCTTATTGACATAACCTTGGATGAATGAGCTCACAGCTTGATACGAATTTAGTTTATTATTGATTAATTCTTTATATTGGATAAACTATTTATTGAAGAACAAAAAAACTTGTAGAATATAGAAGTTATTTATTGTTAAAAAGTACTGAAAAGTAATAATAAAATAAATTTCTCATCTCGTCTTAATGATCACGGTTGCTGTAAAGTAACTTAAACGTAGGGAGTATGTAGTTGAAATCCGAAAAAAATATTAGTTTCATTTAATACTCGCGAAAATTTTTGATCTTTTCTATAATATTCGTCCCAAATTATGTTTTCATTCGTCTAGACTAGCCAGACTAGATCAAATACTAGTTACATCAATAATCCTAAAATTTTCCATAGGTCCTACCAAGTACTATGAGCAATAATTATTTATATTTTCTCTAACTAATGCAGACCGCATGACATTTAAGACCTATGTCACTGTTTTAAGAAACAACGGGATTTACAGAATGAATAATATGATTTGAAAAGTTTTATTTGAAAACATGTTTTTAATTTTATATTAAACCACAAGTATTAAGTGCTAAAACGTTTTCTAGGTCACTGTTAAGTTTAGCATCCATTAATGACATCACTGTGACTCATTCTAGAATGTTCTCATCTTTAATCAATGGTGTGACATGCTTACAAGCGTGACAACTTTCATTTGAACCTTCATAAAATGGAGATTTTCGTCTTATATTTCATTTAACACTCACTACTAGCATTTACATATAAATATTGAATATTTTGAGACTTCACTTTTAATATTTTTATGAAATATATTCGTTCAAAACTACACTAGCAACTTTTTATATAAACTGTAATTTATGACCTCTACTTAATTATACTAAGGTTATAAAAAAAAGCTTAAAATCACGCGTTACATCAAAAAATAATGTATGGAAATCAATATAAACGAATTAACTATTCAAAATTACAATACTGTTCGATACTATATTGAATCTTGCAACATGATTGTCCATTTCTTAATAACAATTATCCACAGTATTTAAGCGTTGTTAATAAGATTAGGATCTCTGTTTGTCACAGACGTGCTATGAAATTGGACTCGGCTTAACAATCGTGACTTCAATTGATCCGGAAAAAACTGATCTTACTTGTGCTATATTTAGTCCTACCATGAAAATTGTCATTAAGGAAAACATATTTTTATTGCCATACGTAATATTTGTTTCTATTACAGTTTCTACCTGGCAATTTCCCAGCTTTAGCCAGGGTATACCATACATGTTGTGAATAGTTTTGGCTTACGTTTTTACGACCGGCCGCCTGCCTGACATCAACCCTCTCTGGGAATTCATTAATCAGTGATATCTAAATACTCTTAGAAAGTACATATGACTCGGAAAAATCACATTGGTACTTGCCCGGGCTAGGATCAAACCCGCGCCTTCGAGCATGAGAGGCGGCTTCAACCACTACGCCACCACTGTCTTCACTGACGGTATATTAGTTTAATACATTCATATAAAACTCTTAAAATGGACAGTTGCGATGGACCCGGCATACAACCAGTGAATCCATGGAATGCTGAGAGGTTTCGTCTTATATAAAACTTATTAAAATTGGTACATTGGAAACAATAGTCCTTTAAACCTTGTGGTTAGTTATCAAAAGCAATCATTCTTTCTATGGGACGATTCTTCTTGTTTTGGGGCTAAAAATTATTATTAGATACGGCTATACCTAGCCTTATTGTTTAGAACAGCTAAAATATTATAGAATTCTATGTTTCGGTGAGTCTTGTTGTAACAAAACATTCTTGAAAACATGTTGTTTTTGAATATTATTTTGATAATTTTATGGAGATGTTCTTGATCTTACAAAAATATTTCTCACTTTAACTTCATAGCTACCACGCAAACCATCATTGTAATTGTATGTTGATTACAAGGAAAGCTTCTAATAGCTTTCGGCATAAATATAGCCATTTTGTAAGTAAAAATATTGCACAGAATTTATGTACTCCACTTTTGATAACCAATGTATCAAAATAATCTACTGAGTGTCTGAAGAGAAAAATTGGATGCAGAAATAAAAGTGTAATTCTTGGAGACACTCTCATATGTGTATTTTGTGTTAAACCGAAAGATTCGCTAAGTTTCATCTATGTTTTTTCTTTTAATCAAGTTGTAGTCAAAAATAAGACTTTACACATTCCACCATGGAATCCAAAGCAAGTAGGAAGTAGTTATATATAGTATATATTCAACAATTAAATCTAATTTTAAAACTACATTACCAAAGTTACAATTTCATCTCTTCTCGTGAACTCAGTTACAAAGTTATGGAAATGTTGGCTTATTACCAAAACCTAGAACAATCTGGGAAATTTAGTTTTATTTAAATAGGACTTGTGAAATAACTTAAAGATCTTTTTATTGAAAAAAACTGATGAATTTTTATGAACTTTTTTGTCGACTTTAAATAAACATAGTTATGTCAAATGCTCTATTAATATATAATTATTGTTTAAGAGTTTTTTAGAAAATTGTTTTTCATTTGTTTAAGAACAATAGTACCTTTTACTTTTAAGGTCTATCATTCTGATAGAAATGATTCATCTTAAGTAATTTTCCTTTCAATGAACACTATGAATCACATAGCATCAGATTATTGTTAAGATATAAACATTAATTATATGTTTTACACATTTAATTACTATAACATTTACTCTTAATAGCTTGTTTTTTCCTGGATGTGGTTTAAATATTAAAACTTACAACCATTTCAATGCTAAGCATGATAAAACTATTGTCACCTACATTCTATCGGTAATTAAATGATTGAAATAATCTCTAAAGAGGTTGAAGGTACAATATGCTTACCATAAGTTTCTATTGTCACACTACTTACGAAGCGTTTCCCGTTTCTCATTTAATAACCTACTTTAAAAAGAGACGAAACCTCTCATCATTCAATGTATTCACGGTGCGTGTGTCGGGTCCATCGTTGTAGTGAGAGGAGCTTCAACAGTGACTGGGACTTGTGACCCAGGTGTAGGTTTAATATATATAGAGAGACGAAACCTCTCATCATTCAATATATTCACGGTGCGTGTGTCGGGTCCATCGTTGTAGTGAGAGGAGCTTCAACAGTGACTGGGACTTGTGACCCAGATGTAGGTTTAATATATATAGAGTGACGAAACCTCTCATCATTCAATATATTCACGGTGCGTGTGTCGGGTCCATCGTTGTAGTGAGAGGAGCTTCAACAGTGACTGGGACTTGTGACCCAGGTGTAGTTTTTAATATATATAGAGAGACGAAACCTCTCATCATTCAATATATTCACGGTGCGTGTGTCGGGTCCATCGTTGTAGTGAGAGGAGCTTCAACAGTGACTGGGACTTGTGACCCAGATGTAGGTTTAATATATATAGAGAGACGAAACCTCTCATCATTCAATATATTCACGGTGCGTGTGTCGGGTCCATCGTTGTAGTGAGAGGAGCTTCAACAGTGACTGGGACTTGTGACCCAGATGTAGGTTTAATATATATAGAGAGACGAAACCTCTCATCATTCAATATATTCACGGTGCGTGTGTCGGGTCCATCGTTGTAGTGAGAGGAGCTTCAACAGTGACTGGGACTTGTGACCCAGGTGTAGGTTTAAGGGACCCTATATAACGCGTTAAACGCTCACCTCCACTGTACAAGCTCCTCTCTCTATCAAATTTGAAAAGAACCTACTAGGGCTGCCTTCAAAATACGTTCTAAAAATAAAGTTCGCAGTATAATGAATTAAAAATTATAACCATTTGTCAGTAGTGTCACGATGAAACTTTGAGTAAGCGACTTTAAATACGTAAAAGCTTTTAATCTCAGCACGATTTTAAATCAACCACGATATTAAAAGAGAAAATTAAACAATATTTAAAATCCATATTAATAAAGTAAACAATAAAATTGTCATATACGTTTATATTAGGTCTTATATAATTTTACGAAAATTATATATATGTATTAACAAATTGAGTCTATAGTGACTACCAACAATATAAATGTACATAATAATATTAATTCAAGTTGTATCGTTTCTCAAGAAACCGCTCGTCATGTTGCACATTTAAATAAACATTACTGATCATACATTTCATCATTGTTATTTATACATATATGTACATATATATATGTACTATATTTACATTATTACAATGTATAATATTGTGGGGCTTAGAATAAACATGATTGAAAATTGCAATATAATTATGTTACAGAGACTGATTCATAAAATGGAAATAACAAACCATTTTATACTTTTGTTTTAACTTTTTACCTACAGTACAGTATCGAGTTTTACTATTAGGTATATATTACTTTAAATGAAACTAATATTTTTCGGATATACGGGTAATTATTCTGTAAAAACTACATACTCCCGACGTTTCGGCTACTTTTCAGCAACCGTGATCATTAAGACTAGATGCGACATCTATAGGAAAAATATTAGTTTCATTTAAATTAATAAAACTGTCGAAAATCTTAGATCTCATTAGGTATATATTACCTTTAACTATGGAACCTTACCTACATTAAAATACTTCTTTTATATGAAAGCGAATTTATTTAAAAAAATTATAATCTTTATATATATAATTTTTCTGTGAGTGTGTATGTCACTGAACTTCTCTCAAACGACTGGACCGATTTCGATGATTTTTTTGTATGTGTTCAAGGGGATCTGGGAATGGTGTAGATTCACAATTTTGTCCGCTGGATAGTGTTTTTTAATTAATTTTTAATTTATTAGTAGTTGTTGATACAAACGGTTTTTTTTACATTAGATATGACAACTAAATAATATGTCAATCATTCTGTCGCACTTCAAAACACAGAGATTTATGGCTATAATAGGTAAACTTCAAAAATATAAATAAAAAACGTAACAGATATTTCTTGATTATAAGAAGATACGAAGTTCGCCGGATCTTCTAGTAATTTATAAATATTTATTTACTGGATATCCTCAAAACTAATAATTTGTTTTTGACGTTATAGAAGGAAAAATAGCTTATAAATGTATAAGTGAATGAATGTTTCAATGATTAAATATTTGAATGAACGAACAAACGATTGAATGTATCGATGAATTATGAATGAATTTTATATTGACTGATTTATAAATGATTGAAAATTTCATTTATTTTGTTTTGTTTAATAAGAAATTATCTTTTGAATTGTCTTAATTTCTTTCCCTTTACTGATATCTAAGACTTTCGATATATTTCAATAAAACTATGACATCTACTTCGATGTATTCAGACGAAGGAAAGTACAAACACTCCTACCTTTTCCACCAAATCAAATATTTAGTATTTTTTCAGACAGCAATTCCCATTGTCCATATTAAGTTACTAAATGTTATGTTCATAATAACTCAATATTTATTTCATGGTCATATGCAACCATATCCAAAACTTCCTACTCAAATTGTGTGTGTGTGTGTGTGTGTGTGTGTGTAAATTATGTGCAATAATATCTCTATGACCTTCTCTATTCACTAAATATAGATATGTTTAAAGCATTATTTACGATCAATATGATTACATATCTATGTATTTATTTGATAATAATTGTATAAAGTTAATCTAATTACATTATTTTTGTACATTTTGATAAAATTCAATATATTAGTAACATTTTTTTAAAGTCAGTGGTGGCCTAGTGGTTAAAAGAGCCCGGGTTCGATCCTTGAAAGTACCAATCTGATTTTTCTGGTTATATGTATCTACTTTATAAGAGTATTTAGACATCACTGATTTATGCATTCCCAAAGAGGATTGATGTCAGGCAGGCAGCCGGTCGTAAAAATGATTAGCCAAAACTATTCACAACATGTAAGGCAGACCCTGGCTAAAGCTGGGAAATTGCCAGGTAGAAGAAGAAGAAGTAACATTTTTTTTGTGGTACAAGTCTTTTCAACATTTTCCATTAAAATTAATACGTATTTTTTGAAAGAACATTGAATAAGTATATAAAAAAACTATTACCACAATTTATAGTTTTCATTTATTTCATATACAGGGTGACTGGTGAATTACTATCAATATTTAAGGAGAATACTCGGTACATGATTCTCATTCGAATTATGTAAAAAAAATAGGCACTTAATTTTTGACAAAATTTCCGTATAAATAAATAAAGTGTTGACACGTTCCAAGTGTTCCAAGTGTGGACGCGTGCGGCGGCGTGCTGATACAACACCACGCCGCCGCACGCGTATGTGTGAGTGTGTGTGTATACCTAATCTGCAGGGTTTCCACACGATGCGTAATTATTTACATAACTTTTGGTTAACTTTCCTTAGAAGTTTATTAATATTTATGTTATATTAATTTTTATTTCGTCATATATGATCATCAAATATAGCGTCCTCAAGTATCGATAGTAATTCACCAGTCACCCTGTATAACTTATTTGTTGTCACGTTCCACAAAAACAGCAAGTCGGATGATCTAATTGACATTGACATTGCAACCCGGCCTTATATTACATTCATGCACAATATTAATAGTAAATAAGCACATTCATATAAATAAATTTAATAAACATATCATGTTATACTTAAAAACAACACATTTAAGCAATTTAAATAGGTACATTTATTTGGAAGAATAAATGATCAAACTTGTGTTTTAAGGGAAGATTAAAAATCGATATATAGAGAAGTAGATTTACTTTAAAAACTCTAATTTGAAATCTTTTACGAGTTTTTTTGCAATAATTGATATTTATGTAATTCAAAAAGTCTATGATTGTTATCAGATCGGTGTATGATGTACTGAAATCATAATGGAAGTGATTTTTTTCGTTTCGTAAACATTTATGGCAATTCGATTTATCATTTAGGACATTCAAATTAGCTTACATTTCTTAATAATTATTTGGAAATGATAATGATAATATTAACGCAATAGTAGACTAAGTATATATATAAATTTATCGAAATTTTCGAATCAGAACGTACGGAATACAAAATACATTTGATCATTAAAAACTAAGGTCGATATATAAATTGCTCATTAAAATAGGAATTAGAGAGAATTTAAATGCTACACACAGCTTAAACAATAACAAATATCCAACAAGCCACTTAGATTTCTTTAAAACCTCTTCTGAGATTCTTTAACTTTACTCCTACCCCGCGACTACCTGTAATGCTACATGCGACAGATAGACAAAAGGATTTTGAGTTGTTTCATAAATTATTCACTATAAAACTGATCAAAACTTATTCAAATAAAACAATTCTTCAAACATTTTAATTCATATATATTACAAATACATTCAAATCGACTCGCGAAATCATATTTGCCAGCGGCGAAACCATTGATCTTAAATATGGTTGCCGAAAATCGCGCCGGCCAAACTAATGAGTGGAAAACATATTGCATGCTAAAATAATCACGCACACAACACGTTTGATATATTTGGATGCTAATAATTCAATGTTACAAAGAAATAGGCGCCGGTATATGATTAACTATAAGGCACCTTAACTTAAATGTTTAAATACTTTTACTTATTTCTGAACGTAAACATATATACCTACTTCTTTGTAAAACGAAGCCTGGATATAAACGAATGCAAAAGGTTATTAATATAAATATTCTCATGTATTTATCAAATTAATAAATGCAGAATGTATAAGTAAATAGCTATTATTACTATTAATCACTTTTTCTTATAAAAATCGTTGGACGTACAAAGGCGATATCTATCGACCTTGTTTAGTGTGAAAAATAAAGATGAGGAAATACTTAGTATGAAAAAGAAATTTAAAGGATCATACTTGATCAAATTAAACCGGAAGTTACAATATATATTCAAATATCAATTACGTAATATCCTCTTACACAGTATAAGTTACACGTTTGTCAATTCTTGTCGCAGCGAGACGTAAATAACAGAAAAATAATTATTACTTTCGTTGCAACTAAAAGAAAAACATCTTTCAGACTGTAACAATGTCACTAACTGTATTTAAATAAAATATTCCTTGTGTTCACACGTTTTATGATTGATTTATTGCTTGAACAAACAATGGGGCTGTTTAATATGTACGGCGCTTTGAGGCGCCAAAAGTATCTAGCCTAGATTTATACTTACTTCTAGGAAACTCGCGAAAGTTCAAGTTCAATCTGTTTTTATTGTAATGTCCTCGTTAATACGTATTTGGTTATGGAAAGATAACTTACATTTTTAATACGAAACCTTTGCTTATATCAATGGAAACTTTTGTTTATAATCTTACTTTCGTGATATCAACGCTATTTTATTTCAGCGACATTATATGTGTGGATTGGAAGATCTCTTTTCTAAGAGTTAATACAAAACAGAACTGAAAATATCCCCTCGGGAACTACATGGAATAATTAGTACCTACTAGCATATGTTATGTTAATATAGTTAAAGGTTATTAAAATCCATTCAGTAATTCTCACTAAAGGTGTTAATACTTATAAAACTTCTATTTTATAAAACAATAATTTGTAAATATATAAATTAAATTTATATGTTGACGATATATAATGTCTTTTTTATATCTAAAATACAATGATGTTCCTAGAAAACACATTTCAAATTCGACAGTGTTAATAGCGTTAGATATACGTGGTACAAATTAATCAGTCGCGATATACAACAATTAATTCAGTCCTCAAAATAGTTCGTCCCATTTAACTGTAGCCATGTGTTTTAACTTTATATTAAAACTAGCTTTGATGTACACGAAAGTATTTTGAAATTTGACACTTCCTCGGTGATGTCATCTATAGAATCAAAATGTGACCATATGCAAAAATAAACACATTTCCTTTAACGTTTATTGAATATTAATATATATTTTTCCCGCCGCATACTATATACCTATATAAATTATTGTTTAATTGTATTTTTCCTTATAAAAACATTCAATAAATCCTATATATATGACGAAGTTAAATTATCACGTATGCAAATTTTATATACTTAGGCCATTAAAACAAATAGTCATCTTTATAGTGGAAATGACTTAATCATGGCATTACTGACTCATATAACATTTAACGGCGAACACGTTCGTCGTTTTGGGTACAATGTGCGGTATAGAGACGTGTCTTAAATACATTATTGTTAATTCAACTGAATACTACCAGTCATTCATGAGTACTTAATGTGACGATTGATTTGATGACATGGGAATCTTAGGATGAATTTAAGTGTCTTTGATTCCAAAGTAATTATTTTGTAATAATATTTAAAGGAGTTATATTTAGCAGAAATGTTGCGAATGCGTTGCTAACCTTGGTTGTTGAGGAAAAGGAAGGGGTGGAAATAAGAAAATAGCAGGAAAAAGTAGGAAAAGGGAAAAGGGAAAAGCTCTCTCACTCATCGGACGAAACGCAGCCATTAAAGACTACTTCATGCCGATCTTCTGTGAGAGGGTGGTACTTCACCGGTCGAGCCAGCACATGTTCGAGCTGTAGTAACTTGGCTACAATTAGTCTCAACCACATAAAATTTTTGTATATATAGTTACAAAACACGGAGCAATTTTTATTCATCTAATTTAAATCGTATTATTCTGTAAAAATATTACTTTCTTGTCTAAACTTATTAACTAATAAGATTGTTTCTTATTAAAAACTCTTGCTAAAATCCTCAATAACGCTCTGTTTTCAATAGATACAGAAAGTAATTTTCATGCCAATGAATGAAAAATTATATTTTATTATAAAAAGATTCGCCCGAATTAAATTTTTGCGAAGACTGCAGCAGATGTAAATATAATTACATAAAATAAAATTAAGTGGGTTTTTCTATTATGCCGTAATATCTAAATTATACAACTTTATTACTTAAATGAAAATGAAACTAATATTTTCGGATTTTACTTCGCGTTTTATTTTAGAAACTACATACTCCCGACGTTTCGGCTACTTTTCAGCCATCCATCGCCATCGATTTCTTAATTGTCTTGCGTACCGCTCTTGATTTACTACTTCATATACTTACAAAACATAAGAGCAAAGTTGTATTACAATGTATTCGCTCTGTTCGCAGTTCTGCTCTCTCGAATGTTCTATACATTTTTACCCTTATTTATCTTTATAGCCTTTTTAGATGATAATGGACTTTGTTAAATATTGTGTTAAATAGATTTAATTATTTATCCACTAAACATGTTTGAGTTTAAGGTAGAATTGCTCAGAGTATTCCATTTCTTTATAACAAAAATACTCTTTCGACAGCTGTCATTTTTAGTACAATAATTAATTTGTCAAAATCGATATAACAGTCAAATTCTGAAAATATGTAGCTGAAGTAGCTGAAAACTAATATGTATCTTAAACAAAACGAACAAATTAGTATTATATACATATGTTCAAATAACAATTACATTTCATTTATAGTAGGAACAATAAAGCCATAAACTAGCAAGAAGCATTCTTGAATTTACTGAAGGGAGCGCGGGATATCGTCAGCAGTTTTAAAAATACTTAAAAGTTGAACAAGGACCATCCTTTGTATACTAAACTGTGGACAATCAAAAAATATATGTTCGAGGGTTTCGTCAGCACTATTGCAATATCTACAAGTTGAAAAGTCAAAAACACCAATCATAAAAAGGTGAGCACCAAAACGACAATGTCCCAGACGCAAACGAGATTGTGGTATAATATTTTCTATGTCTATAGTCACTACCCCAGGTAAACCAGGGAGAAGAGACCTTTTTCTTTATTGTAGCGAACCATTTTCCTTTTACCTTTACCACCTGATACCACAAATTGTAAAATTCTTTCTGTAATGTGAGTTTAAAAAGGGATAGAGCGTCTGAATAAGGAATTGGGAAATTTAAAAAGCTATGACTTAATTGATTGTGGGCCGGATTTGTAATAAATTTAGCTAAAGTCTGCTTGCTCATATTACCATGCACACCAATGTGGGCTGGTGTCCAAAATAAGACTATTTGCTTGTTTTGAGACAGCAGGTGATATAACTCTCTTATTTTCTATATAATATAGTTAGTTTTTGAATTTAATTGTGGATTTTGTAGTGCCGTTAATAAACTTATACTATCTGTTATTATAATCCACTTTTGATGAGTCTGTGTTTGAATGTGCTCCATAGCTGTGTATACAGCTGCGGAGTATATGCTTGTGAGTGGATTCAGCCTATGACGAAATCCACTTTTGATCTGACTATCATAGACAGCTATAGAGACTGCTTCATTGTTCCTAGACCCCTCTATATATATCTGATAATCAAACTCAAACTCAAACAACTTTATTCAATATAGAAGCATTACACTTTCTTATTGATGGTCATTTAAGACAATACCACTGGTTCGGAAAAGAAAATACCCTGACCTGAGAAGAACCGGCGAAAGAAACTCAGCGGGTTTTATTTATTTTTTAATATATATATATATATATATATATTTGTCTCATATATTATATACACAATTTAATATGAGATGAAATAGCCAGGATGCGATCGTTTCATTCCCAAGGTGTGCTATCGTTCATAAACTCATTAATTGTATAGTAACGTTTTGCACACAAGCGTTCCTTAAATATCCCTGCCATCTATCAAGTTCCCTATAAATGTTTTCCTTATACTTTAGAAGACTTTTGACTACAATTTTAATCTGAATAAATTTTGATTCATATAACCCAGAGTAACAAGGCCATACCATGCTTGAAAATATATTATGTTTATTAAAAATTTGTTCTGTTTCAGAAAAACCTTGAAACAAATATGAATTAATATTGGCAGTCCTGTTAATAGTGTCCTGCAGTTTAACAAAAAGTGGATGGTTACTAATGGAGAGCAACCTTGTAAAATTTTTATTGTAAGTATTTAAACCTAAGTGCTAATGGAGTTATATTACATTCCACTTGCATTCACACTATGGGAGTAGTTCGCATGGCACCCATTATAATATGCAAACATTTATTCTGTATCTTTTCTAATTTGTCTACTATAGTTCTTACCCCTGCAAAACAAAAAAAAGCATATTCAAAATGACTCCCTACTAATGATTTATACAATGTTAATAGAATAGATGGATCAGCACCCCAATATGTGCTTGTTAAAGATTTTAAAACATTACAAGCATTTAAAGCTCGAGATTCTAGAGTTTCAGCATACTTATTCCATCTAGAATTGTTTGTAAAAATAACTCCTAAAAACTTTACAGAGCTCTCTACAGATGTTACATTATTATTGAACAGAATATTTACATTCCTATTTCTGATTCCATTTTTTGAAAAGACAACAACTTTACTTTTTTCATTGCTAACCTCCAGCCCAAGGCTATCAAATTAGTTCTTTAGTCTTTGGAGAGCAACATTGAGGACTGATTGTACATGTAAAAAATTTGTATCAGAGCAATAAACAACTAAATCATCTGCAAACTGCAGACCCCAGAGTTAAATTTAGCTGATGTATGAATAGGATAAAAAGCAATGGGTTCTAATATCTTGGACCAAATAACTGACTGTAAACCTTAACAAACACCTTTCTGTAGTTCAAAAAATTAAAAATCCAATTTACAATTTTTCCAGGTACCTGTAATAATAATAATATTGAGGATAATTTGTTCAGATCTACATTATTGAAAGCCCCTACAATGTCAAGAAAAACACCAACTATTCTCAATGACGAAATGACATAGACTCTCACAAGCAGAACGGCCACAACGAAAGCCAAACTGATTGTAAGGTAAAAGATTATTACTTTCTATGTGAAAAATTTATCTCTGTTTTATTAATTGTTCGAAATTTTTTCCAACACATGACTCAGTGTAATAGGACGATAAGAATCAGCCAAATTAAAGTCTTTGCCAGGTTTTAATATTGGTACCAAACAGTCAGTTTTCCAATCCTCTGGGATAATAGAAGACGACCATAAACTATTTAATAAACTTAAAAAAATAGAGTTGGAACATTTAAAAGTTCAAACATTCTGTAGGAAAGCCAATCCAGGCCACATGAAGAATCTTTCCTTGAGGCTAAAGCAGATTTTAACTCTTGCATAATAAAACAACCAATCATGTATGAATTATCACTATTTACTCCAAGAACATTATCTATACTTATCTGTTGTGAAACAGGATCCGGTGTGTATTTATATAAAAATGTTTGAACCCAATTGAGGTCAGAAAATAAGTTAGAACACGGAAAGCTTTTTTGAATTTTCTTATTTGAGTCCAAATGCGATTTATAGATGTCAAACGATTTATTGATGAGCAGAATTCAGACCAACTTTTACAACGTTCTTCTTTTAAAGTGCGTTTTTTAAAGGCTTGTGCGCGTTTGAAATTAATGTAATTTTTACTATTAAGACTAGTTTTGATATTAATGTAGGCGTTCTTGCAGTCTTCTACTACTTTTGAACATTTATCATTCCACCAAGGTACTTGACACCTTTTTCTAGGGCGGTTATTATTACTATCAGTTGTGTTATGGTCTAAGCTGGGCCCGGAGAATTTGATTGCCAATAGAATAATTGCACAAAACTTTCTGTATGAGTCAAAGGAGATCACATTTTTTTATTAACATTTTATTAACAATTTATTGATAACTATCCCAATTTACTAATTTCAGATTGCTGCGAAGAGGAATGTTGTTCAAGGAAATAAAGGGTTCATGTTGATCTTTTACGAGAGTAAATTTTGTGATAGTTGGCAGATGATAACTGCCTAAAGGGTCCTGATGAACTTGCCAGTCACAAGAAAGAAATAGAGAAGAAGACACCATATTTAAATCTAGACTGTTTGGCTTCCAAATATGAGGGCCAATCGTTGTTGGTTGACCATTATTTAGAAGTATTAAGTAATGGTCATCCATGGAATCCATAATAGCTTTGCCCCGAGAATCTATGCGACTGCAACCCCAAAAAGTATGATGGGCGTTAAAATAGCCTGCAATTATCACCGGTTCGCCTTTTCAAAAGCAGGAAAACTATTACCAGGACTGTAAAAAATAACCAAAAAAATGCATTTATGTTTCAGTTTAATAACAATTACTACATTTTGAAACGAATCATCATAAAAAGTATCTAGTTTAGAGAAATGTATATCATTTTTAATTAATATTGCTACGCCATTATGATCATTACCGCAGTCATTCCTAATAATGGTATAACCACGTAACTTAAATTGAATATTAGAGTTGAGCCAAGTTTCTGAAATAAGAGCTATGTACATGTATATTATTTTGGTATAAAAAAATTTTGAAACTCAAGTATCTATTAGTTAACAGACTGAGTGTTCCACTGTATAATATTTAAGATTTGGTGGTTGAATGTGACGATTTGCTATTTTTATCCTGTATAGTGTATGGTTTCTTTAATATCTGAGCTAATAAATTGTGAACTAATACTTATATTTTGAGTTTTATTTAAAGTTATAACTTTTACTATAGATTCTGTTAATGGGAGTCATTGCTTCAGAGTTTGATATTGTGAATGTGATAATAAAGTAGTGCTTGGATTACTTTTTGGATATTTAATTTTTTATTAAGGGAAAATTTAATGAATATTTTAACGTGTCAGCATATGACTTGGGTTTACTGTTTGCGATTTTCTTTTGCCTTATAGGGCACTGGCTTGAGATGGCAATGTGATTGCCATTACAATTAATGCACTTAGCTTTTTCAATGTTAATCTTGCATTCTTTGAAAGAATGCCCCTCTGTGCATATAGAGCATCGCGGTGAATTTTTACAAAACTTAGCCAGATGATCATAGCGTAAACATTTAAAACACTGTTTTATAGGTGGGACATGTGTGGAGACAGGCAGGCGCCACATCTTAATGTGAACATAGTCCGGCAGTGACGTAGCAGACGCAAAAGTTATTACTACGCTCTGAGTAGGTTGCAGTGTGATGGTGTTATTTTCTCTTCTTACTTTAAGCATTATGCGTTGGACAGAAATAACCTTTTTCTGTTGTTGATATTGCTTTATAAATTTTGTGATTGGATAGATGAGTGGGAACCGAAGAGATAACTCCCGATAGTTCAGTGGCCCCTGCTGGTATCGAAGCTTTAAGTCGTTGTTCCTTTAGATATGTAGTATTTTCTAAAAAGGCATTTGCCAAATTCGCACGTTGGAAAACAACACCGACTTTATATTTATTAATTTTTTAAAATATTGTATACCTTTCACAGAGCGTATAAAACTAGTACTAAGCGACATCATGTCCCTATTACCGAGTGGGACATCATTAGTACTTTCGACAAATACTATGAATTCAGATTTGGCTTTCACATCTTCAGGGTATCGCCGACAATAATCAGCGACCCTAAAGGGAGCGAAGGCATTTGCATCCTGCAATACTGGCGAATCCTCGCAATCGGAATCACTGCTTGTGCTGAAAAGCAAGGACTCACCCGAATCCTTCTTTTTACGTTTTTTCATCATCTCTCCACATATACACTTATATACAGATTAAGTTTTACTTCTTTACAATAAACTAAACAAAATTTGCCAATTATAATATAAAACTATTTAAAATAATTGAAATTTTCAAAAAGCCCTCGTCAACGTGTCAATTCCTGCTCTCGAAAACTCACCACAATCGCCGACATCTTAGTTGTCTGTCAAAATAGAATCCATGACTGACATTGACATATTTTGACCGGTAGTACAGTTAAGGACTTTGGACTTTTATTTACATTTTATACATTTTGTAATCGATATTTAAATTAAGCAATTCTAACTTTCCTAATCGTGTGCTTATACTTTAAATCATTATGTCGATCCTTGCGAAAACATTGACTTTTGGAAATATTTACAAACTCGCACCCGGTAAGCATCTAAATAAAAACTTTTTGGAAAAATAAGCTTATATCTACTTCGAATTGTGTTATATATCCTTAAGAAAGTAATATGAATTACATATAGGTACAATGTTCTAAAATAGTTTGCAACTTACGTAAAATCATTGTGAAACAAAATTTCAAATACAGTGTAAACTCCATGTAACGTCACTCGATTTAACGACAAACTGTCTACCATACAATGATACACTCTACATAGCATCATACCCACTTTCAATAACGACAACAATTAAGTAATAAAAAGTACCTTTTAAGTTGCTAAAATTAGTAAAAACTCCGCAGCTGTGTACGTTCTTTTGTCGCTTTGTTATCCTAGCCTGCAATAAACTCGACTGTCGGAATCATTCATACCGAACTTTCTAAGAAATTCGTTCTTTTGTTTACAAATTGGGATAGCTTACACGTGTCGACGGTTTTTGACCAAAGTAGGAGTCTTGGATTACCTATACGTTATCATATTCTCAGTTGCACACAAAATCTCAAACTGTAAACATGGCTAGTAAAAGAAAATCACTGGGTGTTGACGAAAAAGTTTTACTGATACGCGCAATAGAAGCGGGAGAGAAGATAAGCGCTGTTGGCAAACGCTTTGGATTTAGTCGCTCTACCGTGGGTACGATATGGAAAAATAAAGAAAAAATTCTCCAAGCTGAGGGCGAGGGGAGATCTTCCAAAAAATTAAAGAGACCTAAATACGAAGATTTGGATCAAGCTATACTATCATGGTATCACGACCAGTGCCAAAATAATATACCTATCTCGGGGCCCCTTGTGAAAGCTATGGCGAAGAATTTTGCTGAAGAACTTGGATTAACTTCTTTTAAAGCATCGGAAGGATGGCTCGGAAAATTCAAGCAACGTCATCATATCAACAATGGTAAAATTAGTGGGGAAGCATGAAGCGTTGATACGAATTAAAATTAAAATACTATTTAACAACAACTCTCTATAACGCCATAAAATGCATGGTCCCTTCAGTGTCATTATATAGAGTTTACACTGTATAAAATTTCAGGTGTGCTATCCAGATTATACTCGAGCGAGGTACCACAATTTGAAACTCTAGCCATCACGGTGCCAAAAAAACATGTTTTTCATGTCGAACTAAACCGACCTAAGCAACTCAATAGTATTACTACTTTGATGTGGAAGTAAGTTTTTGTTGTATATGTAAATAAACTTATTATTTAAATATTTATATTCAGAATCTATTACCTACAGTTACTTTACATATAGCTATTTATAATTCTAGATGATTATGAGATTTAAAATTGTAGTACTTGTGATACATATTGAGTATAATATTCAAAAACTTTTATATATGTGTTTTTTATTAATTCCAGAGAGCTAAAGGATTGCTTCGAGTCCCTTAATGATAATTCAGAATGCCGTGTAATATTACTGTCTGCTAGAGGAAAACATTTTACTGCGGGTAATTATAAAATCAATTCTAGTATAATTTACCACTACTATTATTAATAGTGTAGTTTAGGTCAATGGCTTTTACAGAGATTATAGCAAACAGATAGACGGATAAACAAATGTGTTTAAAAGTCATAGTTTCATAATTTTGATGAATACATAAATGTGTTTAGAGACGATTCATGAGTAGAAATTATATTCATTTAATTACTAGATCTGTGAATATTGTATTCATATATTATAATATACATATAATATATATGCAATATACACACATATATATATATATATATATATATATATATATATATATATTGTATTATATATATATATATATATATACAGGGTGACTGGTGAATTACTATCAATATTTAAGGAGCATACTCGGTACATGATTCTCATTCGAATTATGTAAAAAAAAATAGGTACTTAATTTTTGACCAAATTTCCGTATAAATAAATGAAGTGTGTACACGTTCCAAGTGTTCCAAGTGTGAACGCGTGCCGCGGCGTGCTGATACAACAACACGCCGCCGCGCGCGTATGTGTGTGTGTACCTAATACCCAATCTGTAGGGTGTTCATACGATGCGTAATTAATTACATAACTTTTGGTTAACTTTACTTAGAAGTTTATTAATATTTATGTTATATTAATTTTTATTTTGTCATATATGATCGTCAAATATCACGTCCTCAAATATCGATAGTAATTCACCAGTCACCCTGTATATATGTATATATATTGTATTATATATATATATATATATATATATATATATATATATATATATATATATATATATATTATTATTTCTATGTACATTTAAATAAACTTAATAATTTCAGGTATTGACTTCAATAGTCTCATGCAAGATAGTTCAAAGGCTGAGGAATACGAAGATGTTGCAAGAAAAGCTAAAATACTTGAAAAGTTAATAACACACTGTCAGGTAGTTAGAATTTATTATTTCATTAAATATTTTTATTAACTAGTCTTTTAGCAAATATTATAAAATTATCGCCATCATGTCAACTATTTGACATTAGACATTAAACTACTTTTAGAATTATGTAGCTATTAATACTTTTTGAATTTTAATATCTTTATAAATTAATAAACCTATAGGAATTGGTGATTTTAATTTTTTTTATAGTATGTATAAAATGTTTCATATGTGTATTAAAAAGAACATACATACCATATGTACTAGCCTTATATTAAGTCACAGTTTATAAATCAATTCAAATAGCTTTAGATATTCATTAGTGTGTAATTAGCCTTATAATCTGTGTATAATTTACACACATATGTACTGGCCTAATATAAACATCACTTTATAAATCATTAGTGTGTACTCAGCCTTATAATAACAAAACTATATAACGATTTGCCAAACTACATCAAAGAATGTAAATGTTTAATTGCTTTTAAAAATGAACTTAAAATATATAAGACAATATTAAGTAGTACTACCCTTTCCATGTATCAAATATTCATGTATGTGTGTAACATTATTTAATCATGTTATTATGAGAATAAAGATATTTAAGTTATTTTAATTTTATTCCAGGATGGTATAACATCGTTGGAGCGTTGCAATAAACCTATACTCGCTGTAGTACATAGTGCATGTGTGGGTGCCGGAGTGGATTTAATTACTGCGGCAGATGTCAGGTTTGTATTGAATGATAAACCATGTGTGTGTGTGTGTGTGTGTATGTATGTGTGTATAAATGGTTTGTATTGAATGATAATGATCCATAAGTGTGTGTGTGTATGTCTGTGTGTGTGTGTGTAACTTTATGACTGTGTGTATGTGTGAGTGTGTGTATGTGTTATTAAATTTAAGAATTTTGGTAGATTGTAAAAAAATATATATATGTTTTAGAATGTAAGCTGGATTAGATGGTTGAATAGTTTGAAAGTATTTTATTGTACATTCTTATTTAATGAAAAAATTAGTTTATGGTGGCATTAAATGTCAATACAATAACAACCTTACGTTTGAATTAAAAATTATAACATATACCCACAGAAGAAGTGAAACTTCGTAATGTGGATATAAAAGTAGGAAAGGGTAGAATACAATTTTTAATGAACTCATTTTATTTCTTTAACACAAACTTTATAAGCATTGCTTACAATTCAGCATTAACCCACCCTTATTCTCACTCCGATTCTTTCTATTCCCTCTCCAGGAAAACGTTAAACGTTTAACGCAACCTTGTTAAAGCGTTAGAAATGTCACTTCAAAAAACATTACAAACCTGCTTACAACCATAGTGATATAAGTCCCATTTACTTCATTGATGATGCTATTATATGTAATATTTAATCATTGATACATATAATATGCTATATTTTATATACGTTATGTTTATATTTTCCAGATATTGCACAAAAGATGCCTGGTTTCAAGTTAAGGAAGTGGATGTTGGCTTAGCGGCTGATGTTGGAACTTTACAGAGATTACCTAAGGTACAGATATACATATTATATTAAGATTTTTATTACATAGTCAATCTCCTTTTAGATATAATGATTGATAATATGGATTTTAAAATCAAATCAGATTACTTAAAGTATTACTAAATCAATAAGGAAAGGAGTTAAATATATTATATACTAGCTTTCCGCCCGCAGCTTCGCCCGCTTGGAGTTCGGTTATATCGCGTTTCCAAGAGAACCTTTCAAAAGTCTGGGATAAAAACTATCCTATGTTCTTTCTCAAGGTCAACTCTACATCTGTACCAAATTTCATTAAAATCAGTTAAGTGGTTTAGGCGTGAAAGCGTAACAGACAGACAGACAGAGTTACTTTCGCATTTATAATATTAGTAGGGATTGATAAATCTACTAATTAATATGCTGAACCAGTTCAATGAAACAAATATTTTCGTACATTACGTGTGTTTTATTATTTTAACCAACATACTTCTAACGTTTCGGTTAGTTTGCAGCAACCGTGATCATTAAGACGAGATGAAATACTTTAAATAATTTTAGTTTTATTTAAATGAATACTAGCGAAAGTCTTAGATATTATTATACTGAATCAGTTATATATTTTTTAATAAATTTTAATATAACGTTACAGGTAGTCGGCAACACATCAACCGTAAGAGAACTCTGTTTTACTGCTAGAAAATTTGATTCGCAAGAAGCAAGCGAACTCGGCTTAGTTAGCAGAGTGTATTCTGATCAAGAAAGGTAAGAATTAAATTATATAATATCTAATATATAAAATTCTCGTGTCAGTGTTAGTTTCCTTACTCCTCCGAAACGGCTGGACCGATTTTGATGAAAATTTGTGTGCATATTGAGTAGGTCTGTGAATCGGCTAACATCTATTTTTCAAATCCCTAAGTCATAAGGGTTATTCACCCTTAAATATACATATATATATATATATTTTCTTAATTTATACAAAAGGTTTTGTTTTTATTTTTTTATCATGTCGTATAAGAAAATGCATACTACCCAAAATTTTTACTTTTTTATCACCAACCCCTACTTTTGATACGTCAAAACAACGTTTGCCGGCTCAGCTAGTATATACATATATACCTTCAATTTATAAGAATGTATAATATTTATAAACTATTCTTTATATTTCCAGTGCAATCAAGAATGTTCTAGAAACAGCAGTTACTATAGCTTCAAAGAGTCCCGTAGCGGTTCAAAATACCAAGAAATCGCTGGTATACTCGCAGAGTAGACCAAATGAAGTCGGGCTAGAACATATTGTGAGTGTTTATGATAATTATTTTAATTTAAAGCAGTTGTTTCCTATATAAATAAACCGGTCTACTGAAAAGACCGACGGTCTACTCAGTAGACCTTAACTATTTTCATTCTTATAAATCATATTTATAAATAAGTTTACTTGAAATACTAAAATATATGTTTTTTCCATTACAGAAATTAATAAATCAAGCTATGTTACAAAGCGAAGATTTGAAGAAGGCGGCCATCGCACAAGCAACTAAATCAACTACTGAATATGAAAATCTATAATAAGTTATACAATGTAAAATATATCCTATTTATAATAGCTTTAAGGAATAATATTAGTTTTTTTTAATATCCTTAAATGTGAATTTTACTTACAATAAAGTTATTATATATGTAATAATGTACTGTCTTAAATTCATTCCCTAAGTACGAAAAAAATAATAATTAGTTTTTAAATCTTTAAGATCTTTAGAATTAATATCCATTTATCAAAATTATCGAAACAAGTGGTTATTGTTTAAAACTAGTTTTGATATATCATTACTACATGTTAAAGAAATGTACTCATTAAAAAAAGATATCTTTAAATAAAAATAATTTACGAACAAAGAGATTAATAACACATAATTTCGTATAAAGTCTTTGTATACCATTTACTTTTTATAATCATCGGTCATATAAATTAGTTAAAAGCAAGATTTTAATTGTTATAATTATACGCATAAACCACAATTACCATTGAACAAAATTTGCTTACGTAGTAGGTGTATACAATCAATAAAAGTATTTGTGTCACTGACCTACATTTCTATCATTTAACACACGTTAACACAATTATAAATATATGTATTAATAAAGAAATCATTCAAAACTAGTTAATTTCATAAACCAAATGTAACTTCTCATATATATTTTTTCCAATCTCCATGTTTAAACTTTCTCTAATACAAACTTAAAATCTTAACAATGGCGTCTATAATATAAATTCGAATTTCGAACTGACGTCACCGATTGCCATGACGTCACAGCAATTCTAACAACTATGGGAAATCAGGTTACCTACTTTACGGAGGCTTGCATTTACGTACGTATGACCTGCCCAAATATAGAGCAGATATAAATAGACTTGGGCTGTGAATGCAAGCCTGCAACTGGGTTACACACACTGCAATGATTTGACCTATATATTTTTCAATGGTCGTCGCATGAACGGGAAGCTAGGACGGCTCTTCATTCAGTAACACTTGGAGTCCCGAGGCTAACGTGACCTAGTTAACGCTCTCTACCGGTTTGATATATAAAAAATACATTATTGAGACGTTATACAGTGAGATTTCGTGATCGGGGACTACAGTTTTCGCTTTTGAATGTAGTGTTTTTCTTTATAACAAAAACTACTTGAGAGTATGTGAAAAACCATGAAAACGATATAAAACATTTAAATAACCCGCTTCTTGAACATTTTCTGTGAATGTAATCGGCATTGGTCTTGAAGTGAATGGTGTGCTGTGATTGGTCGATATTCGTGAAGTGACTTTTCCGACCAATGAGATAGCTCGCCTTGTAGTCGCCATACCACCCAAGCGCCACCTGTCGCTCGAACTCGACGCATTCATTGAAAACCCGCCCGGAGTGTTTTATTAACGCAGGCGCATTGAGGCCCGACAAAGGGCCGAAATAAAAACGGTTTGGAAGTGAAACTGATGTATTTATGTCTTAAAAATGGTGAAATCTGTGAAGTGGCGAGTAGAAATTAGGATATTCGACGTGTCGAATCATGACCGAGGCATCTGAAAAGTAAGTGATGTCTCTGTAACATTGTATGTGAAAGACGTGTTTCGCCCTGCACTAGGTAGGAAGGGCCTACCCCGGCCATTTTCTGAGCTAAGTCTACATATTATGAGGTTTTTGGCGATTTCTGGAGCTCAATATTCCACAAATAAGCTCCAACGGGAGTGTTTGAGGCAGTAACATGTTGTAATTCGTGTTATACATACGACCGCCGCCCTTGGGTCGCCCTGGTGTATAGGTATAATCAATGAATTGCTGTTCATTCACAATAAACTACATAGCTCCTTTCGGGGTCATTTAAAGCTATCTCATGCTGTCGCTCAATGAAATATAAAGGCGTTTACAAAACGATTGCAGTATTGTATGAATGAAACTAATGTTGCTACAATATGATAAATGGTAGTTTATTTAATATATATTTATATAAATGCAATTGCAAATTAACAATTTAATAATCATTTATAAATTAATTAATTGAATAAAAATTTCTTAGTTTATGGATATTTATTAACAATTGATGAGCTATGAAATAATTAAAAATCTTTATAATACAAAAAATAAATACTTAATATATCTACTACTACTTAAAATTTAATAATTTATATTAATCAATTTTAATTTAATTGATTTAAAAGGAGTCAAAAATATCATCCAAAAAAATGACTAATTCTCAATTTGTGAGAATATACCTATTATATTTAGTCCATTCATTCTATTTTTACACTTTTTCAGTTAGTTTATTATTGATTATTTATTTTTAATATTACAAAACATTATTAACATATTAAAGAAAAACAAATTAAGTCTTCATTTGATCAATTTATGATATATCATTATTTTATCAATAAACAGTATTCGGACCCACATACAATTTTATGTTTTTATAATTTCTTGGATAACATAAATAAATATATTTATATGAAAAATTAGAGAATTTGTGTTCTACTATTATTAATATACATATAGTATAAGAAAACATTATAGGAGCACTTAAATTTCCAAATTCTTATGGTCATTTAGACTCTAAAGTCTAACAAATTGAATATCTATATGACATATACCCAATGATACATTTAAATGTAACAATTTTAAGTATTTTCATTTATAACTCATACTTATCATATATATCAGAGCCGCTGCTGAGAGGCCTCTTCTCACATGGAGAAGGTTTGAGCATTAATCACCACGCTTGACCACGGCGGGTTGGTGATTATTATTGTGTATATGTATAACAAATTAATTAATAATTATATATAATAAAAGCACTTATATTTAAAATATATATATTTCAGTTGTTTAATAATATTTTTATACTAGGTTCTTATTCTGTCTTTGGTTGAAAATTCTTTTTGCATCACAAATATTAATCGAGACAAATTTCGTTACTTTCTATATTTTATATATATATACTTAATTTAAATTGCCATATATGTATATATATCTTACATACATATGTACCTATGTATGAATATTTTCTATCATCAAATTATTATTACAATTTCATTATTAACTAAGAAATCATCTATAAAAACAGCTCTTTGCTTCAAGTTTTGTAATATATTTATGTTTTATAAATGCGAATGTATTTGTTATAACTTTTATATCTTAATAATGTGTTCTAAATAAATAAAACTATTCTAGTACATGTATATATAAAATATAAATTTAATTTTTAACTTGAATTTCATATAATACAAATTGTTTTCAACTGTGAACACAGCCGATGTGGCTATTTAAGATATTTGATACTTCCTTTGCCACGTTAATTACGTTGCACGAATTGAGCTAAGTGGTTGATGACGTCCTCAGTATATATACTAAATAATACTCGGAAACTCTAAAATTATTATTTAACAAAACATATTTCCGCTTATAAATATATGTTTAATGTTGATAGTTTAAAAATCTTTTGTATTATGTAAATTTTTAATGCGAATGTTTCGTAGTTATTTGTAACACTGATTTGAACAAAAAGACATACAAAAAGAAAGATATACCTTGCTGTGGCAATCATGTTGAGTGAAAATGAAAAATATGGTAAAATTATTAAGAAACTTATGAAATACTGTTTAGTTTTCATATTCATAATATTTTTTAAACATAATTGATGTATAAATGAATGTATTTTTTGGGTAAAAATATCCCATAGTTATGTTTAAGCAAGGTTTCTTTATATTAATTTCGTGTGGTTTATAAAATATTAAGAAAAATTTTAATATTACGTCAAAATTTAACGATTAATGGTTCATGAAAAAATGACTTTATTAGCCTGCACACATTTATAAAATCAAAACCAATTCAGTAGTTTTATAATAAACTAGATTATATATATATTATATAAAATTAATTAATCTTTAACTTATAATTTAAACCACCAAATATTAAACTTGAATTTCAAAACTTCAAAAACTACATCAATTCATCTAATTTACCCCTACCATTATACAGTGTCGAAATAAACGACAGCGAAAAGCGTTTCATTCATAAAACTACATACATTGATAACATCATGTGAGAAGTTTTGTGAATGGAAAAACTGTTTGTGTTTGTGTTTTTGTGAAAAACTGTGAAGACCGGTGGTAGGGGCACTTATACTAGAATCTAACAACATATATATATATATATGTATATATACTAGAAAAGATTTAATAGTTGATATTTGAAAAATCTAAGGCAGATTTTTTTTTTCTAAGAGTCAGTGGTGGCCTAGTGGTTAAAAGGCCTTTCATGCTTCAGGGCGCGGGTTCGATCCTGGCAAGTACCAATGTGATTTTTCTGAGTCATATGTACTTTGTAAGAGTATTTAGATATCACTGGTTAATGCATTTCCAAAGAGGGTTGATGTCAGGCAGGCGGCCGGTCGTAAAAAACAATTAGCCAAAACTATTCACAACATGTAAGGCAGACCCTGGCTAAAGCTGGGACAGTTGCCAGGTAGAAGAAGATTTGAAAAATCTAAGATTTAATTCATTTAATAAATGTTTTACTTCCTAACAGTCGGTTTAAATGTATTTGTATACCAATTTCGCGTATTCTTTAAAGAAGCAACAAGTGTTTGATTTACGTAAACTCACTTTGAGTACAAAAAAAATTCATAGTTAATTAATCCAGTACGAATTGCAGGTTTTTAAGCCAAATTCATAAAGATTCATTAATTAAGATAAAAAACCTTAAAACTTTTAGTTACTAGTCTAGTAACAAAAAACTGTGCTAGGAAATCTCTTCTAGAAGCTTGCAAACAAGATAACATAATATTTATGGCATATTTTTAATAAATCGTATTTGTAAAGTATAACAAGACAATGTTACACATAACCATAATTCATAATATTATTTTAATAATATGTATATTAATATAATATATGTAAATATAATAATAATATTTATTTTACTGACATCACGAATATTAACATAATTAGAAAATCTTCTATATATATAAAAATGGATTGCTGTTGCTTAGTCTCGCTAAAACTCGAGAACGGATGAACTGATTTGTCTAATTTTAGTCTTGAAATACTCCTGTAAGTCCAGGGAAGGTTTAAAAGGTGAGAAAAATTGGAATAATTGCCGGGAAAACCCTAAAAACAGCCCTTTTCTATTTCCCATACAAACGATTTTTTGACATTAGACTTGACAACTAACTAAGATGTCAATCATTCTGTTCGATTGAAACAGTAGAAATTTAATAAAAACCAATACCGGGTTATTGAAGACGGAATAGAGTTCGCCCGGTCAGCTATACATATATTACTAATGACGAAATTAACGCGGACGAAGTCGCGGTCAAAAACTAGTATATTATAAAAATTTAAGCTAAATAAACTAAGTATATAAATACATATATGTGTATATACATATTTCAAAAAAAGAAAAGTATCTATCTAAGCTTAAGTGTTTTTAATAAACCTTACAATAAAATAAAAAATATTTATCCATTCTGAAATAAGACTTATTAACTCTACAATGAGTCGTGGTGACCTAGAAGTTAAAGGCCCGCCGCTCGTGCATTAGGGCGTGGGTTCGAAACCTGGTAAGTACCAATGTGACGTTTTCCGAGTCATATGTACTTTCCAAGAGTATTTAGACATTACTAATAGACGGTGAAGGAAAACATCGTGACGAAACCTGGACTTGTATCCAATTATAAGTTTGAAATCACCAACCCGTCTTGAGCAAGCGTGGTGATTAATGCTTTACCTTCTCCATGTGAGAAGAGGGCTTTGCTCAGCGGTGGGCGCTGATAGGCTGATGATGATTATTATAATAATAACAGTTTTAAGATTAGGAATACTAACATAATTAGAAAATATTCATATAATAAAATTCTAAGATAAATAACCTATATATACACACACATTCCGTGAATACTTACATTATATGCACAAGAAATGAATACACGAAAACCATACATATAATCTTAAGTGTTTATAATAAATCGTACTAACCATAAAAAATTATATTGCCATTCTGAAATAAGACTTATTAACTCTATAAAATGAGTCGTGGTGGCCTAGTGCCTAGTGGTAAGAGGCCCGCCTCTCGTGCATGAGAGCGCGGGTTCGATACCTGGCAAGTGCCAATGTGGTTTTTGCCTGTCATCTGTACTTTCTAAGAGTATTTAGACACCGTACTGTAAAAGTTTCAAAAATAACCCTTATAAACTCTTAAATTAGTATTAATTATATATATTTAATCTCCCACAGTGGCTACCTGGTACGTGTTCGTGCTCAAGTGATGTGTAGAGATGAGGGCACGGGCGGGTGGATGGCGCTTGGCGGGGGCGGGCTGGCCGACGTTATGGTGTGTCGACGTGGACCAGGTGAAATATTGGACTATCCACCATACACTAGCCATGAGCATATTGGACTACCCCCCATACACTAGCCATTAGCATAATATGGGACTACCCACCATACACTAGCCATTAGCATAATATGGGACTACCCACCATACACTAGCCATTAGCATAATATAGGACTCCCCACCATACACTAGCCATTAGCATAATATGGGACTACCCACCATACACTAGCCATTAGCATAATATGGGACTACCCACCATACACTAGCCATTAGCATAATATAGGACTCCCCACCATACACTAGCCATTAGCATAATATGGGACTACCCACCATACACTAGCCATTAGCATAATATGGGACTACCCACCATACACTAGCCATTAGCATAATATAGGACTCCCCACCATACACTAGCCATTAGCATAATATGGGACTACCCACCATACACTAGCCATTAGCATAATATGGGACTACCCACCATACACTAGCCATTAGCATAATATAGGACTCCCCACCATACACTAGCCATTAGCATAATATGGGACTCCCCACCATACACTAGCCATTAGCATAATATGGGACTACACACCATTTTACT
This sequence comes from Danaus chrysippus, assembly GCA_916720795.1. Classification (NCBI taxonomy): domain Eukaryota; kingdom Metazoa; phylum Arthropoda; class Insecta; order Lepidoptera; family Nymphalidae; genus Danaus; species Danaus chrysippus. The sequence continues at coordinate 1,501,443 of CAKASE010000068.1, forward strand.
ACGTCAAAATATCTGATGTCTTCCGACATTGCTCGATTCCTATACAGAATCTACCCAGTTAAACCTAGGTCAAGCTAATGTTTGTTCCTAGTGAAATGCTATATATGTATATACTCATTATATTTTGTTGTAGGTGGTCCGGACAATGGCGACTCGGCGTTGTCGGCGGCCAGCATCCTGCAGACAGAGTATTATATACACGGACGAAGGATAAACGATAACACGGTGAGATTTAAAACTACCTACGTGTATATATATAACAATAACAGCTGTATATACAGGGTGACTGGTGAATTACTATCGATACTTGAGGACGTGATATTTGACGATCATATATGACAGAATAAAAATTAATATAACATAAATATTAATAAAGTTAACCAAAAGTTATGCAATTAATTACGCATCGTGTGAACACCTACAGATTAGGTATACACACACACACACACACGCGCGCGTTTGGCGGCGTGGTGTTGTATCAGCACGCCGCCGCACGCGTCCACACTTGGAACGTGTCCACACTTTATTTATTTATACGGAAATTTGGTCAAAAATTAAGTACCTATTTTTTTTACATAATTCGAATGAGAATCATGTACCGAGTATGCTCCTTAAATATTGATAGTAATTCACCAGTCACCCTGTATATATATAACAATAATGATTTGTACCCTCATATAACAATAAATTTACAAAGAATGTATTTTTGTTCCGTTCTTGCCTTAATTATAATACTAACTTCCAAAACGTAGATATTTTTTGCCAAAAAAATTGTATTTATAAAGGCGGTTCGTGATATCTTAAATGCTAAATGTTTTTAACTCTTTTGTTTACTTTCAATTTTGATTTAATTTGTTTTTTTTTTTATTTTTGTGTATTGGCTTTAAGTGGAAACTTTATTGAATTATGTTTTAAATTATTTTTATTTTTATATTACAGTGTTTCTAAATTATTTGTTTCCCAAATAAAAAAATAAAATAAAAAAAATTGTTAGGTTAATACTCAACTATGTATCGAGTGTAGTGAACTTTAGATATCTATTACTACTTGTTGTTTTTTATAGCACCTTGTAGTTAAAAGCATTATTTTACTTGTTAGTTTTATTTTGTCTTGCTCTTTCAACAGCTAAAAAATACGTAAAATACATAAAAAAATGTAATTATGAACATATTTCCATAACGCACCAAAATTCTATTAAATAACATAAAAACTGAATCGTTATATTGTTTTCAAATTCATAAATATTTCACTTAAACTAAAATTATATCTATATTATGTTTTATATTTATAAGCTGAATCTAACTATATATAACTTCTAAGACCTGCACATCAACTATTCGTACTTTAACCTTCTATCTTTAGCATTCCAAGTAATTCTATATAATTCCAGTCATTCCATTTCAACTAATTCCAACCAATTCTATATAATTCCAGTTAGTGATGGAGGCTCATACTTTAACCTTGGATCTTTAACATTCCATTCCAACCAATTCTATATAATTCCAGTTCGTTATGGATGCTCGTACTTTAACCCTGTTTCTTTAACATTCCATTCCATCTAATTCCAACCAATTCCATCAAATTCCAGCTGGTATTGGACTGCACGGTGAAGGACGACTTCCATTACCACAAGGTGATGCCTACCTTTCATCACTGGGTATCAGATGAGAAGCGATACGGATTGACCTTTCAAACAGCCGCTGACGCTAGGCACTTCGACAAGGGAGTTAGAATAGCTGTTAACCACTTGTATCGTGAGTATATACTAATATTATAAATATATACTAAATATTATCAAGACATTTTCTTTTAAAACGATTATATTTAAAAATAGAAAAGTATTCAGCAGCGAAGTGTCTAAACGTAATATTTTTGATCCAATTCTAAATTAATCATATATCATCGAAAAAACCTAATAGATAAAGTTTAGTATAACATTTGTATGAAATATCCAATTTTCGTCTCCATCAAATATAACTGAATAATCTCTACTAATATTATAAATGCGAAAGAAACTTTGTCTGTCTGTTACGCTTTCACGCCTGAACTGATTTTAATGAAATTTGGTACAGACATAGTTGACCTTGAGAAAGAACATAGTTTTTATCCCAGATTTTTGAAAGGTTCTCTTGGAAACGCTATATAATTAAACTCCACCCGGGCGAAGCTGCGGGCGGAAAGCTAGTGCTGTATAAACGGTTATTATAATGTAAATTAAAAGTAGTAAATTGAGGAATAAAGTCATGAGAAAAATAAATTTACCTCTCTCATTACATAGTGTATTAAACAATATACAGGGTGACTGGTGAATTACTATCGATACTTGAGGACGTGATATTTGACGATCATATATGACAAAATAAAAATTAATATAACATAAATATTAATAAACTTCTAAGTAAAGTTAACCAAAAGTTTTGTAATTAATTACGCATCGTGTGAACACCCTACAGATTAGGTATACACTCACACTCACACATACGCGAGCGGGGCGTGGTGTTGTATCAGCACGCCGCCGCACGCTTCCACACTTGGACCATTGGGACGTGTCAACACTTTATTTATTTATACGGAAATTTTGTCAAAAATTAAGTGCCTATTTTTTTTACATAATTCGAATGAGAATCACGTACCAAGTATTCTCCTTAAATATTGATAGTAATTCACCAGTCACCCTGTATAGAATTAATAAATGAATAACAAAGAATATATTTTTAATATGCAACTTATATGTATTAAATATATAGTTCATTATTAAATAGTAATACATACTTCCACTTGTTCTTAAAATATAACATTGGATGCATTAATATACCTAAAGCTAAAAAATGTGTTGATAAAGTTTAACTTGTTTCGATGGCTTATTGTGAAAAATATCCTTTATCAAATTTTTGAATCTAATTTCTTGCACCTTAAAATATATTTATAATGATTAAAGTTATTGATTTCACAGAAAAATGCGCTTAAATGACAAATTTATATGACAAATTGTATCAAATAGTAAAACCAGAACTCTAATTTTGGGTTTTGAAGGAATAATATGATTAATATATTAAAGTACATAGAAACTAACTGAATATTTGAAATTAAGGTAAACCATAATATTTAAATAAGTAAGCTCGTGTTTTAAAGCTAAATTTGTAGGCTAAGAATTGTTGATATTCAATTTATTCATTTATTTAATACACAATATGTTTAGTTTGTAACATTCACTGTATCATGCTAGTTATATATGTATTTTATGTATATATAACAAAAATATATGTAAAAAATATATATTTTCAGGTAAGCGGAATCTTCTCAAACCGAAAGAAGATGATGAAGAAAATAATATATTTGAAGTAAGTATTAATATAATTATATATAAGTAAGTTAGCATACGACATAAACAAAGTGACCAAAATTTTCTCACATAATATAATTTAATAAAGTAACAAAAATATTAGTGTCTGTGAGTGCATCTTTATTCCGCTTAGTATGTATTACAGCGTTACCTAATTTATTTTGTCCTAAATTTACACATGTAATTATTTTTTAAGGCGTCTTAAGCCCTAAAATGTTTGCTATTTGGTTCTAAAATTCATATAACATTTATAAACTTTAAGTTTTAATGTTAATATATATTAATGTTAGAATAAAGACATTATAAAAAAAATATTAAGACCATTACAGCATTAAGTTTAGCATTCAGTTACAGTAAATGTATATAAAATAATATTAAATATTTCCGCAGTGCCTGAATCTTCCATCAGAGTCTCGTTCAAGTTCAGAAACTTCGACTGCATCGAGGAGACGAGATGAATTATCACAGACACCCATACTATCAGCTATTACGCTACCTCAACACACTCTCGCAGGTTAAAAAACAATAGCTATAGGTTTATATTTAGATTTAAATAAGTTTCCAAAAAGAAAAAAGTTTGAACAAAGGAAATTTAAAAAAATTATAACTGCAATTAAGATATTACAAATAATAAACAGTAATGAACAAGATCAGTGTAATCTAATATATGGGTTCTTAATCGATTTTAAATATACAGGGTGACTGGTGAATTACTATCGGTACTTGAGGACGTGATATTTGACGATCATATATGACAAAATAAAAATTAATATAACATAAATATTAATAAACTTCTAAGTAAAGTTAACCAAAAGTTATGTAATTAATTACGCATCGTGTGAACACCCTACAGATTAGGTATACACACACACACACATACGCGTTTGGCGGCGTGTTGTTGTATCAGCACGCCGCCGCACGCGTCCACACTTGGAACACTTGGAACGTATCCACACTTTATTTATTTATACGGAAATTTGGTCAAAAATTAAGTACCTATTTTTTTTACATAATTCGAATGAGAATCATGTACCGAGTATTCTCCTTAAATATTGATAGTAATTCACCAGTCACCCTGTATATAGAGATTTTGAATTTACAACGCTTAGCAAAGAGATATACAGTTATACATCTAAGACTTTAAAGTATTCATTGAAATTAAACTAATATTATTTGTATTACTACGCGTATTTTATTGGCATGAGTTCGTATTACGTCTATTGTGAATACGGTTGCTGCAAAGTAACAGAAACATCGGGAGTATGTAGTTTAAAATAATAAAATAACGTAGTAATGCGAATAATATTAGTTTCATATATAACATATTAGTTATCAAAGACTTGGTCTGCATTAACTTGACAAATAGAAATGTATAACCCTATACTGCCTTAGAGGCAGTAAATAATCACATTTTGGGTTTTTACTAAGTATTTATGTATTTTAATTTTTGTTGAAACTTAATGAAAGTATTCTATGTCAGTCTTCTAGTTTTAAACTACCTGCCAAAAAATCTTCATACAAACCTGTTCAGCCATTCTTGAATTATAAACTAATACTACTTTCTTTTTTATATACATATATACATAATAATCATAGAACAATGATTTGCCATGTTAATAACAAGAAAAGTATATATGTAGACCGTTATATACTCATATACATATGTTATTTCCAGATTCCCTCAACATTCAATACGATGACAAGTTGGATGACTCCGATAATGATCGCTGTCCGTATGTTCATCTGTCCGCTGTAAGATAATAAACTTTATAATATATATATCTCATAAATATTACAATATTCATGACAAACATAATATTTAATTATGTTTATATAATAAATTTAAATTAATTGTATGATAGAGTATCCTTTATATACCTACTAATATTATAAATGCAAAGGTAACTCTGTCTGTCTGTTACGCTTTCACCTAAATCACTGAACTGATTTTAATGATATTTGGTACAGAGATAGAGTTGACCTTGAGAAAGAACATAGGATAGTTTTTATCCCAGACTTTTGAAAGGTTCTCTTGGAAACGCGATATAACCGAACTCCACGCGGGCGAAGCTGCGGGCGGAAAGCTAGTAGTACATAAGAAACAGATTTAATTACGAAATAAAAGGTTTTTCATTACTATTCTTAGTATTTTTAGGAATACTAGGAATACTATTTTCTATGTTGCTTATAGTCCTACATTAGCACATTACTTGTTAATAGAAAATGTATATGTATTTATTTTTTTACAAGGTCCATGAGTACACATACCCTCAAGTATGTCCCGGAGTGATTAGTTCAGAAAAATCATCACCAAATACTAAACCACCGCTGCTTAAAAGGGATTCTGGTATGTATTATATTAAAATTCATTTTAACATACTTATATCAGGTTATAATTAAAATTTAGTCCATTTATATGTTAGAATATAGCTCCTTAACTATACATAATGTTAATAAACAGTTTGAAATGAAATATCAAAAATAGATAATGATTTAGATAATAATTAACTAATGTCTAGAGTACGGATTTTATAAATATAAAGCCAAATGAATTTATCAACATTTATATGTAAATATATTTTCTATTCCTCAATGTATAATAATATCCCATTTTTTATATATATAATTTTTCATTAATTCCAGGGTCAATCAAGAAGACATACACCAGTCCCCCTTTGCCTGATAAGAAATTACCTCCGGAGGTGTTTCAAGCCAGGATTAAATGTCGGTTAGTATCAAATATCTTTATATATATAATTCTTCTGTGAGTGTGTATGTCACTGAACTTCTCTCAAACGACGGGACCGATTTTGATGAAATGTTTTTTGTGTGTTCAAGGGGATCTGGGAATGGTTTAGATTCACAATTTTGGCTGCTGGACAATGTTTTTTTAATTAATTTTTAATTTATTAGTAGTTGTTGATACAAACGACTAATATGTCAATCATTCTGTCGCACTTAAAAACACGGAGATTTATGGCTTTAATAGGTAAACCCCAAAAATATAAATAAAAAAACGTAACAGATATTTCTTGATTATAGGGCGATACGAAGTTCGCCGGGTCTCCTTGTATAAATATAAATTTCAGTTTGGTTTAACAACATGTTTATCAACAGTTAGAAAATGAATTATTTATCATGTGGACCAAGTTTGTATTCCATCACATAATAAAATCTTAAATATATAAGTAGAATTAAAAAATACACAACAGATTTTTTATAATTTTGATACTACACATAAATACAATGACTTTATCAAATCTAGTGAGTTAGCATGATTAGAGTACAAAATATACAATCTAATTATTCAATATATGTATACACACTAGGTTTTTCTTGTGACTTTGTTTGTATAATAGAAATTGGGTTTTGCTGAGAAATATAGTGTTAAAACTATCTATATAACTTAACCGTCAGCGCCATCTATTATCGGTGTAACATGACTTGACATACAATTGTTAATAAATGAGCATTTGTGACAAGAAATTCTTGTAGAATAAAATCTATATATCATTCTTATATATAATCTACATTACGGTAAACTTTCATCGGAATCGGTTCAGTATAGAGACGAAACCTCTCATCATTCAATGTATTCACGGTGCGTGTGTCGGGTCCATCGTTGTAGTGAGAGGAGCTTCAACAGTGACTGGGACTTGTGACCCAGGTGTAGGTTTAATATATATAGAGAGACGAAACCTCTCATCATTCAATGTATTCACGGTGCGTGTGTCGGGTCCATCGTTGTAGTGAGAGGAGCTTCAACAGTGACTGGGACTTGTGACCCAGGTGTAGGTTTAATATATATAGAGAGACGAAACCTCTCATCATTCAATGTATTCACGGTGCGTGTGTCGGGTCCATCGTTGTAGTGAGAGGAGCTTCAACAGTGACTGGGACTTGTGACCCAGGTGTAGGTTTAAGGAAATTTGAAATTAACGTACTAATAATATGTTCTAAAAATATATTAATATTAGTTCTGGACAGGCCCAAGTCTTTTAGTAGGTTATAGAGAGATTGTTTTATTTGTTTCAAGAAATTCCCGTACAAGTCTACCTCATTCTTGCATCTGATTTACATTCACGATATATTCACCAATATTTTTTATTTTATTTTGTGATTTTTATTTAATATTTTTATTTTTTTTTAAAAATAGTATGTAAACTTTTTAATCGTGCACTGTTAGTTAGTAAATGTTATGTTCACTTGTCATTGACGTACATATCTGATGTTTTAATATAGTCACTTTAACTTTAAATGTTCAATATGTATGTTGTTGTTTCAGTTATTGTCACGAGTGGTATTTGGAAAGCGCAAATCGCGCCGGATCCTGTGAATTCGCGCCAGACTTGTGTCGCGCTTGTGTTGACGGAGTTACGTGTTTGAAATGTGCTCAGGTATATAATACATCCCTACTAATATTATAAATGCGAAAGTAACTCTGTCTGTCTGTATGTTACGCTTTCACGACGAAACCACTGAACTGATTTTAATGAAATTTGGTACAGACAAAGTTGACCTTGAGAAAGAACATAGGATAGTTTTTATTCCAGACTTTTGAAAGGTTCTCTTGGAAACGCGATATAACCGAACTCCACGCGAGCGAAGATAGTACAGATATATATACACATGTGTGTGTCCCTAGTTCTTTCTATCCGCTCCACGTAGCGTTGAACATTCAACGCAACAATATTATCATTAATAAGTTTTATAATAATGTATATAACTATATTTTCAGTGTCTAGTGTATCACTGCGCGTCAGACGGCGAAGGTGATTTCACACCACAGCCGTGCGCGTGCGCCCCGGCCGGTGATTCGTGTGTACGTCGTTGGCTCGGCGTATCATTACTAAGTCTGCTCGTGCCGTGTCTCTGCTGCTACCCGCCGCTCGCATGTCTGCACGGGGCAGCGCGCCGCGCGGGACTGACCGGCGGCGCGCACAGACCCGCGAGACGCTGAACGAAACACAGCTTTGAATCGATTCCGATTCCATTTTCAAAAATGATTCCAATTTTGAATAGACTTTCTTTTAATAAATAAAACTCTGATCGAAACATACTAGGGATGGAACAGCAGTGGAATCGATTCCGATTCCATTTTCAAAAATGATTCTCGGAATTCCAATTTTGAATATGACTTTTTCTTTTTAATAAATAAAACTATGTATGTAGTTTAATAAGGTCGAATGGTACGATAAAATGCAAATTTATTAAATATTATATTTGTGGCTATCGTGTCATTGTTCAAGCATAAAATAAATTATACAATCGATTCTGATAATTGGAAATCGAGTTTTTGATTACAGAATCGATTCTCGTGTGGAATCGGAATCGATTTTACCATTATTATGTCTGAGACATTCGTTCTTTCGTTCGTTCGATGACGCTCCCGTTGCGCGAGAAAAGGGCTCACTCGCGTCATGTCGACCGTCAAGTGAACGAATGAGTATACAAATCATTCATTCTATGAAAGTGAACGAATGATTATACAAATCATTCACTCTACAATCGAGATGGGACTCGTTAAGTGTTTGTGTTTTATTCGTTCTAAGTGTAATCGTTTGAATCGAAACCAAAGTTAATGTATGAAGGGTTGCGACGCAACTCAAATGGTTGTTTAAATATGTATCGATATATAAATAAATAATCGTACGATTATAAAAAAAATAAATGTTTTGTATTATTTGATTTTATCTATGATATGTAGGCGATTAAAAGTTTTATGATAAGTAAGTTGTATGATTGTAAGTGGATCTATGTCGAGATGTTCTCATGTGTAAATTACTGGAACTGCTCATCGTGTTAGGAAATATCATAATGTGTTAAAAAAATTATATTTGTTATAGTCATATATTAAAAATGTTCATTGTTTTAATATTTTTTCATGTCCGGTCACAGGATTTATCATTCCTATAACATAAAAGAATTAATACATTGATTTTTAAATGTCTATTAATATAAATGCATCATAATTGAACCATTTCCTCATTTTAATATAAATCAGATGTCACCTAGTATTACTAGTACTTTTATAGGTAACATAGTGTTAAGTGAATATTCTGTTAAATTTGTATATTACTACATATACATAGATGATAAGGCAAAATATAAATAAAAACATTGTCACTTATTTAACTTAGTTTATTTGACAGTATAAAATTATATAAAATAATAAAAAATCAGTAAAAAATAAATATGTTTTTCTTTTTTCTTATTTACAAATTATAAAAACTACTTATTATTGGAGGGTAAGTTGATACCAATTTATTTCGTAGCCAGATTTTATAATCAAATATAATCTAATCACTTTCTGCCAGATAACTTTTCTTTACAAGTAATAAAAAAAGTATCAAAAATGATAAAAGTGCAAACAAATATATAGCTATTACTTATTACAGTAATTACGTTTAAATTAATAATTAATGGACGCAGTTTATCTAAAAAAAGTTCACAAACAAACTTATTATATCAAAAATGCTATTGAAGAGCTGGTAACGACAAATAAATATCATATTTAATATCAACAAAAGTATTTCAATAATATAAACGTAAAAGTCAAAATATAAGTAAATGACACTTTCTCCCGCCTCGATGAATTTGACAGTTCGTTGAAACGTTCGAAAACTTGCGCTTGTGTTATATTGTATAGTTGCTGTGGTTCAGGATCTTCTAATATTGGAGTGAAATCGGTGTAATCTGATGTCGAGAGTAAGATTTTTCCTGCTGTAATTAATATATAGTACATTAAATATACATGAATTTATTAAGACAGTCTCTCAGGCATAGATTGTGGAAAAAAGTTAAGTCAGTGGTGGCCTAGTGGTTAAAAGGCCCGCCTTTCATGCACGGGGGCGCGGGTTTGATCCTGGCAAGTACCAATGTGATTTATCCGAGTCGTAAGTATGTACTTTCTAAGGGAATTTAGACCTCTGATTAATGCATTCCCAAAGAGGGTTGATGTCAGGCAGGCGGCCGGTCGTAAAAACAATTAGCCAAAACTATTTACAACATGTAAGGCAAACTCTGGCTAAAAGCTGGGAAATTGCCAGGTAGAATAAGAAAAAGAGACTGTGGAAAAAAAGGAACTACTTATTATTAAAATTGTAAGTTAATTTGAAATAGTATAAGTTTTTTTTACCTCCAGGCTCTGTAGCGAAATGTAGAACAGCGGAAGGCTTACTCCATCCAAATCTAGAAGATTTTAAACATTATTATATGCATTATAAATTAAATTGGATATTACTTATAATTTCTGTGACATACCTATTTCTGGACGTAACCACGGCTTCATAAACAGTGGACGGAGTTAAACCTCTTACAGTATAGGTGGCACTGTGTATTGGACCTGACATTATACGATTTCAAAAATTACTCTAAATAAAAGTTATGGTGCGTTACGAAATAATAATATGTACTATGAATTTTTTAATGTATAAAACATAAGGTTTTTTATATTATACAATGAACGAAATTGACTTATCAAATAACCAATAAGTGAGCAATTTGTGATTTTTTTCTATCAAAAATATCATGTCAAACTGTGATGAAATATTAAGCGACCTTCCTTAAGCTTTATACATATTAGTAACATCATAGAAACATATGTTCCTTTATAGGTTTAACATGAATACAAAAAAAAAATACAAACGGTGAGATGATTTGCTCTTAATTTTATTTTAATTTTTAGTTGCTTAAAGCGAGCAAGTATTTTGTTTTAACAGCTTCTAGGTAATAAGTTGCCAAGAATTTTTTTAAGTTTACATTTCTAAATCACAGCTGGTAAAAGACTAATAAATGATAGATTTCGTATAAATTAAGTTTGTTATCATACCTTCATTAGAGTCGCCCGGTACCACGATCTTCGACCAGACGTTTGGAGTTTCCGTCGTTATGAAGTCCGGTTCCGTGGTAGCGGGGCGGCCGTAGTATGGACGAAGCCAAAGATTATATTCTGTGTTTTAAATATACTATACAGTTTGCTTATTGAACTAGATTTAAATATAATATTAGAAAATTTTCATTCATAAACACAATGGAATTTCTAAACTGAAGGTGTAAACATTGACAGTAACAGTAAGTACACAGATTAAAATCACAAAATATGCATGGTTATCAAAAAGAAATAAAATTATATTTTTATGAGAGAAACCCGTCCATTTCAAAATGTAAGCCGAACGTTAATTAAAAATTGTTGACACCTATTTCTTTTATTTTGGTCTACAGATAAATATGTATAAATTGTGGTAAGGACATTTTTGGCACTGTCCAAAAAAACGTGATAATAAAATTTATTGTATTATACCTATGATATTGGAGTAACTATCTACTTCCCACAACAGTGTGTAACTTGTTGCATCAGCTTTGTTTAAGGAAGGATCCACTTTAAAAGACGCGGTATTTGGAACACCTGAAAAAAGAAGTTATTTATCTCTTTTGATTTTAAGTCTCACAATAAAATAAGGTTTTATTATACAACTACGCGTTTCCTATTATTTTTAGACTTTAAACTTCCATCTCGTCTACCCGTGATCACAGTTGCTGCAATGTAATCGAAACGTCGGCAGTATGTAGTTTAAAATAATAAAATGACGTCTAGTAATCCGAAAATATTAGTTTTATTTATAAAATCTAGGATACCATTGCCTCGATTTTAAATTTAACTTCGGAATAAACGTGACATATTTTTACAAATTTATCAGTTATGGCACAATAAGTAGGTATAAGTATAAGTCTAATATAAATTTAATTTAATTATTATTGTTAACTCTCTGTGAAAATATAATTTATATATAAAATAAAAAGATTATTAAAACTGAGCAGTTCTTTTTGTATGGTAGCAACACTCAATGATGACGTAATACCACAAATATTAAATCTATGTAATTTTTTAAGTTATTTTATATTATAGATATATAATTATTTTAAAAGTAATTATTTGTAACATACCCGTCAATTTAAACGATACATCAGCCATTCCCAGACTATTCTCAGCTCTGAACGTGTAGTTACCGAAGTCTGATTTCCGAACGCTTCTGAATATTAACTGATGTACATTATCTTGAACCATTATTATGATTCTGTGAAAAAAAAAAATTACATTAAGTAAATTGATTAATTAAAATATCTGAAATATAAATAAATTTATGTTTTGTTAATTACATCGAATATATGATTACGGATATTTAAATGGAAAAAATGTTCAATAGAAGAATATGTGAAGAAGATTCGTAAAAAAAATCTTTGAAAAATGTTTCAATTGTATTTTTTCTCTCGCTATATATGTATACTAGTTTTTGCCCGCGATCTTATCCGTATGAACTGTAGCATTGTACTCAGAAATATATGAAGTGTATTGAAATAAATATGGCAACAAAACCTCAGCGACATCTATCGTGTGTCGTGTGTTTTCAGACAGAAAACAGCAAAATAAATAACACCATGTCTTATTGTAATATCTAATCTACATGACTGTAAAATTTCATCAAAATATATTAAGAAATTTTTATTCTAAAACTTAGCAAACATCCATACATTCGTACAAAATTTCATATCAATAATATTTGTTTAGGTAGAGAGAGGAGCTTGTACGGTGGAGGTGAGCGTTTAATGTTAGATAGGGTCCCTTAAACCTACACCTGGGTCACAAGTCACAGTCACTGTTGAAGCTCCTCTCACTACAACGATGGACCCGACACACGCACCGTGAATACATTGAATGATGAGAGGTTTCGTCTCTCTATATATATTAAACCTACACCTGGGTCACAAGTCCCAGTCACTGTTGAAGCTCCTCTCACTACAACGATGGACCCGACACACGCACCGTGAATACATTGAATGATGAGAGGTTTTCGTCTCTCTATATATATTAAACCTACACCTGGGTCACAAGTCACAGTCACTGTTGAAGCTCCTCTCACTACAACGATGGACCCGACACACGCACCGTGAATACATTGAATGATGAGAGGTTTCGTCTCTCTATATATATTAAACCTACACCTGGGTCACAAGTCACAGTCACTGTTGAAGCTCCTCTCACTACAACGATGGACCCGACACACGCACCGTGAATACGTTGAATGATGAGAGGTTTCGTCTCTCTATATATATTAAACCTACACCTGGGTCACAAGTCCCAGTCACTGTTGAAGCTCCTCTCACTACAACGATGGACCCGACACACGCACCGTGAATACATTGAATGATGAGAGGTTTCGTCTCTCTATATATATTAAACCTACACCTGGGTCACAAGTCCCAGTCACTGTTGAAGCTCCTCTCACTACAACGATGGACCCGACACACGCACCGTGAATACGTTGAATGATGAGAGGTTTCGTCTCTCTATATATATTAAACCTACACCTGGGTCACAAGTCCCAGTCACTGTTGAAGCTCCTCTCACTACAACGATGGACCCGACACACGCACCGTGAATACGTTGAATGATGAGAGGTTTCGTCTCTCTATATATATTAAACCTACACCTGGGTCACAAGTCCCAGTCACTGTTGAAGCTCCTCTCACTACAACGATGGACCCGACACACGCACCGTGAATACATTGAATGATGAGAGGTTTCGTCTCTCTATATATATTAAACCTACACCTGGGTCACAAGTCCCAGTCACTGTTGAAGCTCCTCTCACTACAACGATGGACCCGACACACGCACCGTGAATACATTGAATGATGAGAGGTTTCGTCTCTCTATATATATTAAACCTACACCTGGGTCACAAGTCCCAGTCACTGTTGAAGCTCCTCTCACTACAACGATGGACCCGACACACGCACCGTGAATACATTGAATGATAAGAGGTTTTTTCTTCTCACCTGTCATCTGTTCTAACTGGTTTTCCATCTCTGTACCAAGCCGTACGAGCGGCGGGTGCTGCAAACTCTAATTTCGACGCCAACACCGCTCGTAAGCCAATCGCCGTGTGAACGAAACTACGAGATGTAGTAACTACCGGAGCATCTGTTAAAACACAATTATTATATAATACTAGCTTTCCGCCCGCAGCTTCGCCCGCGTTGAGTTCGGTTATATCGCGTTTCCAAGAGAACCTCTCAAAAGTCTGGAATAAAAACTATCTTATGTTCTTTTTCAAGATCAACTCTATCTCTGTACTAAATTTCATTAAAATCAGTTTGGTTAGGGCGTGAAAGCGTAACAGACAGACAAACAGAGTTACTTTCGAATTTATAATATTAGTAGGGATAAAGATTAATTTTTTGACAATACTAGGTTTTGATTATAGATATTAATAAAGATAATTTAATTACTATAAAAATAATTGCCTAAGTGACTCCTTATTACATGAGCTATAGGCCATCGAAAGTCAAATGAAAATCGGTTCATATTATGTTTCAAAGATTAATCGGAACATACAATATCATTTAGGTCTAACATACATCAATTTCTCATCTTTGCTATAATTTATCTATCAAAATCTATATGTACTACAATGTATTGTTTTAAATAATTTACTTACTATTACTCTATTATCATAAAAATTTCGCTAATTTCTATACAAATAGGTATGTTTCTATTAAATTCTGTATACAAATACTTTTCCAATACAAAAAACTTAATCAAATTAGCTGTATAACTGTTTTATAGTAAGAAAACATGATTGTATCATTGTTATACAGGGCGACTGGTGAATTACTATAAATATTTAAGGAGAATACTCGGTACATGATTCTCATTCGAATTATGTAAAAAAAATAGGTACTTAATTTTTGACAAAATTTCCGTATAAATAAATAAAGTGTTGACACGTTCCAAGTGTTCCAAGTGTGGACGCGTGCGGCGGCGTGCTGATACAACACCACGCTATTCGCTAGTGCTGATACAATATTTATGTTATATTAATTTTTATTTTGTCATATATGATCGTCAAATATCACGTCCTCAAGTATCGATAGTAATTCACCAGTCACCCTGTATACTAATTATTTGCTGTAACCTTGTATAACAACTGTTATAGCTGCTGTTATTGGGTCTCCAACACCATTCGTAGCTGTACATTCGTACACGCCCGCTAATAGACGATGCTCAGCACGGAATCGAATCCTGGACCTGTGCTCCAATAGCGCCATGGACTCGCCCTGGTACGAGAAGAAAAACTCTTAAACTATGCAAATTAATAATGCTTATAGAAAATCGTTTTATAAAATTAAAAATCTTTATAAAAATCTTGAGACCCCTGGTTAATTTTTTTATGGGGGAAATATTCCTAATGAATTTAAACTGGTTTGTGTTAATTTTTTCTTTTAATTTGACTAAAATTCTACAATGTGTACAATGTACCTAACAGTATAAGTAAACATGTTTTGATTACGACCACAATATATTTGTATATATTATACATATTATACAGGGTGACTGGTGAATTACTATCGATATTTGAGGACGTGATATTTGACGATCATATATGACAAAATAAAAATTAATATAACATAAATATTAATAAACTTCTAAGTAAAGTTAACCAAAAGTTATGTAATTAATTACGCATCGTGTGAACACCCTACAGATTAGGTATACACTGACACTCACACATACGCGTGTCGTGACGTAGGTTGTATCAGCACGCCGCCGCACGCGTCCACACTTGAACACTTGGAACGTGTCAACACTTTACTTATTTATACGGAAATTTTGTCAAAAATTAAGTGCCTATTTTTTTTACATAATTCGAATGAGAATCATGTACCGAGTATTCTCCTTAAATATTGATAGTAATTCACCAGTCACCCTGTATATTACACTATGTTTTGCAGACAACAAATTACCACGTCATATAAGCTAATTCACGTTTTATCTTTTAACAAAGTTAGTAGCGAAACTGTAACAATGCAAGAAGTTTTAATAAATCTTTCAACTATGATTAAATTCTTATTATATTATTAAATACATCAGCTATAACTACTTGACCTAAGGTCCAAAGTTATGTCTTAATGATGATACAGTCTAAATTATACACAAATATTACAACGCTTTAGTCTCCAAGTTAATTAGTAACATATCTCTTACATTCTTCTTCCAATTGACGATAGGAGTAGGTGTACCAGTCGCTTCACAACCAATGTCCACGTATTCACCCTTCTTGACTTCTAAATAACCGTCTTCTGGTATAGTTTTCACGATTGGAGCATCTGAAATCAAATGTAGTTATAACAGCTTAAGATTCTTTGAATCAGAAAAGTTATTGGACACTAGCTTTCCGCCCCAGCTTCGCCCGCGTGGAGTTCGGTTATATCGCGTTTCAAAGAGAACCTTTCAAAAGTCTGGGATAAAACTATTCTGTTCTTTCTCAAGTTCAACTCTATATCTGTACCAAATTTCATTAAAATCTGTTCAGTGGTTTAGGCTTGAAAGTTTAACAGACAAACAGAGTTACTTTCGCATTTATAATATTAGTAGAGATATCTATCTACGTAAAAAAACTATTCTCTAAAACCTATAAAACTTTTTTGAAATCCTGAAGAATAGAGAATTATATCTTTTTTGTTAAACATAGGTAGGCAATGTATTTACATCTCTTATGATGCAAATGTCCAAGGGAAACGGTAACTACTTACCATCAAAAAGGCCGTTTGTTCTTTTACCTCTTTAGGACATAAAAAGAGAAGTTACAATTATATTGGTTTTATCAAACTTACATTGAACTTCAATGGAGTGAGTCTGTCTGACCGGACCCAAGGGTTCTGCACGAATTACCTGGTGTAAGAAAAATATTAAAACAATACATACATACAAATTATTCACATGAGATAGGGCACCACTCATCAGCCTATCAGAGCCCACTGCTGAGCAAGGCCTCTTTCTCACATGGAGAAGGTTTGAGCATTAATCACCACGCTTGCTCAAGACGGGTTGGTGATTTCAAACTTATAATTGTGAAACTATAAGTCCAGGTTTCCCCACGATGTTTTCCTTCACCGTATGTCAGTGATGTCTAAATACTCTCAGAAAGTACATATGACTCGGAAAAATCACAGGGCACTAGAATTATTACTAAATAAAAGATAAGTATTATTATAAAGAAAAAGAAAGATTTTCGTTGCTTTCCTTTGCTCTACTTCACGTGAAAATAATTGCAAGATTTGGTAAGTGAAGTAAGTACATACAGTTGCAACAAAAGATATAAATCTATTTTTGTTATATCTTCAGGGAATTTAGATATTTATGAAGAAAGGAAAGTTAAATGTTAATATTGTCGCATCTCAATTAATTCACTACAACTTTCTGTTAGATTGGCGTAATAATCTTAACGTGAAATCGTACACAATACAAAATTTGTCTTGATCCCGCGGGTACTACGCCTAATTCCAGGATAAATTATAGCCTTTATTTTATCCTGATAAGTAAGTTAAAAGGAAACTTCAATAATGTGAAGTTTCATCAAAATACATTCAGCAGTTTTTATAACAGACCCTGGCTAGAGCTGGGACGTTGCCAGGAAGAAGAAGAAGCAGTTTTTATGTGAAAGAGCAATCATCCAACCTATTATATTTATGAGTAATAATAAAATAAAACAATGTACTTGTGGCACACAATTTACTGCTTCAACGTAGACTGACAACTGTCACAAACATTATTTATCTACCTACTTTTCTACCTACTATCTGAATTTGTTACAGACACTATACAACCATACTTACAAACTTTTTTATTTGTAATATTATTAGTAGGTATAGGGTAACCATCAGCTTTGCAAGTCTGCCAACGTGATCAGTTTAGGTGCACAAAAAAACGATCTTAAAGTATTTTAGGACCTTCTAGAAGATTCGAGAGCAATTTCTATCATTATTTTAGTTATTTTATTTATTAATTAATACATATATTAAATCGTTCGTTCTTGAAACTATAGGTACATCTATTATAAGATTTCAAGTGATTTTTAGAAGTATTTGTCAGTGAATTGAATTTTAAAACTTTCAAGAAATTATGATGACATTTATTTTTTTATTTAAATCGTTCTTGTTTCTTTTCTGAATATTTAATACAAATAAAACATATATTTAAATATTACAAATTATTAATATTAATCAAGTATATTTGAATAAAATATTTTGATTCTCTTCCCGTAACTAATTATAGGACTTCCTAATAAATGAATGAATGCATAATTAGCATCCGAAGGGCTTAATTGATTCGTACAAAGGGCTGCCGCCATATTTGTTTCCGTCACAATTGTCATTGTAATGACAGCTAACAGAAAAAAAAACACAAAAAGCCCGCGTAAATATTGTGTGAGTTATAATTGAAATAAAGTCTGTAATTTGAATAAAAGTTGAAGTAGGATCGTTTTATTTGCTAATAGCAGCTTTGGCATAATTAATCTTAATACCATAGAAAAACATTTTTGCATAGTCTAAACACAATTACATATATCCAAAATTGTAGTTTTTGTTACTTTCGAGTAATCTCTAAACGGCTGGACTGTTTTTGATGACAACTTTACTATTAAATAAGTTATCGAATAAGTAGTAACATAGGTTACTTAACTCTCTTCAAAGAGAGCTACTTTTCAATTCCACAGTTTTATTACTCTGTAATTTCCTCAATTTAAGGAAGATTGAAAAATATATTATTTTAAACGTAAGGATATTCCTAAAGAAATTCCTGTCACCAAGTCAAAGTCTGATGGAGGAGTAGTCAAGAAAAAGATAATAATAATGATGACTCGTCCTTCAAAGAGGATTTACTACGCGGACAAAGTCGCTAAAAACAGCTAGTTATTTCATTTAAAAAAATACATATTAAATAATTTTTAATCTAAGTTATTTCGTATTAACAGAATATTTATTATATTCAATTAATTTTAATATATTAAACGTGTTTTACCAATCAAAAAATAAGAAAACCTTCAACAAATATTGTATTATTTTATATATATATATATATATATATATATATATATATATATATTATATATATATATATATATATATATATATATAATTGTTATTTATTTGTACCAGATAACGTAATGGCTAGATACGGGTTGAACATCGCGAAACACTTGGGAAAATTACTTGATTGTGTAATTGGTCGGTTTTAACGGTCAGTGTAGTGATGGGACACAGTTATACGATAAAATATTATTAAAATATATGAAAAATAAACATATTTTACCTAAACACTATTTGCTATATAGTTTACTAGCTTTTGCCGCGACTTCGTCCGCGTGGAGTAGTGACTTCCGACAGATTTTTGGTTCTTCCCTCATAGTTCCCGTTCTTGCGTGGTTTTCGGAATGGTCGAGTTCCCGTAGAGTTTTCAGGATAAAACCTATGTTTTTTTTTTAATTCACAATGAAGTACTCTTAACCAACAACATATTTATTTGTTTATTTGAATAAAGATTTTATAAAAATATTTCGACCAAATTAGGTACCATAAAAACGGTTTTTGTGAGTCAATCTTAAAAGATAGACATATACTGTCGCGGACTGTTTTTTAGATAATTAAAAGAGCTATTATTCTTTAATACATATTTTTTGTGTATCTTGAACCGTTTTCACGGCGCACGCAACGGAAGGCTTCAAAGATGAAATAATTTCTCCCGCTTTTTATACATTTACCACTATATCTTTGCTCCTATTGGTCGTAGCGTGATGTTACATAGCCTACAGCCTTCCTCGATAACTGGACTATCCAACACAAAAAGAATTATTCAATTCGAACCAGTAGTTTCGGAGATTAGCGCTTTCAAACAAACAAAAAAACAAACTCTTCAGCTTTATAATATTAGTATAGATAATCGATGAATGAATGTGTTAGTCAAATTTAGCGCTAACTATTTAAATGGTTAGGAAATAAATAATTTTATATTGATATAAATAAAATAAAAATTTAAGTATTCAGAAAAAACAGAGGAAAGTTAGGAGTATTTTGTATTTTTATTTTGCTATTAATGAAATAATGAGTATAAAACTAATTGTTATCTGTAATACGGTTGAAATTTTTAGTCTGTGTTTCATGATTTTCTAATTAAAAAAATCGAAAAAATCTTTTTTAAAACACAGGTAACATATGGACGACAAACGATTTTATCTAAAAATTATCGATTGCTATAAACATGTCAAGTTTATCGATATAACTTGTAACATCACTACTATCAAATTACTTAAATTGAGATCTAAAGGAACCCGCTGTAATTGTTACCAAAAAAGTATTGCACGAACTATTTTTAACTCCTTCAATGATAATGTTTGCTTCAATAAAAATAACAGATGCCGTTTAAGATTATTGTCAATAAGACGAATAACGAAAATAAGGTTTAAAAATGTATTAGTTATACGAGATATATGAAAAAGTCGATATTTTATAATAATTAATTGATTATTTCATGTTTAATATAAGAATGGAAACGTCTTTATGTAGTTTTTATCAAAAATAAAGTCGCGTGGTATATACGAAAAATATTAGTTTCACACTAGTTTCAGTTTTGCCATTCTTCAATTAAATTTGTGTTTATTTATTATAATTCACATTTGATATAATAATACAAAATTATATTTATTTATATAGATTACTATTATCATTAAATGTAAATTTATTCTTATTTCAATATTTTTTGTTATCTGTTTTAGGTTACAGAAAAAAATTAAGACTTTTTCAAATAAAAGTTTTCTTGCAATAAGCTTTTATCGTCTTTTACTATTAACAAAATGGTAAATTCATTAATTTTTATTATTATTATTGTTATAAATGTTCTCACTTAACGTTTAAATAATATTACTTTACTTACTTTCCACCAAAAGTAACACTTAATACATTTTTGCGTCTCAATAAATTTAAACTGTCGATTTTCAGTTGACTACGAAATATTGTACAAAAACTGATACATTATATTATATATATATATATAACTAGTTTTTGCCCGCGACTTCGTCCGCGTTAGTTTGGTCAAGAGTAATATATGTAGGTATAGCTGACCAGGCGAACTCTATTCCTTCTAGAGACCATAAATAATCAGGTTTTACTTGTTTCAATCAAACAGAATGATTGACATATTAGTTAGTTGTCAAATCTAATGTCAAAAAAACGTTTGTATGGGAAATAGAAAAGAGCTGTTTTTAGGGTTTTCCCGGCAATTATTCCAATTTTTCTCACCTTTTAAACCTTCCCTGGACTTCCAGGAGTATTTCAAGACTAAAATTAGCCAAATCGGTTCAGCCGTTCTCGAGTTTTAGCGAGACTAAGGAACAGTAATCCATTTTTATATATATAGAAGATATAATGATCTACATATTCTTAAAAATACTTACTACTACTTTCCACTTAGCACAAAATCATAACACATATACAATTTAACCTAACATATAAGTTAGGGCATTGTTTACATAATTGGTTATCTTAAATTTAATTCAAAGTATGATTGACGCTTAATACTTTTCTTCTATTTACAGATTCAATTACACCTAAAACTTTATGTCAATACAGTTAATTAAACAATTTATTTTATATCTTAGACATCAATTGTGTTACATTAAGATATTAATAGAATGACATTGGTTATGACCTCAACAAGTATGATTGTAAACATAAATGTAGGAAAAACATGATGTAATCTATATTTCAAGCGAAAAGAACTATTTGACATTATTAGTAACTTATGTTGAGAAAAATAAGCTATAATATATGTTTCGATAGTTGTTGTATCTCCAAAACTGTAAATTTTCAAAGCGTTTCAAAGATTCAAATTAAAAGAAAATCTGCAAAATTTTAAAATACAACATTAGGTATGCGCCTGACAAATCCTTTAAAAATAGTATTTTTGTTGTTTTTTTTACTTTGAATGGATATAATGATCTATAATAGGATATTTTTCATAAAAATAGCATTTTTTGGCATACAACAAGTAACGCGGGAGAAATCGGTATATACCAAGCCATTTCACATTATTTCTCTATATTATTTCACATTTTTTATAGTTGAAATCAACTTTATAAAATTTCATACTTTTTCTACATTTTCTCATGATCAAATTTTAAGTTTCTAATAATTTATCTAACTCAGGACTACGCCTTTTCAATTTAAAAAAATATTTGTAAATCGCCCTTTAATAAAATTAGTAATACTGTAACAAAAATTACGTCGAATTGAGAAGTAACTCTATTTTGAAGGGTATGTTAAAAAATTGCCGTAGTTACTTCTTACGACCTTCGCGAGTGAAATTTCCATCAAAATTAGTCCCGCAGTTCAAGGTTTAGGCGGGAAAACCAGAGATTTTTCATGTAGTTATCATATTTATCTTGATGAGAATTTAGTCAAAAACTATCAATTTGTATTATAAACAAACAAATGAAATTTATTAACAAGTAAAGGATAGGTCACTACGTAATTATTTTCCTTAACACGAATTTGAATGACCAAACATAAAACTACGAGTATTTAGTTATTCACATTATAGTATTAAATTGTATGAGAAACAACAAATTCTTCGTATGATAAAATTTAAAAACAATGATAACTTGCGGTTAGCTAAAACGGCATTATTATTTTTCTTATTTATATACATATGTATATGTTTGCATATATAAAGAATTACACATCTTAATTTTTCTGATATATATAAGAACTACATATATCGTTTAACATCCTGTTTTAGTGAAAACCATAAAAGAATAATCCACAATTTTTTAAGCTAGAACAATCAAATATATTTAATTTAGTAACAAAACATGAAATTTAAAACCCGGTAGTATAATAGGATATATTGAAATCTCGTGAAATTGAACAAACATTATTCTACTACAGAAATTATTAAGAACCTATAAATTACTGTTAAATCTAGAAGAGTTCTATCATATTAAATCTTCTGTTCTGTTCTTACCTCGCAAGTATAATCTGCTGTGTCATCTGCTGTCAAACCATCGACTTGAAGACTGTAGTTGGCATGCATTCTTGTCCGGAGAGGCAAAAGACGATTGGGGTCCGCGCTATCACCCAGTAAAGAACTATCTTTGTACCAAAGAACTCTTAATTCACCATCTGAAAAAACAATAATTAATCATAATATTCATCATCATCAGAGCCTAGTACTGAGCAAAGGCATCCTCTCACATGGAGAAGATTTGAGCATTAATCACCACGCTTGATCACGGGTTGGTGATTTCAAACTTATAATTTAAGTCCAGGTTTCCTCACGAGTCATGATGTTTTCCTTCATCAGTCAGTGGTGTCTAAATACTCTTAGAAAGTACATATGACTCGGATAAATCACACTGGTGCTTGCCAGGTTTCGAACCCACGCCCTCATGCACAAGAGGCGGGCCTTTAATTTTAAGCCACCACGAACTCATAATATTACTACATATCAAATAACCATTATATACGTAACTAATATTACGATAAATGCAAATACGATAAGTAATATTTACGTCAAAGATCTTTCAGGGTTTATAGTATAAAGAAGGAAAAATGAGAGGAATCTTCAAAAGGTGTCTACAAGGAAGCGAGATGAGTATGGTCAACATTTTCATGTCTTGAACATCCACATCTCGTCTGTCCGTGATCACGGTTGCTAAAAACTAAACGAAACAGCACCGAAAAGTAATAAAAAACGAGTAATAATATGAAAAAATAACTTTTATTTAAATTAAATAGAATATTTTTGTTAAAATAGATATGCTTAGCACAAATTAGCGTAGTCAAACAACATAAAAGCATAGAATATTATTTCTATGATAAGATATATGAATGAAAAACTATTAAGATACCGTATGTAGTGTGAAAATATGAACTTGAAATAAACTGATAAAAATCTTCAACAATTATACAGGATGAATTACTATCGATACTTGAGGACGTGATATTTGACGATCATATATGACAAAATAAAAATTAATATAACATAAATATTAATAAACTTCTAAGTAAAGTTAACCAAAAGTTATGTAATTAATTACGCATCGTGTGAACACCCTACAGATTAGGTATACACACACATACACACGCGCGTGCGGCGGCGTGGTGTTGTATCAGCACGCCGCCACACGCGTCCACACTTGGAACACTTGGAACGTGTCCACACTTTATTTATATATACGGAAATTTGGTCAAAAATTAAGTACCTATTTTTTTTAACATAATTCGAATGAGAATCATATACCGAGTATCCTCCTTAAATATTGATAGTAATTCACCAGTCACCCTGTATATCTTTATACATATGTAAAAGAATATCGTGTCAGTTACACTTTATTTTATAACTCAAGAACGTCTGGTCGGTTTGGGTCAAAATTGGTGGAGAAACAGATCAGAACATAGAAAGGACATAGGATACTTTTAAATTCGTTCGACAAAAAAGAAATTGCTAATAAAATCCAAAATCTGTTTAATTACTGCCTCTAAATGGAAACAGTTCGCGTGATCAGCTATACATTTCTAATAATAAAACTAAAGCGGTCAAAGTCGCGGACAAAAGCTAGTGTATTATAAATTTGGTTGTTTTAACACGGCCACTAAAAGAAACGTTTTTGATCAACTCCTTATACCTACTAGATAAACCCCGTCCCTTTATTTAAAAGTTAATTAATACCGGTACTTCACTTACATTTATATATTACATCCCATTATTATATCTATTTAAATACAAACTTTTATCTAAACCGGCTCAACAGTTCCAAAAAGGAACATTATAAAACAAATACGAGAATTGTACCGTTAAAAAGATTAGTATAAGTTTAATTTATTCAAATATTTACATACATAACTTTTCGTGAAATAATCTCCTTATAAAAAGTAAATATTGACGAATATCTAAGTAACATTTTTAATACATTACATAGAAATTCTTTTAACTATTCGACTCGTGTATAATATTTATAAGAATATACTTTTATTGTTAGTAATTCGTTCTGAATGTCTGTAGGGGCTACAATTGGTACACAAAGATTCGAATCTACGCTCTCTTCCTGCTCATAATAATGGTTCATGTACATCACGTTTACTCCAAGTCTGTGTCACACTACATACGATAAGTTTCGCGTTTATCAATCACATTTAATACAAGTAATAAGGTCAACTATTGTTAACGCTGCGTTCGTTGTGTCAGTGCAAAACTCGGAGTAAAGGTACTTTAATTCAATATGGTAACAAAACTTTGAATTTTTTCATGCAATAATAATATAACTATTAAAATAACTTTTATTCTTTTTTTACATTATATTTTCAAGATTTATATGTCTTTCTTTCGACTAAAAATTAAAGAAAAAAATTAAAAATTATTTCTTTAATTGATTTAAATTAAATAAAGATATTGCCATATATAAAATCATATATATACATTTAAGTTTCTTAAAATTCTATTCTATGTCTCTCTGGAATTATATTAAGTTTTATTTAAAAACTAAACAAGAAAATGCTTTTAAAGTAAAAGATAAAAGTGAGACACCATTAGAAGATTTAGAAGCTCCTATTACCATTCTAACGATGGAATCCATATTTATCAAACCGTTTCTTACATTAATTAATAATTAAAACATTTTACTAGTTCCCGCTTGTAATTTATTAATCTTAATACACCTGCTCCATTATTAAATTTGTTTTTTAACTGTTTATATTTTCAATTTCATATTAAATTATTTACTTTTAATTAAATAAAGGTATTTATTCTGTCAAATTATCTATGACAGATAAGCAAGCAAATGTCAAATTTTATCTGTGACATTTGATTTGTGTAAAAAGTATAAAAAAGAGGTTAATTTAAAGAGTTTTTTGTCGAAATATCTAATAATAGCGTAAATTTCTCACGGTCGTATCACAAATACAATATGTCCAACTCTTTTGTTACATTGTCGGTTAATTCATGGCTTTGTATATTATTCGCGCTGATTACAGACAATGAATTTTTAGGTTAAATTTATATGTAGTACGAAAAAGTAAAGGGATAATGTTATTTAAATATGTTTTTTGGAAGCTAGGGCACTTTAAAGTTTTTTATCACTGTAATAAATATATTTTTGAATTTATAAATGGGTTTGTTTGAATTAGTGACTTTTTATTTCTATACCTATATATACAAATATAAAACCCATAACACTTAACTATTTATATTTTAACTTCTACTTTAAATTGTTAACGATAGTTAATGCCACTTAACTAGTATAAATACAGATAATAATATAATTTAGTTACAATAATTGGTATAATAAAAAAATCTAATTTTCTCATACCGTAGAAACCATAAACAAACTAAGTTTTTTATGATATCGTAAAATGGTTGGCCCTTAAAATAAATTACTTAACCATAGACAACGAATAGTATAATGATAACCAAATTATAGTATATGATATTTGTATAGAAGTATTCACTATTTTTAAATTGAAGGCAGTATACAGTAACGGTAGTTTTGTTATTTTTTTTTAATACTATGGCTTCATTCGCACTGGAATCGTGGAATATTCTGCCAATTTCAATATTTTTATTTGTTGGACGAATTATTATCTTGAGTATTATGTTGAGAAAACACGAAGGAGTTTGTCAAATGGAGTATAGTTGTTTATTTGATAATACATATATATTTTTAAGAAGACTAGTAATATTTTTACCAGCATCCAGAACAACAAAAAGTATATAAATCCAAAAATCTTAGTTAGTATATTACAATTACTATAAAAATTATTTGACAATTATTTGACAGTTATGTCAAAAAAGGTTTGAATTGAACAGTTATAACAGAGTATAAATATGTCGTAATTTTAATTAAAAATGTAACATTATATTCGTTTCATTTTATATTATTTAGGCTGTTTATAATAATTAGTTTTTATAGATTTATGTATATAATATATATTTATAGGAAGCACTCTGAACAAGACATTTATTAAGTATAATAACTAAAAATATTACCAAGAAGAACTATTAGTGGGTGGCCATTTAATGAATAAATTTGGTAGTTTGTATTCTTGAGAAATGTTGAACATTTACCATGACTAATCTCGATTTAGTATACCACAATATAAAATAATAAAAAATCAAATAAAGTTATAAGTTTCGTTTTTCTAGCAACTTGGTATTTTTTGTTGCTTTAGACAACTATGTATGACAAGTTATAATATTAACGCGATTATTTTACTTAAATTTCAATTATAAACTAAATACTTACATTCATAATAAATGTAGAACAAAAAAATAAAAACTAACCAATATAATTTCAATTATATTTGAAAATTTATAAATAAAAATAGCTACAAAAAAATCATTTAATCTCTAACATATATAATTTTTTTATTGACGAGTAAAATTAAATAAAAAAGAATATACTCCCATTATAATAACTATTTAAATTTTAATGTTTAGTATAAAGGGAATAAAAAAGATAAAAAAACCCAAACGTGCTGTGAGCCTGCGCGGGCGCATTTTATTTATTTTCATGCAAATCAAAAACTTTTGAATGAAACGAATAAAAGCTGTGAATATTTTAATTATTTTATGTTTTTTTAACTTCATTCAATATATATTATTTCTCTTACCTTCGTGGTTAACATAGCAGGGCAATAACACACTGTCGTTTTCATATGTTTTGACAATAACTGGTACACTTTTGAACACTTTTTCACTTAAAACTAATTTTAAAATTAAAATAAATACAAATTTATATATTATATCCATCTTAAAATGATTTCAAAAATATTTTTTTATCTTTAAATCCCGTATCTTTCTTTTTATAACTAATTTTTCTTCACGTTTATTAGTTAATTTTTATTTAATAATAAAATATTTTATTTTATTTTAACTCCGCGTCAGATAACATCTGTACTCGTCTGCGCATACGCATACACTGAGCTTTACATTAATAAGTTACAGACACACTGGGTACATGATATTGGAATTAATTAATATTATTGAATATATTTTTTATTTTTTAGTAGAATATGTATCCAAACAAATAAATAGTTTAGCAATAAAAACGATTTTTAACATAAATAATAATGCACAAAAAATTCTGATAGTCCTATCACATAAATGACGTATTAAAATAAAACCTGAGTCCAAATATTAATTATCAATAGTTTTAAAAATACATAAATTGAAATATTTTAGCCAGTGGTGGCTTAGTGGTTAAAAGGCCCGCCTCTCATGCACGAGGGCGCAGGGTCGATCCTGGCAAGTACCAATGTGATTTTTACGAGTCAAATGTACTTTCTAAGAGTATTTAGACATCACTGATTAATGCATTCCCAAAGAAGGTTGATGTCAGGCGGCCGGTCGTAAAAACAATTAGCCAAAACTATTCACAACATGTAAGGCAGACCCTGGCTAAATCTGGGAAATTGTCAGGTAGAAGAGAAGATAGATTTAAATATATTAATTTAACAGATGTATCTACTCGTAAAACCCAGTGCGTCCACATCTTTACAGCATCCCGTCAATTAATTGATTCACCTTTATGAAGTCTTTGAGATTAGTCATTTAAGACTTGATACCACATGTCGTTTTACAAACACTTCCCCTTGCATACATCGTATTATTTAATATTTTACATTACTTTGTACTTACGTCAATAAAGTGTTAAAACTTAGAAACTATTTGCTTTTTAAGTGTGAAATTTATCAGGAATGTCGTTAATTTTTTAATTTGTGCTTTGAAAGTTTGTATGGGAATTAATTTTGAAAATAATTGTAAAGTTTAAGCAGCTTAATGAATTGTCAAAAATTAGTTTGAATTTTTTTGTAATTGCAACCCCACGGTTGACAAGTGGATGTGTCAATTTTGTGCGTCACTAAAATTAAATTAATTAAAGAGGCAGACCCTGGCTAAATCTGGGAAAAATTGCCAGGTAGAAGAAGACTAAAATTAAATTTAATATAATAATAAACGAAATTTTAATATTAGTCGTCAAAATTAATTTAATTTGTCTTCGATATTTTAGGTTAAATTTTGGAAATAGACAAGAGTTAATATTGCTTATTCATTTAACTGCAATTGTATTTTTTTAGTAAAATTATGTAAAAACAGCATTTTGACAATACTTATGTCTTCTTGAACGTTCTATAATAACTTTATGCTATGGCTTACTAACTTAATCGTTAATATAGTTATATATTTATCTGTAACAATTAATAACAATTCTTGACCAGTATTACAACTAAGAGTTTGAAACAAATTGTAGTATCAATAAATACATCGAAAACACTTTTACAGACATTTATAATACTTTAATTGCTTTCTCGTACTGTAGATAGAAATTATTAAACAATTTTTTAATAACTGGAACGTACAAAGAGTATGTAAAATATTCGATTATACGAATGTGTGAGGTAAATAATAATTTTATTGCATTATTCCCACAGAATTTAATAGCCGCTCAAACTTTGTCTGAAGTCAAATCCCTACTAATATTATAAATGCGAAAGTAACTCTGTCTGTCTGTTTGTTACGCTTTCACGCCTAAACCACTGAACTGATTTTAATGAAATTTGGTACAGAGATGGAGTTGATGTTAAGAAAGAACATAGGATAGTTTTTATCCCAGACTTTTGAAAGGTTCTCTTGGAAACGCGATATAACCGAACTCCACGCGGGCGCAGCTGCGGGCGGAAAGCTAGTAATATATATAACAAAACAAAACTAATTTACTTTTTTTGTTTAAGCAAAGTTCTCTGTGCTCTATTTCTAATACCAAACTAAAAAACAACAAAGATGAAAACAATGGGATACATATTCAATGGCGTAAAATAAATTTATCACTTCCCAACGAGACGTATGTACTCGATCTTTTTGTTTTTACTCCAGCCCAAAATACGGCATCAATATTAATGCGTGCTGTCAAAAAAACAATGCAATCATTATAATAGTATCGTCCATTTTAAAATAAACAGTTCAATCAAACCTTATATGAGATTTTATCAATGCGTCATGAGTTTGTATTTCATTTTTTTTATATTCAACCTTCTTGCTCTTAAATGAGTATTACTTATTATTGACATTTCGAAATGTCAATTTATTTAAGAACTAGCTTTAACCGCGACTTCGTCCTCATTTCCGTCGTTTTGAGTGAAAAAGTTTTTGATTCAGTGTTTTTTGATATGACAGATTAACTTTATATGATTTTTTTTATTGAATAGGTAATAATGTAAATATTTTTATTAGGGATGATTGAGAGTTTATAAACATAAGATTAAACAAATATAATCAGAAAGCTAAGAATTGCTGAGGTGTCGGGAGTTATCTACATCTGTTGTTGTAAATCGACCATAAAAGATAGACATATGGCAGGATATTTTAAATATAATTTTAAGGAGAATATTTCCGTCATATATGATTTCTATGTAGCTTTAACCTTTAAGGCTGTACACACGAAAGCTTATAATATGAAGTAATTTCTCCCGTTTTCCCAATATTCCTGTTCACTGTTCTGCTCCTATTGATATTAGCATGATGAAAAGTATACTATAACCTGCCCAAGAGTTTGAAGAATAATTGTACTAAGTTTCATTAAAATCCGTCGAATAGTTTTTGTTTCTATAATGAATATACAGACAGACAAAAATTTTCTGTTTGTATTTTTGACATCAATATCGATCACTAATAAATAGTTATTTTGAAAATATATTTCACGTACATTAAAATCTCTACAGATTTATTATCAGTACATAATTGCATATAGATGAAGATTTTAATGTGGTTTGATTATAAAAGTATTATGTTTGCCATAATAAAAATATATATTGTTTATTTTTCTATAACAACCCCTTTAATTTTCATCTTAATGTTCATTGAATAATTAGTTCACAAGCAATCTTTTCTTTTTTAAAAAAGCAATATTTTCTAAGGTTACGCAAATAAATTGACAATTATATGTCAATCTTCATGTTTAATGTAGATGTCAAAGACTACTAAATAATATTTAGTTTTTAAGAAATGTTAATGAAATTTTGGGTGTAACAATAAATAATATATTTAATACTAATAAATAGATTTCTCTGTTAATTCATTTTTTAACAATAGCTCATAAGCGCTTGATGTTATGTAAAGTGAGTGAGTGAGTGTTGTACCGTATTGTCGATAAATTAAATAAAGTGGCCCATTGATACAAGAAAGAGATTTACAATGAGAGAGACAGTCATCAACCTTCAGTAGAAAACTAAATACTGTCTTTTTTATTTAAACTATATAAACTTATATTAAGCCTTTGTTTATTTAATCTTTACTTACAAAAAAAAATCAATAAAAAAGTTCGTACTTTATTAAACAGGATAAGAATTAAACATTTTAAAACAATTGTTTTTAAATATTAACGATATTTTCATATTTGCTAGAGAAACTGTGTCAAAAACAAATTATTTGAAAATATGAATACCTATAGAAAAAGAAACAATAAAATTTTCTATAATTAATTTAAATTTTGGACGTTATTTTAGACCATACTTAATAAGTGTCTAAAAATTAATTTGACAAATTTTTTGGTATTTGGTAGCATGTCTGAAGGAAATGCCATTTTTTATAACAAAAATTATGAAGAATTATAAATATAATAAATTTAACCAGGGTCTGCCTTACATGTTGTGAATAGTTTTGGCTAATTGTTTTTACGACCGGCCGCCTGCCTGACATCAACCCTCTTTGGGAATGCATTAATCAGTGATGTCTAAATACTCTTAGAAAGTACATATGACTTGGAATAATCACATTGGTAAGTGCCAGGATCGAACCCGCGCCCTCTTGCATGAGAGGCCGGCCTTTTAACTACCAGGCCACCACTGACTTTTTAATTCTGTTTAAGTTATTCCCACAAAAAACTTTTCCCAAAGTATTATTATTCTTCTTCTACCTGGCAATTTTCAAACACTAGTCTTCCATCTCAGATGTAGAGAAATAGAATCTTCATGAAAAGTAGCTATACAAAATTTATAATCTGATTCTGCAGTAAAAGTAACTAATAACTTCTTTTTATAAGATGTAACTAATAACTAAATATATGTAATTCAATGTACATATAAAAGAAACAGATAATGTATGAAAATCTATCACAGTCATTTCTTGATTTTTTTTTGAAGCCAATAATGAAGCGTAATATTATAATTAAATAGGCAAATTAGAATTTTGATTGTTCAAAACCAGACACGAAGGCGTTGCTCGACAATAACACAAAACCGTGCTTCGTAAAGAAAAATTAAGAGTTCTTGTTTGATATAATTGGCTTCTGAGCGTTTGAATATTAACCGGTAGAGAGAGTGTGAAAATAGTTAATTTATATAGTTATATACCTTGATTGTTGTATGTCTTAAACTTGTCTGTATTTAAAAATGTCTTAAATAGTTTAAATTTCATCATATTTATTTATTTCAACAGACACACATATAAAAAACTTAAAAGTGATATCTTCTTAGAAAATAGGTTCTCACAATTCAGATTATTTTTAAATATTGCAACATCATTACAAAATGTCCGACGGTAAATGCCAAAGCGAATGTATTGAGCCGCCTTGCGCAAAGAAAATTAAAAAAGACGAACAAAATGATAACAGTGTAACAGAAACTGATTTAAAATTGAAAGACTTTATTCCAAGCAAGATTTTGAACAATAATACAAATAGAAAAACAGTTTGTGTGCTTGGAAATTTTAGAAACAAAAGTGGTGTGGCGTTAATAATTCTCGAGAAAAATGCTTTCAAAGAAGATCACTTAGACAGTAAGGGTTACTTTTCCGAAGATTGTGAGCTTGCAACGTTCTTTCAGAACGATATTTACGGAAATTTTGAGTGTTTCCCGAAACCTGAAATTAACGGTAAGTAATCATATGTAAAGTAGATAAAACGTCATTACCATTTACTTTCGAATTTCAAGGGTTTGTCGTAAAATTTGTCAGTCGTGATGCTAATATTTATTTTTATCATTCCGCAAAGTATTTTACGTGTCATTATGACGTCACGGTTCCAGTGTTTATAAAAGCTTTGTTCTTTTGTATGAATTAAATAGAATTTTTCTAATTTATGCGTTGATAAAAATATCATTACCCTAATGAGTTCTGGTGATTAAGTGAGCTAGTATTGTTATTACTCACTCATCTACTATCTTAATCTGACCTTAAGTTAAATCTATTTTAATACATATTTTATTTAAATTTATCCATATGCTTGACGAAATTTCACACATCAACACTATCTATAGTTATTTAGAGAGTTTTTTGAAACTTTTATTAAAGTACTAATAATATAATTATATACAGGTGTGAAGACAACTATTATTTATCCAGCCAGCGACAAACATATAGCAAAATTCAGTCAACAACAAGTCCACATAATATTGGAAACTCCGGAGTGTTATAATAAACTAACATTACCACATATTGAAAAGGAACAATTGAGATTACAGGTAAGTCAAAAAAAAACATGAAAATTATTGGAAAAAGAAATTATGTTAAAGAATGATAGTTTTTTCAAATATTAGGAATCAATTACTATAATTTAAACTACTATATAAAACTTATCAAGTTTTTTAAGTATCTATAATTGCCATTACAATTTTTTAATGTCTACAATAAGATCTACCAGATATAAACCATTTTGATTTAACTATTCCAGTGGGTATACAACATATTGGAAGGAAAAAGCGAGCAAGACAGAATAGTACATGACAATAAATGTGAAACGGAGGGGTTTGTTTTAGTTCTGGATCTTAAGTGGGACGGTATTACTAAAGAAACACTCTATTTACTGGCAATTGTTAGACAGAGAAATATTAAATCATTGAGAGATTTGAATGAAACACATTTGCCGTTACTGAAAAGGATTCGAGACGAGGGAAAGGTATAAATACTTTATAATATATTATTATTATTTTATTAATAATTTCTCAATATTTTGTATAGTGGAAAAAACTTTGTAGTGTAGTTTGTACACAAAATTGCTAGAATCAAGTCTAGAAACTTAAAAATTGTAACTTTATATATATAATTAAGAAATTCATATCGTTACATTAATCATTTTGTTAGTTATAAGACATGAGAGTTTCTCTGTAATCTTCTATATATATAAAAATGGATTGCTGTTCCTTAGTCTCGCTAAAACTCGAGAACAGCTGAACGGATTTATCTTATCTTAGTCTTGAAATGTTCGTGGAGGTTCAGGGAAGGTATAAAAGCTGAAAGAAATTGTTTTATTACTGGAAAAATCATAAAAACAGCCCTTTTCTATTTCCCATACAAACGTATTTTTTGACATTAGATTTGACAACTAATATGTCAATGATTCTGTCGCACTTCAAAACACGTAGATTATTTATGGCTTACAGGTAAACTCCAAAAATATAAATAAAAAACGTAATAGATATTTCTTGATTATAGGGCGATACGAAGTTCGCCAGGTCTTCTAGTTGTTTAATATATATTTTTAATTTCAGAAAGCAATTTTTGATAAATACAAAGTAATCGGCAGTCAGTTAAGAATCTATCTACACTATCAACCCTCGTTTTATCATCTACACATACATTTCACTTACCTCCGACACGAAGCGCCCGGAATATATGCTGAGAAGTCACATTTACTCGACACAGTTATCAATAATATTGAAATGATGGGTGATTATTATCAAAAAGCAACTTTACCGTTCTGTAAAGGCGAAATCGATTCACTGTTCAATGTATATGAAACAAATGGTTATGTTACTAAGATTCAAACGGACGAACTTATTGATAAATAGTGTTAAGTAATTCATTAATCGTAAGCAAAATGTTGGTTAAAAATGTGTTGATGGAGTTACGCAGTCGTCTGAGAAGTTGTAACGTTTATATAACTACAAATGTAGATTTTAAAAAAGATTGTAATTTGAAAATTTGTATACAGTCGAATTGTATTTTAATTAATTATTATGATAATGAAAGAGATAGTTTATCATCCATCGAGAGTCTGTCGGATTGTTCCGAAGATGAATCAAATGTATCATGCTCGATACCGATACATGAATTCTGTTATATCATACCGAACTCAATGTCCTGCCTTAAGATTGAGAAGAACACCATATCATTTAGGATATTGACCGAACCAAAGAATGGTGGTAATTTTTATTCTGAATTTCTAACTCCGATTGAAAATAAAGAAATTAAAATAAGCAAACTGAATTTAAACATAAAAGAGTCGGAAGAAGTCAAAATAGTTTGTGGCAACTGTTCGAATGTTGTGTCGAATGATTTTGTAAAATTTGATAGAATATTAGAATTACCGACATCAAATTTGGATATGTCGGAGTGGTTTTGCCACGGGCATAGCCACGATAAGAATATAAGTATAACACCTGAAATTTTAAAACCAAACAAACAAGATTTCCTCTACAGACTGACCTATTTTGTTGTTAATAACAAAATATTATCAGATAAGATCAATAAATTCAATTCAAAACGCTCCATCTATCATTGCAATAGATGTTTAGCATGGCTCGGCATCAAGAATAAGGAGACAGTTAAATTATACAATTCAGATGTTAAGTTAGAACATGATAATAATAATATTCATGTCTTCACTCATTCTACATCGGTACAAAATATAAGTACAGATGATTTTATATACACTATAGAATGTATGATCCAGGAATTCAATCTTGGTCTGCAATACACTATGATGTGTAAAATTGTACTGGAATGTACTATTTCAGCAACAAACAAACAATATTTATTGATATGGGTGATGGATAAAGAGTTGCAAGTCTTAAGAAATAGTGAAAAACAAGAATGTTCAGATCAAATTGTACTACAATCAAGTTTTTTAACTAAAATTTTGTATAAGATTGAATTGGAATGTAACG
The DNA here is from genome assembly GCA_916720795.1 of Danaus chrysippus. NCBI lineage: Eukaryota > Metazoa > Arthropoda > Insecta > Lepidoptera > Nymphalidae > Danaus > Danaus chrysippus. The sequence goes on from CAKASE010000068.1 coordinate 1,537,558, forward strand.
ATGAGGTTGAAAATTGGTTGGCTGACCCAACCGTTGTTAATACAGACATCTCGAAAACTATGTTCTTTTATGGAATCGAACATTTAAAGCAAATGTCAATGAAGGTACCAGAATCATTCCGATATACAAACGGATACTGTATAAGTTTCTTAAAAGTTTAATAAATAAAATTATTTGATTTAGATATTTGAGTTGTTTTTTTTAAACTGAAATAATAGCTGTATAAACAATAAATATGTTTAATTTTAGTCTTAGCAATAACAATCTTAAACCAATAGCAAATCTTCATAAGTAACAGTCATAAAAAAATACTACCAATCTCTTGTAATTTGTTTTAAAAATTAATATGGTAAATTCAATAATTATACTTATACACTCACATGGATTCATGGTGGAATTTACAATAAAAATACCCAATAAATTTTCCTTATTTCAAACACATTATGGGAAACCAAGGAAATAATTTATTTATCCTTTAATACAACAACAATATAATATCTTAATACATAACAATTAGTTTTATGATTTAATTTCCTCAACATTTGATGAAAACCGCAGCTGAGAGATGCCATTCACGATGATTGAGGAATTGAAATACCAGAAAATTACAAAGAAGAGCCCGAATAATATATCTGATGTAGAGTTAAGGATATAATATGCTATAAAAACAATAAAAATAACTTAAAATACTGTGATCAAAAGATATGTTGGTTTTTACACATATTTTATATTAAAATTATATTTAATACTTATTAATATACACATTTTAATACAATTACATACTTATAGTACTATTGATGTCTTTAAAAAGAATTTTACAACATTCTTCTAAAAGAAAAGTAACAAGTGTACACATCTCCGCCAGCAATTATTGCTGAAAAATATAGGTCAAATGAATTCACACAATCGATTCAAATGATGTAATTGATTCCAAAAACACTTTATCACGGTTGAGAGTAATTCACTTAAATAACAAACAAACACTATTATATTGTCTTTGTAGTAGTATTCAAGCCATTTTACTATAAGAATGATAAGCAATTCTAACTTACGTTAAATACAAGTCATATTTTTTAGATTATTTATAAAAAGGATACGAATAAATATCTTTTCCCAGGGCTCCACCATGTATAATTCGGTCGCTGTTAAATATCTAATGTACCAGCTACTTATTAACTTACGAAATCTGTTTATTAAATCCATGATTGATATCACAAATATAAAACCTTTTCAAAGCAGAGTAGGAATGTAAATGAAGCTTCAGTTCGTTTCGATTAAAGTCCTTTATATTGCACGATATATCAAATAGTAACACCTCAAGGCACAATGTTGATAATTTTGACGTTTAGCGTCATAACACCACTGACGGCCGTTTGTTTTTGTGTTGGATTCAGGTGTATTGGTATATGTATATGAAAATAATATCTGGTGTATGTTTATACTGACGTTAGGGAAAAATTTTGGTACATAAATAAGGTATCTTTATTATAATGTTTATGGTGAATTTACGTAATGATTCTATATATTAAATAATTAATTTAATAAAGTACATAATCCTTATCAGGGTTTTGCATATAAAATAACAATTCAACCAGAATTAAGAATACTTTTTATGAATAATAAAAAATACCATATGAAACCACCATTGTACTTTAGTTCCAAAAGCTCGTGTTATTTGAGAATTAGAATTAGTTAGAAAAAGTCATATTTAGCCTCAAAGTCATACTGTTCATTTCAGAATATTGAATGATAATAAAAAGACGATCGGTTTGTATAATAGTGATTTATTAATTTGTTAAGAAGTGACCTTACAGTAATATTGGTATCAGCGATATCGCAAGCCTTATAATTATTTTATACACTGGTACAATCCTTACTATTTCATCTTAACAACTATCAAACATAAATGCAGTGTTATATAAAAAATAAAACTGATTTACATAGAGGAACGGTTGATGAGATTTTTTCCTATGAAAAGCAAGCAAAATTATTTACATTAAGTAACTGCACCTCGTCTATTCGATTTGTGGCAATGTAAAGTTGCCAGAACGGTAACATTATAAGTGCAGATTTAATGCGTTTATTAATATATTTATATATATGGTAAATTTCTTGTATCAGTCTTATACAAGGCACCGATTATTATTATAATTTGTTTTATATATCAATTGGCACTTTTTATTGTCTGAATAATTTAGAATACTGTTTATAGGAAGCATGCAGATATATTTATCATTAAATATATTATAAAAATGTATATATAGTATATCTTAAATACAATCAATTCCTGATCACATATCATATAATGGTGAATAATATATTTCCATTACAAATACAATGTAAAAGTAAATATAATTATTATCTTCATTTCATACATAATCATGTAATAATTATAGTATTATATAAATTTATTCAAGACACAGACCAATAAAAGCTGCCGCAATTCCATTAATGTGACAGTACTTAATAAAAACATTGTTTTAAAACAAAAATACTGAAATAAAACCCCATTACTATAAGACAATTGTTTTAAAATATTCATAAAATATATCAACTATAAGTATATTTCGAAGAAATACAGAAACTTACAGTCGAATGAAAATTTCAAATAAAATAAATTGAGATATTATAATTGTATCTCAAATTTGAAAACTGTTACCACCGCTCAGTTATTTCAAACTCGAGCGTGTTCCCGATGCTCAGTATCTTATCCGAATGCTCAATTCTACTCCAAATACTCAGTATAACCCTGAGCGCCGGTAAATATGACATCTATCCATATCCTCGCTGCTTCACCAGATGGCGCCATGAGGTAATAACGTCTTTGTTTTGTCTTTACTATGAATGTGGTTTGAGGGCTCGGGGACTTGGAAGTATTCCCATGGTCTAGATATACTTCTTCTATTACCTGGAAAAAAAATACATTACTATATAATATGTAGTATATAAAATATGTTACATATGAAAATTATTAATTTATATTAAAGAAGTTTAAGCTTAATAAAAATGAATTTTATTCATGAGACGGTTAAGTTGAAATCATCTTTTCATGATATCTATAAGCCAATATATAAATTTTTGTTGCAATAAAAGTTCTATTTTTGGTTTAAATTACTTTTTTGTTTTTAGTATTCTTACATAAAGATGCAGCAATCAGAAAAATTCCTTATAATTATTTTATGGTGGAAATTCCAATAGAAGAGAAATTGTTATATAACGAATTACATTATAAGGGAATTTAGTTAATTTTATAAGACATAGGACACATGAATGAACGAGTGAATGAATGAATGATGAAGTGAATGATATTTTACTTGGAAGTAAGCTCCTCCTCTCGGTTTCCGCTCACTTTTATCCCAGTAGTAAACGAATGTTTTCGATTCCCTATCGAAAACAAACCACCTGAAATAATAAATTATATATTAAATAACACCATCTTCTTTGGAAGTTGGATAGAAGTTAACTCAAATTTTAACTGTACTTATATGTTATTTCAAGTTAAAAATATTTTATGTTTATATGTATTTAATTATAGTTAGAAAAGTTACCTTTTGGACCAGGTGTGGAACTTCGCCCCCAGTTTGTGTAAATATCCGCGACATGAACTAGACGATACGCTCACGTAGGGGCACAGCTCGATCTGGTGACCTAGACATTCATCATATTACCCACCATCACATATAAAAGTAGCGTGGCGGGTGATGCACGAAATACAATATTGCACAAACTTTATAAATTTTATTATATCTCATCGAGTTATTGAAATTCCATACCATTAAATGGTATTACAAAAAAAATATGTTATTGATATAGTATAAAGAAATATTTTGTCCATTATAAAAATTCTAAAAATAGTATTTTCATTTGTAATTGTCAGAATGACAATAATATTTAGACAGAGTCGTAAATCAGTTGAAATTATAAAATGAATAGTCCATAAAAGTCACTGTGGTATTTCACTATTAATAGTCCTATATATATTTTAAGTGTCATAATTCATCTTAAAGGAAATAATCGTTCATCATGAGAAGACGTTAAAGTTAGTGCAAAGACTTTTCGGTTTATTATTGTTTGAAACATATTTGAAATATGCGTTATCTATAGATTGTTTGTATTAAGATGGATTTCGTTTAAGACTATCTCCTTTGTGTTTGTGGACACTTTTACCACGAGTTTTCATAATGAAACTACATATTATATAGTCACTGTTAGTATTGATAAAACTACGATATTAACGTGTGAGGAGATGTATATATCAGTGGCGGCTGGTGGGTTATCGAACTGGTGGTGCACTTTACTAAAATATTAAAATTAGAAAATGCAACAAAACATAACGAAATGTCAAAAACGGCTCAATTCGTCATACATCGGGTGCTCTCGGTAACCTTCGGCCGCTTCGTGCGGCGCTCGAGAACCGACTCGTTACTCGGTACATTTCTATGAACTATCTTTTGTCTCACGCGTCAGGCGTATTAATGCGTATCTCATACAAGATGTATTAGCAGTCCTCGTGCACTCGCCGAAGCGCACGAGATATTAGTTTAGTAAAGCGCTCAAACTTTTTGACTATAATTAGAAATTTAATTTTTTATACGTTTTTGTATATTTAGAAAATAAATATTAAAATGGTAATTTAAAAATAAAGATGAAGTAATATTTTGTAATTTTTAAATCTTTTGAATTGGTGGTTCAGCACACGAGTGCACTTAAGGTACAGCCGCCACTGGTATATAGTGTGATAATGGAAACTTGTAGCAAGAAAACTGTTTATATGTGTGTGTGTTTGCGCATGCGTATGTATGGGAGTATGTATGTGTGTGTTTGAGAATATTAGTGCATGTGTGAGTCAGTGGTGGCCTAGTGGTTAGAGGATCCGCCTCTCATGCATGAGGGCGCGAGTTCGATCCTGGCAAGTACCAATGTAGTTTTTCCGAGTCATATGTACTTTGTAATAGTATTTAGACATCACTGATTAATGTATTCCCAAAGAGGGTTGATGTCAGGCAGGCGGCCGGTCGTAAAAACAATTCACAACATTTAAGGCAGACCCTAGCCAAAGCTGGGAAATTGCCAGGTAGAAGAAGAAGTGCATGTGTGTGTGTCTATGCTTGTGTTTATGCATGTGTGTGTGTGTATATTTATTTACCAGCGGACTCGACGTGTGTCCGTAGATCAAAGTCCTCTCTATCAACAGGCAGGTACCTGGTGAGTGGTCTCCTCCATTCAGCTGATACACTGACACCGCGGCGACTGCGGCGCGGTGCGTTCGACACTAGACGAACATAAATTATATATACAGGGTGACTGGTGAATTACTATCGATACTTGAGGACGTGATATTTGACGATCATATATGACAAAATAAAAATTAATATAACATAAATATTAATAAACTTCTAAGTAAAGTTAACCAAAAGTTATGAAATTAAATACGCATCGTGTGAACACCCTACAGATTAGGTATACACACACACACACACTCGCGCGCGGCGGCGTGGTGTTGTATCAACACGCCGCCGCACGCGTCCACACTTGGAACACTTGGAAAGTGTCCACACTTTATTTATTTATACGGAAATTTGGTCAAAAATTAAGTACCTATTTTTTTTACATAATTCGAATGAGAATCATGTACCGAGTATTCTCCTTAAATATTGATAGTAATTCACCAGTCACCCTGTATATTGGAAACTCCTTGTATATACTACATACAGTTAAAATCAGATGAAACGGAATAACTAAGTTTAATACTGAGCTTTTCGGATACCAAACGTTTTTATAATTTTGTAAATACATATACAGATCTAAGATTTTCGCAAGTTGTTAGTCGGGAGTATTTAGTTTTTTCCAAAAATAAAGTGGCTTAGTATAATCCGAAAAATATAAGTGTCTTTTAAATGAACTACATAATCTCTTTATGTATGTTTGTACTACATTTTCATCTCGTCTGTCCGTTATCACGGTTGCTGAAAACTGAACCGAAGGAACCGAAGCATCGGGAGTATGTAGTTCCGAAAAAAGTATCCGAGAAGATCGTTTAATTATTTTTTTTATGGGAAAAGGGGGCAACCGAGCAGACGGCCTACTTGATGGTAGGTAGTTACCGTCGCCCATGGACATCCGCAACGTAGATTTGCGGATACGTTGCCGCCCTCGATTGGGGAAAAGGGGGAGGAAAAGGTGGGAAAGGGAGGAAAGGAAAGCGTAGGAAGAGGGAAAGGGCAACCGGCTCTCTCACTCATTGGACGCAGCCATTAAAGACTACTTCACGCCGGTCTGCTGTGAGAGGGTTGTACTTCCTCGGTCGAGACAGACCATGTTCGAGCTGTAGTCAATGACCACAGCTAGGCTCTACCACCTTAAAGATTCTCGTTTCCATAGGTGAGTTTCAATAGTAATTATTCTTACGTATATCTCTGCTGAAGTCTGAAGCGTGACTGAGTGGCCTGCTGTCATCGCTACGCCGGTCTTCTTCTGTTGATTCGGTGCGAGAGTTACGTACTTGTAGCTAGAGAAAACATACATACATACATTAATTAATAAGTCATGATAGCCTAGTGGTTAAAGGCCCGCATATCGTGCATGAGCGCGGGTTTGATCCTGGCAAGTACCAATGTGATTTTTCTTATTCATATGTACTTTATTATTAGTATTTAGATATCACGTACAGATGAAGGAAAAACATGGTTAGGAAACTTGGATTTATAATTTCAAATTGTAAGTTTTAAATCGCCAACCCGTCTTGAGCAAGCGTGGTGATTAATGCTCAAACCTTCTCCATGGGAGAAGAGGATTTTGCTCAGCAGTGGGCTGTGATAGGATGATGATGATAAAGATTATATATTAATTAAATTCGACATTCTGAGATCTGGGAAGTTGCTTCTAGCAGATTTTATTATAGGTTTCCATTATATATTGATTATGAAAGATAAAATTAAACACTTGCATACATTATACGAGCTTTTACGAAAACGCTGAGTTAAATTACTTAATACTTTGAATTTGACATTACGTTAACAATATTTTATATATTTATATATATATAAATATACATACAAATTCTTACAAATTACATACAAATTCTTAATATTATATATAATATTAAAATATTAAATCTTTCCTGAGTCAATTAAATATATTTGTACATGAATAATATTATATATTTTATTATACATCTATAATTTTTATAGCTGATACATAAATTTAATAAAAATGTTTCAATTTATAACACCGCCATTAAAACCCATTTTCTTATTATTTTATTTAATATATATATTAAATAACTTACTAGTAAAGGTTTAGGGTAGTCTAGACTGGAACGCGTTGCTTTTATTAATGTGATCCACATAGACATAATGTTGAGGACATTTGGATCACTTGTATATTATAATGCACTTCAATGTTCACTTACTACACTTTAATATGTATAATTAATGGAAATAATTATGGTTTACAGCATATGGAAGTTACTATTAAAAGTTATATTAAGACAAACATATATAGCTTCGCCCGCGTGGAGTTCGGTTATATCGCGTTTCCAAGAGAACCTTTCATAAATCTGGGATAAAAACTATCCTATGTTATTTCTCGAGGTCAAATCTATGTCTGTACCAAACTTCATTAAAATCAGTTCAGTGGTTTATCAGTGAAAGCGTAACAGACAGACAGACAGAGTTACTTTCGCATTTATAATATTATTAGTAGGGATGATATAAAATTAGTACTGATGATTTAGATAGTAGCAATGTACGTGGGCGATGAATACATTAATTTATTAGCGGATGAAAACACTTTAATATATGTATATATTAATATAACAAATATTTAATTTTATGATAGGTGACACTGTCAGAGAATTGTTTGAATTTTGGATTTATATGTTAATCTTATATATAAAAGAAAGTCGTGTTAGTTACACTATTTATAATTCTAATAGCTGTACGGGTTTGGATGGAAATTGGTGGAGAGATAGATTAGAACATAGAAAGGACATAGGATATCTTTTAAATTCGTTCCATCAAAAGATTTACAAATAAAATCCAAAATCTGTTTGTTTACTGCGTCTAAATCGAAACATTTCGCCTTGTCAGCTATACATTTCTAATTCTGAAACTAACGTGGACAAAGTCGCGGGCAAAAACTAGTAATATATAATTATTTACCAACTTTAAAGTTTATTTATATCTGGAAATATATAGTAATATATTTGTGTTATTAATGAGTAAGGTATGATGAATAGACTGATAAGAATATGTGATTCAACTGTAATTCTGTGAGTTTAGTACATATTTGAGTATTTGAGTAATTTTATTTCAGTACACACACACGCACGCACACACACACACACACACACACACACACACACAATACACAAAATGATAGACATAAAAGCTAACAACATAATATTAGGTAAATTCACAATCTTATCTATGACACATATGTACATGTTGAATGTACTGGGTTTGCTTACAAAAAACATTATTATTTGTATCACATGTATATATTATGAATAACGAACTTTTCACTTTATTTATTCATTAGTATGTACTTAAACCATTATAAAAAAAACCTTGAAGTATTAAAAAAAATTAACAAACCCTACTAGTATTATTATCAACGTCAGTTTGTAAGTACATATATGTTTGTTACTTCTTAACGTTAAAACCACTGAATTGATTTTGATGAAACTTCACAGTAATATAGTTTGGTTATCAGAGTAAAACATAGGCTATAATTTATCCTGGTTATTAACGCATGATAGTTATATTCAATGTAAAGTCTCGTGACACACGATAAATGTTGCTTACAGACGGTTACTACATGTTCTATTGTTCTAACATACTTTATTCTTTAAGCGCTACTCTGATGTTCAAGCAGACGAAGTCGCGGGGAAATACTAGTCATATAATAATTCAAATCTTTGACTGTTATGTTATAATTGTGCCAAGCTCTTGTAGCTATATAATTTTTTATTATAGTTTATGTTTTATTATATTCAAACATACATACATATATTTATAAAGCAAGAACAGCTGTAGAAATTTAGTTGAAAATTAGTGGAGAGATATATTAGAACCAGGAGACGGACATAGGATATTTAATTCAATTCGATCGAATAGGAAAAAACTTATAAATTCCAATATCTGGTTATTTACAGCCTCTAGAAGGGAATAGAGTTCGTCAGGTCAGCTATACATATATTACTAATATTGAAATTGACCCGGACAAAGTCACGGGCGAAAACTAGTTAATTATAAACGCTATTATCTGGCAAGAGTTATAACAGAACGACTTTATGTTTCCCAAAGAGGGTTGATGTCAGGCAGTCGGCCGGTAGTAAAAACAATTAGCCAAAACTATTCACAACATGTAAGGCAGACCCTGGCTAAAGCTGGGAAATTGCCAGGTAGAAGAAGAAGAAAAGACTGCATGTTCGCGAGACAATAAACATCTTTAACGAAATTATTACGTTTCTAAATACGTTTTTTAAACATTTGCGTTCAAGATCAAGAAGAAATTATTTATTTTGTACATTTTAACCGACTTCAAAAGAGTTGAGTGTGTATAATTATATATTTTATGTGTATAATGTATATAAAATCCAATTTTATTGTTATGTATAATTTTCATGTTAATTTATTTGAATCACACGGTAATATCTTTTTAACATCAACGCTGTTTAAATTTATAGTGAAAATTTAAATAAACTTGTCATTTAATGTTCTTTTAATATTATTTCTTTAAGTGAGTTTATTTCTAAATATTTTATGACTAGCCATAAAACTAATATGTTTTATATAAGATACTAGCTTTCCGCCCGCAGCTTCGCCCGCGTGGAGTTCGATTATATCGCGTTTCCAAGAGAACCTTTCAAAAGTCTGGGATAATAACTATCCTATGTTCTTTCTCAACGTCAACTCTATGTCTGTACCGAATTTCATTAAAATCAGTTCAGTGGTTTAGGCGTGAAAGCGTAACAAACAGACAGACAGAGTTACTTTCGCATTTATAATATTAGTAGGGATTAATATAACAAAAAAAGATTTTTATTTCATTACATTATCGTAGATAAAAGTTACGAAATATTTTTATTTTGCAAAAAAATTTTGACGTGATGTGTATTTTTTTTTGCGTCGAAAATATCAAATCTGCGGAGATTCAGTCAAGGTCGGTAAAGATTTCTATGGACGGATTTATATAATACTTTCGTACGGTTTTATTTACATGAAACATGTGTTTAATGATTGGGTGAGTTTAAAATAAAACCATTATTAAATAGGCAGTTCGTTTGGGCTTTATGTATGTGTGTGTGTGTGTGTGTGTGTGTGTAAACTTTTACATAATTTGAGTATTGTGTTATAACGATTATTGCTGGCTAAAAAATGCAAACGGAAAATGTGATTAAAATATTATTAAAAGACGTGTATGATAATTGAATGATTAATTATTTTTTCAAGTTTTTCAATCAATCAATCTGTTCAAAAACCTGCACAATATTTTCAGCTGACACCGCATAATAGATGAGACACGAATAATTCTCTTATATATAGAATAAAGTCACAAAAATATCTATATTAAAATAGAAATGTCATTATTTTTGAAGTTTAGTGACAATACGCACATTGACAAATCTTCACGTATTGACGTTTTATTATACATATATGTGTGTGTGAGTCATGGTTGTGTGTGTAATATTGTATTTTTAATATACTTCATATAAAGAAATAGCTTAACGCATTTCGCAATATACACTTTAAATGTTAACTTCTATGTTTTTTCCTTCATATATTTATTTTATAAAAAGGAATACAAATCTATGTTTTCAGATATTAATATTATAACATAAATTTAATTCTTTCTTAGTATAAGTCATTGTATTGTATACAAAATATAATCATTTAAAACGATTATAGTTCAAAATAGAAAATTATTTAGAAGCAAGTGTTTAAACGTTGGCTATTTTTGCTTCAATTCTAAATACATCAATCATATATCATCGAAAATACCTAATAGATAACGTTTTATCACATTACTTTGAAATACCCAATTTTCGTCTTCATCAAAGATAACTGAATAATCCCTACTAATATTATTAATGCGAAAGTAACTCTGTCTGTCTGTCTGTTACGCTTTCACGCCTAAACCACTGAACTGATTTTAATAAAATTTGGTACAGACATACAGTTGACCTTGAGAAAGGATATAGTATAGTTTTTATCAAAGACTTTTCAAAGGTTCTCTTAGAAACGCGATATTTACCGAACTCCAAGCGGGCGAAGCTGCGGCCGGAAAGCTAGTAGAATAATAAAATGTATAATGAAAACTCAAAATACATTACGAAAAATTCATATGACTCGTACTAAAGGATTTCAGAAATAAAATTTACGACAATAGCGACGCACGAAAATACTCCGACTTGAAAAATATCTATTTTTTATTCAAGAATTATTCTTATGCCGGCCACACACGCTACGGTCTACCGGAGAGGTTCACCTGTGCTAGTAGACCGGAATGTGTGTGAGAATAGACCTGTGCAGTTTTTTGAATGCATTGTTTGGTGACTTGCACAGGCATACCTGCACAGAGTACCTATCCGGTATTCCGTAGTGTATGGCCGGCATTACATAGATATGCATGTGAAAAATCCAAGTGTGATTTGATTTAAACACTTAATATTACTAATATAAGATCGCTATTTGAATACAGGCAAGATTAATTGGATGAAGTTTTTTTGATAACACTTCTGTATTTATGAAAAAATAAAATATATTTTTAATGATTTATCATCTACAAATAGTAGAATATTTTATAACATGATTATTGAAGACCGAAATAATTTTCGTTACTCATAAATGTCTGTTAACATATATGTATGTCTGTTTTAGTGTTATATCGTATTTTACACATAATTTCACTTCGCCCGACCTCATTTTCGCACCAAACTATTGTTTAATGATCCCCATATACACGTCTTCCGCGTTTTAACAGTGACGCATCATATACATACAAACAACAAAACATGAAAACTATATTATTTATGTTAATGACCCACGTGGATATTGTTTACAGATGTTTTGGTATGAGTATTTTTGATTTCGACGTGGGAAGGATTATTTGGATGGTTCTTGGGTTGAAAAACTATATTGACGTCTCAGTTTGGAGATAAAACGAATTGTATAATCTTTTATACTGTAATGGGTTCTCATATGTAATGGGTTTTGATTAGTGATAAGCTTAAGCTATAAAATAAGATATTATTTTCATCACAATTAAATTGTTACACATCTCGTCTTCGGTAGTATGTAGTTTTTTACAATAATAAAGCGCGTAGTATATCCCAAAAACATTAGTTTTAATAAATAAATTGTCATTTTTTTGTAAACTATAATGCAAATACAATTACTGACTTACTAGTAGTAAACTAAACACACGTTTGTATCAACACTACATACGTTCAGTTTACCGTTTCTGATTAACTAACCAACGTTAAAACTGTTATCGCTACTAATATTATAAATGCGAAACTCTGTCTGTCTGTCTGTTACGCTTTCACGCCTAAACCACTGAACTGATTTTAATGAAATTTGGTACAGAGATGGAGTTAACCTTGAGAAAGGATATAGGATTGTTTTTATCTCATACTTTTGAAAGGTTCTCTTGGAAACGCGATATAATCGAACTCCACGCGGGCGAAGCTATATGCGGAAAGCTAGTTAATATTTACGAATGAAACACTCTTAAACTTCCGTATGTATTGTGATGAAAACTAGTGGTAAGCACACAAGTGATATATGGATTTTAGACATTAGGTTAATTGTGTACCTACTCGTCTTTTTACTATGAAAATTAATTAAGAAATTCTTGGGTGTTGGCATTGATCTTGGTCAAGAGTGACGTGTCATTGGAATGTGTTCTGGCATTTAATGCCAGTAAGTCTGTCTGATTGTTCATGATGTAAAAGGAAGAGGGGAATGACAATCGTTCTCAAGATAACTTCAGTGAGGATGAAATTATCTTAAGAATTATATAACAAGGATACTTCTTAGACTTCCTTGTATAGAGAAACATATACGTATATTTTTAAACGACAAAGTTATATTAGAATTTATGTCATTCTCGCAAAAATAGTTGAAAGAATTTTGATAATTTTTACTATGTATAATCGATATAGCAAAACAAATTCTACGAGAAGAATTTTATATAATTAATTGGTAATTTTAATAGCTTTGAAAATAATGTATAATACGATTGAATTCCATATTAAATAAATAAAAATAATATGTTTGATAAATTCAAGATAATATTACTCTTCAGTTTCTTATATTAAATAAGATCAAATTCAAATATTTATAATAGTTCAAAATGAACAATTTATATTGTATAAGAGCTATTTGTTAATCATTACTAAATTAATTAATATTCCTAAATATATGTATATAATTTTCATAATATTATAATAAATATTTACGAAGTCAGAATACTACAAATATCCACACATAACAGCGAGTAAAGCACTTGAATTTATACTAGTTAAAAAAATAGTTGAATAAGGTAAATTAAAATTACAGTTCAAATAACACAACACAATCGTCTTCACAAGCGCGTACCGACATACTAATTGAAAATTCTTATTTTAGTTTTCGTGAATGGTGGGCGGTACTATATATATATATATATATATATATATATATATATATATATATATATATATATTTGTATTCTGATGTTTTATGTATGTAATAATTGAGATTAATTTGTTAAGTATATATGTAAAATTATATTTTATATCTTCTTCTACCTGGCAATTTCCCAGCTTTGGCCAGGGTCTGCCTTACATGTTGTGAATAGTTTTGGCTAATTGTTTTTTACGACCGGCCGCCTGACATCAACCCTCTTTGGGAATGCATTAATCAGTGATGTCTAAATACTCCTAGAAAGTACATATGACTCGGAAAAATCACATTGGTACTTGCCAGGACCAGGATCGAACCCGCGCCCTCATGCATGAGAGACGGGCCTTTTAACGTTTTTATATTATATTTATTCAACATTATCTTAAAACATTATTATTTTAGTCGAATTATCCAAAATTAAAATTTAGCATAAAGTGTACTTGTGTATCAATTAATTTATCATAATAGCAATTGTATCTACTTTTTGTGTAATAAAAGTTTTAGATGTATAGATTTCTTCCATAGATGAAAAATTTTATATTTCTTTCATTTTCTAGTAGTAGTATTCATGGTACTACAAGTAGCAAGTAGAAATTATGCTCGTTAATTATTAGTATCACAATATTAAATATTCATAATATATATATAAATAAAATTATGTTAAAGAATTTATTACTAGATGAAAAATAAATAAGAAAATATATTAATACTAGAAGACCCGGCGAACTTCGTATCGCCCTATAATCAAGGAATATCTATTACGTTTTTTATTTATATTTTTGGAGTTTACCTATCAAAGCCATAAATCTCCGTGTTTTGAAGTGCGACAGAATGATTAACATATTAGTAAGTTGTCAAATCTAATGTAAAAAAAAAACTTTTTTATAGGAAATAGAAAAGGGCTGTTTTTTGGGTTTTCCCGGAAGTGATTAATTTTTTTTAAGATAAGATAAATCCGTCCAGCCGTTCTCGAGTTTTAGTGAGACTAACTAACAGCAAATCATTTTTATATATATAAGATATATGTCTAAATCTGTATAATGACATCCGTTAAGTTTGTAGCTGAAATAAAGTATAAGTGTTGACTATTTTCGGTGGTAAAATATAATTTGTCACTCTCAGATGTAGGAGTTCGTCCCGGAAGAGTGTACAACTGTACAATACGTCGCGTCCGCTCTAAATATAAACACTTATTAAATGGATTCCTACGAAGCTTTCACTTATTGAGGAAGCTTTTTGGGTGGTATCAAATTTTTGACTAAACATAAACTATAATATATACAGATGCTTAAACTTTGATGTTTTGTTTACACTTTTTATCTTGTTTCGTTGTCCTCGCTACACGCATATATGAAAGATTATGTGATTGGCAAATATATGTAGTTTTAAAATTAAAAATAACAAATAATAGATTAATGAAAAGAATAAAAGAATCTGATTGATAATAATCATTATTGTCGAGGCAATGTCCAAAATAAAGAAGATATTATTAAGAAGTACGAACCTCTATGAAAACTATGAGTTGTTTGTATAGATAAATCCCTACTAACATTATAAATGCGAAAGTAACTCTGTCTGTCTGTCTGTTACGCTTTCACGCCTAAACCACTGAACTGATCTTAATGAAATTTGGTACAGACATAGAGTTGACCTTGAGAAAGAACATAGGATAGTTTTTATCACAGATTTTTGAAAGGTTCTCTTGGAAACGCGATATAACCGAACTCCACGCGGCGAAGCTGCGGACGGAGAGCTAATAATATAAGATTCCATATTATATATATATAGTGTTAATACTATACTCCATCTTACCAACGTTTCACATAAAATAGTTTATCTTTATTTAGTTTAAATTAAAAACATATTTATTTACTTATAACTAATTTAATTATCGTATTATCAAATGTAACTCACCTCTTCTATTGACGAAGACAGGAAACCAGAACTGAAATAGAAGAATACGTTATTACTATTTATAAACCAATTATATTATAAGTTTGTATAGATGTATGTATGTTTGTTCCTCTTTAACGCAAAAACTACTAAACGGAATTTAATGAAATTCTACAATAATGTTGATTAGATATTAGAATAGGATATAGGTTATATATTATATCGTAATTCAAAGTATTTTCTACAGATTTTAATTATAAGAGTTGTATTGTAGATATGTCATTTGAAACAGTAGGTACCTATAGTTTTCGTTGACAATATGTTACCATACCTATTGAATCAATATTCTACATATATATTTTTACTTTTTATATATTTTCATAATAACGAAATACACTAGACGTAATAACAAGCAAAATACATACAAACAGTGATACAAGCAGTCAGTGAAAATTACGAATAAAAATAAATAAATAAATGTAAATTAATTGTTAAACTAAACAGTTTAGTGAAACTAATATTTTCGGATTTACTAAACGATTTTTTATTTTTGAAAAACTAAAAGTAACCGAAACTTCGGGAGTATATAGTTTATAATCAAAAATAAAAAATCGCATAGTAAATCCGAAAATATTAGTTTCATTTTAATGAATATTCGCGAAAATCTTAGATATCTTTATGTAAACAAGTAAGGTTTGACATTAAAACTGGGAATGCGTTGAATGAGTTTAAACGGATACGATCAAACTGGTCGAATCGAGTTATAACTATATAACGGTAAATATTGTTCTCATACTAAGCACCTTGTATATTATATTATAAAAACATACATACCAACATGATAGATTACTTTTATTTCTCTCCATATTTCTTATATGACTCGTATTTTTTTATTAATCTAGATATTTTTGGACGGATTCCGATCTTACTGTTGCCAAAAATTTGAAGATTTTTGATCTTTGAAAAGTTAAATAAATACTTTTTCTTACAATAAGACATATAATTGTTGCTATATATGTAGATATATATTAATTAATTAATTAATATCTATATTTTAAAAAGATGTATATATAATTACGTGCTTAACTATACAATATATACTGTTAAAATATTTTCAATACTACATATTATACGGAACCTGACTAAAAACTAATTAGAATGTATGTATGTATGTTTGTCACACAAAACTTGCTGAACGGATTTTTCTCAATTTTCTCATCTCTTCTGGTCACATTTATTATATAAATATGTTTTAAATGCGAAAACCTTAGTTGATATTAATTTTAACGTTTTTTTATGCATCAGTAAACGTACCATGGGTTTGCTTTGATGACTTAAACAACGTTAGTTTGCAGTGTTTACTAGCATAGTTACGTCAATGGTATTTAAGGAAAAATATAAAATATAGCGTTAGATTTAACGATGAAAACTATAGAAATAATACTAAAATATATAAAAGAAATAAAGATATTAGAAATTAACCGAAACGTCGGGAGTATGTAGTTTAAAACCATAAAAAACGCGTAGAAATCCAAAAATATTAGTTTTATTTAAATAATTCGCGAAAATCTTTGATATTCATATTTTTATTTTCTATATATATTTAATTTATTTTAATAATATATTTATATATTCACAGAATCCAATAAAATGTAGCACTGATAACGACAATTATATTTGAAAAAAAATCACTTAAAATTTTAGTCACAAAGTTTAATAACTGTCGCGGAACGACGAAAACATACACGCTACTAAACATGCACTAGATTGTGAAGACGGAAGTTTGTATTACAGTATATACAGGATGCTCTTGATATTACAATCAAGGGAAAAACACGTTAAAGAACGTTGGAATCATTAAAAATGAACACACTGTATATAGATTAAAATGGAATGAACTTTTGACCTTGAAACCTGACCTATGACCTTTGGTTATCATAATAATGTTTTACTTAATCTTAATGCATGATACATATGAAATTATTATCCGAGCGAGACGTTGTATGGCGAAAATATTTTGTATTGATTTGTTTATAGAGCACAAATGATATTATTGACAAGCTAATATAAACCTTTATATAATAAAATAAGGTTTACTTTAGTTTGATAGTAGTGTTATATGATAATCAATGATTATTTAAAATAAATCACAAAACCCTTGATTGAGAAACACAAAAGTTACATCGAAATCCGTCCATCCGATTGAATATTATGTAAAAATAATAGTATATATCTATACATATATATATAAATCACTATTTCGCGACGCGCTCGTCTGTACCGGCGGTTTCGTTATCACTGATAAGGTAATACGGAGCAGAATGTGTTATCTGTGAGGTTACTACCTAGTATATAAAGATGGTGTATATATATATACAATATACAATCGAATAGGAAATAGATTTTTAAATTACATACATAAATATATATTATATCTCTATATATATATCTGTGTGTGTGTGTGTAAACAGTGCATTAATGAACAATGAAACCCATGTAATATAATCACAACAGATCTTTTAAATCAAACTATACCTAAAAAAAATTGAAGATTTACATTCGATAGAAAGCGTCAGGACTGAAAGCATCGACTTAAATGATTGTTACTATTATCGTACTAATAAACCGACAGTCTGATAGTATGCCTAAATAAAGTTTCATTAAAGTAAATAATGTAACGAAATTATTCAAAATAATATAAATTTCAATTTACCTCTCCTCATATATTGTAGAGCTGGTCATGTTAAAGTCAAAACTGACGTCCTCGTTTCCGAACGTGCTGTCCGCGCTGTCAAACTCTGACGTCAGGGGGGCGGGCGTCACGTTGACAGGTGTCATGCTGACAGCTTCGCTGACAGGCGTCAAGCTGACAGCTGTCAAGCTGACAGGTGACTGACGCGTGTCAGACTTGTGGTCCTTGGCGCGTTGGTCCCATAGCTTCTTGGTTTCGTCTTGTACTCGCTTCTTTAATTCGGATATTTTCTCTCGTTCGTTTTCGATCATTTCACAGCCTTTGGAAAAAACAAAATTATAATATAAACAATATTATATATATATATATATATATATATATATATATATATGAGTAATCTGAAATTAATTTTTGTATTGATAGGTCCATGTATATTAAACATCTGTTATATTATACTGTAAGAAAAATGTTTTAACGCATTATGATAATGTTCTATTATTTAGTCTATTCTATGACGTTACTAATTTATCTGTTAGGGCCTTGCTATCGAGAAAGTTTAGAAATAAAAAACATATAAGGGGGATAGTGCAAATCCGTATAAGTAGCATTGTATAATTCCACGTATCTACATTGGAAGCAGATTATCAGAAGAAAGTTTAAGATGAAATATTTTCTACATTATGTAACGATTTTTGAGGTATTTTTTTCACAATTAGTAATTATTAGCTCTCCGCCCGCGTGGAGTTCGGTTATATCGTGTTTCCAAGAGAACCTTCCAAAAGTCTGGGATAAAAACTATCCTATGTTCTTTCTCAAGGTCAACTCTAGCTCTGTACCAAATTTCATTAAAATCAGTTCAGTGGTTAAGGCGTGAAAGCGTAACAGACAGACAGAGTTACTTTCGCATTTATAATATTAGTAGGGAATACCTAATACTAGTTACACGTTTTGCACTATCCCCGACGATATGTCCAACTAAACCATATATTTTAATAATTATAATTTTATTAAGTGCATGTTTATTTTAACTTATTTTTTTTAAGCTTTCCACTCATGTCGCTATAATTATGTGTTAATGTATTTTTAAAACAAATATTGTGGCTACTACTAAAACGCTTCACATGTTAGCTGTTTTCATTTAATTGTTTTACATGTAGTAGCTACTAGTGGTCCTTAAATGAAATAAATGAAAATACATATATATGTTACAAACCTCTTTCTTCGAGCATTTCAATTCTTTTTCTTTCAATTTCCATAAGACTATCCAAAGTTCTTTTACCAAGTGTATTTAAATCCGTATCACTCGGTAGTATTGGCGCGTCGATAGTGACTTTTGAGATTCTATCAATATCATCTTGGGAAGGAATTTTTAAAGAATCCGTAATTTTTTGGAGATTTGGTTCATCTCCACAACTCTTTCTATGCAATACTTTTATATTTTCAACTTTTAATGTATTTTCTTCTTTCTTATCGGGTGATAGTGATTTTGATTTGTACTTATTGTCTATATTCTTGTTGTTCTTTATATATCTTGTTTCGTCAGGTTTATTCTCTTTGTTCTGTATTTCTTTTCGTTTCAGCGAATCCTTTTTAATGATCTTCCCTAGCGCTGCGAATGTCGGTATTTTTGATGACGAATTGCTTTTTATCGGTACGTTCTTTCGTTTCGAGTTTTTAATACTTACATCTGCTTCTATGTTATCGTTGTAGAACATATTTTCGTTCAGACTTTGCGACATTATGTCTATTTTATCAGGTTTTTTCTTTTTTCGTTTCAGCGAATCAAAGTTTCTTTCCCAAAATCCTTTCTTTTCTTTTAATTTTGGTTCGTCTATATCAGCGACTCGTCTTTCTATATCTACTATCATAGATTGAGACATTTGATCGATGGTAGTGAATTTTTCTTTTAATTGTTTCGTGTGATCGATCAAATCATCATCGTCTGATGTTTGCGGTGAGTAGCCGAATTCCCCCGACTTTGCTCGCGTTTGGTCTGTATAGAAAGCACTATCTGGGGACTGAGTTCGGTCTTCATTTAGTCTGGTAACTATAGGTTTTAATTCCTGCTCTATTATTTGTATTTTCCCAGTTAAATGTTCCACTTGGTTTAATAGTTTAACGTATTCCGCTTGTAATACTTTAGTTTCTTCGACAGCAGACGTAAGGTTTTCGTTGGCTTCAGATTTCAATGTTAGTATTCTAGTTTTTTGGGCATCAATTTTTTTTATCAATAAACTTAATTCGTTCTGTATGTCTTCTCTATTCGAGAGCCTGTAATGAAATATTAATATGAAATTATTTGACATATTACTATGAATTAATGTTATTTTATATCGTAAAACAAAATGTTGCCTAAGCGTAAAATTATTGCGGACAAAATAATAAGTCACTGTTATGTTAATTACTTATAAATTTCTTCTGCTTGGCAATTTCCCAGCTTTAGCCAGGGTCTGCCTTATATGTTGTGAATATTTTTGGCTATTTGTTTTTATTTGGCCGCCTGCCTGACATCAACCCTCTTTTGGGAATCAGCATTAATGTTAATTACTTATAAATAATAGGATGAATCATATTTGGATAAGATTTTTGTATGGAGAATATTTCTTACAATTCTGATTCTTCTTCGAGCTGCGTGAATTCCAAGTCTTCGTATATCCTAGTTTCATTGTCCAATATATCTTGAGCATTCTGAAGTTCTTCTAAGGTTGCCTTGTTCTCTTTCAAATCCATTTCTAACCTGAGTAATTATTAGACTCAATATAATATTTGAATTTAATATGTATGAAAATTTTATAAATATTGTTATATGTAATAATTACACATATTGTAGGCATATATTTTGTGGACCATAGATAATTTTGAATTAAAAAAATATAGTAGAATTGTATTTTAACTATGTTCTTGGATAAATATTGACATAAATACCAAATCCTCAATATATATCAAAATAATAAAATGATATTTACACTAAATTATATACATATATCCTACTAATATAATTGCTAAAGTTTGTGAGTGTGTGTATGTTTGTTGCTTCTTCACGCTCAAACGGCTGAACCGATTTTGATGAAATTTTGTATACAGGAAGCTGACGTCCGGGAATAAGACATAGGCTACTTCACATCCCGGAAATCAAAGTAACAGCGCGGGGCGCAGCTAATACAACAAAAATCATAGTTTTTCGGACTAAAACAGAATATAAAACTCACTTCTCAACTTTCATAGTAGCGATATCAACTCTATCTTTCATTTCGTTCTGTCGAGTTTCTTGTTTTTCCTTCAAAAGTCTTATATCTTCTTCAATCTTCTTAATATTATCTTGTAATTCTGTCTTCTTCTTCTGTTCTATATTAAGTATCGCTATCTCTGAATCGTATTCGCCTTTAATTAAAGCTTTTTCCATTTCCAACTGGAAATAAAATAAAATTTGTAATGCATTAATGTAATAATTAATAATAGTATTTAAAAATACGATTATCAGAACATAGTACACATTTTTTTAAATATTTTTTTGGTCTATATATTTAATAATTAATTGGTCTCATTTATTAGATAGTGCAAATTTGCGTAACTATCATTGGATAATTCCGTATATCTACATTGGAAGCAGATTATCAGAAGAAAGTTTAAGGTAAAATATAGTTTATTATTAACTACTTTTAAGGAATTTTTTTCACAATTAGTGATAATTTTTTAGTGTTTATTTTATCTACCTCTCTAAGTATATCGTCTTCCTGTGTCCGTATATCAGTCATTTTATTCTTCACCTCATGTATCTGCGTCATCAATTTCCGTCTTTCTTCCTTCAAGTTTTCGTATCTAGACTTCAAATCCTCAGCACTCTCATAGAGAACACTATCTATAGAATTCTCTTCTATATCTATAGATTTGAAATTTTCCGTTATATTCTGTATTTGGTCCCTTTTGTTAATATCGTTCTCAAATTCTTCCAATTCTGGTATATCAGCCATTAATTCTTTTTTCACGTCATCGAAGCTTTTGTTTTTGGTCATTTGTTTGTCTTCTTTGTCAATCTTGGAATGTCTTAATTCTATGTCATTTGTGATATCCAAATCATCTATCATTGGTATTTCATCTTCTAAGCTCAATTTTTTTTCTATACCGTTACAGTTACTAGCTGTTTCGTTAAGAACTTCTTCCATTTTACCGTCTTTAGGTGGGAAAATGAAATATTGTGGTGATGTTAGGTTTTTGTGTGCGAAACAAGTTTTTATTCTTGTTCTAGGGCTTTGTGTGTTTGGTGATTTAGGTTTTAGGCCCATGTTATTCTTCAAGTAAACATTTTCATATGGGCTGTTTATCGGTGACGTATTCTGACTGAGTTTCCTTATCATAACCGGGCTAGATAATTCGTTGTTAACATCTTCGTATAGAGGTATACCGATTTCGTCCATACGACCTACATTCTCGTAATTCTCTGTGCTTACAACCGGTGTCATGGGTTCGATTCTCGGCGATTCAAAATTCTCGTAACTAGATACATTTCTTTGGACCTGATTGTTTGTGTTTTTATGACTAGTATCAAACCTAGAAAAAAATAAAATACGTTATATACATAATAATTAAAATACGAATAAAATAATAGTTGTTATAATTGATATCATCATCAGCCTATCAGAGCCCACTGCTGAAAGGCCTCTTCTCACATGGAGAAGGTTTGAGCATTAATCACCACGCTTGCTCAAGACGGGTTGGTGATTTCAAACTTATAATTGTGAAACTACAAGTCCAGGTTTCCTCACGATGTGTTCCTTCACCGTATGTCAGTGGTGTCTAAATACGAGTACTCTTAGAAAGTACATATGATTAATACATTGATATGTTATAATTGATATACTAAAATGAAAATGTTTACTTGCCTATAGTAACCATCGGTTGTTTGCACGAAGTTAGGGTTGTTGACTGTAACACTTCTCGGGAGCGAGCCGTTAGTTATAATCTTATTGTGTGATCTTTTCTCAGTAGGCGTTATTGGCACCCCTGAAAATAAAAGCGTTTCCAACTTAACAAGATAAAAAATAATAACAAACACAATATACTACATATTGGTAATGAAACAGATAACATTGTTTGAGATTCATACTATTTTTTTAATTTTAATTTTGCTCACATAGATAGGTCACTTAAGAAGTACACTTATTTTAGGGCATGAAAAAAAACTATTGTATAATGTCCTATGATATAAAATTTGCAAAGTATATACTTGTAACTACACATAAAATTAAGCATTTAATCAAAATTCAATTGTCATTCATTAAATTATTAGTGTAAATTTGAAACAATCAGTTTCCAAAAGATATAAAAGAATTTGTCACAAAAATATATAGTTAATAATATTTCAACAAAAAGTTACTGAATTATTAATTTTTTATTTATTATTATTTACTTACTGACAGACATTTAATAGCACTTATAATTAATGCAATATAATTATAATAAACACAAATAGTTACATTCTGTGATACGTTTCGATTCTAAGTAATGAGAACACTATTTAAATATATTTTCAACCTAAAAGATATCGCGATTAAAATACATGATCGATAAAATTGTTTGACATGATTATTGGTTATAGCTTACAGCTAATCAAGGTTCATATTAAGTGATAATACGACCTAATTATATTGAGGATTTATAAGATAAACTTATTGTTGAGACTTCAGGATTTTAACTGTATAGAAAATAGTGTTATAACAGCTGTTTTTTTTTTTCATAGATCTTATATATGTATATAAAACTAGCTTTTTTTCGCGATTTCGTCCGCGTGTAAGAAAGTAATAAATACTATAAGCCTGATTAAAATAGATGTTATACGACTAGCAGCGCCATCTATCGTTTGTGTGATGGGACTTTATGCAAAAACACTTTTTATTTGGTGCTTCCAAGTGAGAAAAAGCAATTATCTATTCTATTTATTATTCTAATACAAATAAAAGAATTATATATTTATCTGAAGTAAAAATAGTCAGTTTGTAAAATGGTTTTGTAACAGAATTTTTAAGATTTTCTCCATAGGGCCATTCTTTTAAAATAAAAATCATTTTAAACATTGTGAATTTCATTAATATGAATTACATAAACGTCTTCCAAATAAACTTATTTTCTATTATTATTTCGATTGCTCGCGAGTAGCTCAAACTATAAACGAACTTAGATATTGACAAAAAAAACTTAATATTTTTAGTATAGAAATTTGTAGTAAGGTTTGAATTAAGATTAAATAGAAGTTATATTATTCTCACCAGAAGTTATCTGTTTTTCATACTCGGCACACATATTGAGTATTTCTTCTAAACGCGCTGTTTCAGCCACTTTTTGTTCTTCCTCTTTCACTCTGTCTTGATGAGCCTGGAAATACATTTTTTGATATGTTAATCACGATAGTATCGAAAAATGTATAATGTAATGTTTATTGTGCAAAATAATGTATATGTTATTGAAAATTTAACAGTGTTTTATCATAATGAACAGAATATTATGCATTCTTAGTCCAAAATAGGCTAAATTACTGAGCAAAGTATATTTTTTCTTAATATGCGTTTTGATTTTTTTTTTATTGGCTGCTTTAAGACCATAGAATTTTTATCGGATATATTTAAATTTGTTTATATTTAATATTTAAGTAACAAATAAAATCACTTTTCTATTCAAAATTATTCTTCTAAAAAATGTATCTGTAGAGATATGAACAAATAATATCTTTCTAAATAATGTTATTCGAAACTTAATGTATCGTGTTTTGAAATAAAAAACCATAAAAAGTTTTTTTTTTGTTAACGCTAACATTTCCCTTAAAAGTAAGAAATAAAAGGACTATTAGTTTTATCTATACTTACTGATAAATAAAATTAAATTTTTAATATGTTATTTCAAGTGAAGAGTTTTTCACTTAATGCATATGAGTTTGAATGATAGTTACGTCAAATTTATTTTTTGTCTGACTGTTTGTTCTAGTTGATATGTTAACGGCTGTATTGATTTTGAGAGGACTTTAACTTTCAAGTAGTTAATGTCATAAAAAATAACTGAGGCTTTTAAGCAACTTCAAAAAGTTTGTTTCTGAATATTGGTATTTTAATAAATAGAGCATTAGTAGTAGGTAGTATCTTATTGTTTGTTAGAGGATTTATAGTGTGCGCAAAGCCACCGGAAAAAGATCACTATGAAATAAATTAAAAACTAAGCAAATGACAGAGTAAATAACTTCTTTACTTATATAATTCCTTGAGCAATTATTAGCTTGAGAGCATAGCGACATTGAAATGATAAAATGATATTAACTTAACGAGATTATTATTTTAAGATAAAAAAAATAACGTTTTTATATTGTTTTTGGGTTCAGTTTTTTCTATTATATTTTATGTTATTTGTTGATTTAACATATTTTCTTAACTTTAATGAAATACGTACAAACGTAACAAACCCTTTAAAGTACATATAAATATTTGATACTTTGTTAAAAAAAAAATATACTAATTAAATTGAATGTTTAATTACGTCGCCAAAAAGATTTGTCAGAAAAAAATTTACGTCGATACAAAAAAAGTTTTTTCACTATATCCGAAAATTTAAGTTTTCTTATAGTTTTTTTTATTAACATTTAATAGTTAACTCACCACAGTATTGAACAACCTGTCAATTTTCTTTATAATACCGTTATATATTTGTTTCCTTACATTAATTTCATTGCCTGCATACATATTATTTGTTATTTCTACCACATTTTTGTCATTGCCAACAATTTTTTTTATATCTCCTCTCAAATCCTCGTATGATCGTATTATTTGTTTCTCAAGATCTATTATTTTTTCGTCAATATTCTTTTCGTGGTTCTTCGTCTCTCTTATGTAATGGTTTGTGAGTATCGTATTTATTGTTCTGTAAATTTTTATATCGTTTCTTATATTTTGTACCACGTCTAGTTTTTCGTTTATTATTTTCGTTAATTCCTCTATATTATTCTTATTTGAATGTATTTCGTATGTACGTTTCAATCTCTTCATGGCTGAAGTATTCTTCTTTAAATTCTTGATGAAGTTCTTTATGAGATTGCAAGCGTTTTTTTCTTTTTTCGTCGTCATCGCTAATCCCGATTGACCTGGTCGGTTTTGTTTGTTAATTTTGATGTTATTTTATTTATTGATTACCGATGATTACCAAAAATTACCGAGAAAACGTTCCAATAGCGATAGCAATAACCAGAGTAACAATCACTCGACGTAACCTCTCAACAACTGTACACTTTAATTCTATTGTCGCAACGTTATCAGATAAAATGTAATCTTATATTTAATTATATCTTATTGTTTGATTTCGCGTCTTATTATTATAAATATATTTTATTTAAATAATATAAATTTAACATGATTTTGAAGTGTTTTTTTAACTTTTGATTTTTGGCAATTTCCCAGCTATGGCCAGGGTCTGCCTTACATGTTGTGAATAGTTTTGGCTAATTGTTCTTACGACCGCCCGCCTGCCTGACATCAATCCTCTTTGGGAATGCATTAATCAGTGATGTCTAAATACTCTTAGACAGTACATATGACTCGGAAAAATCACATTGGTACTTGTCAGGATCAAACCCGCGCCCTCATGCATGAGAGGCGGGACTTCAACCACTACACCACCACTGGTTTTGACTAATGAATTACGATATATAAATTTACTTTTTTATTTTATTTGTCATCGATTTAAATAATTAATATTGTTATTTAAATTCAATCAGTTTTTTTGTTTTGTTTGTGTTGTACGTATTTTGTTTCATATAACCAAAAAAATATTTATCTTTTTTCTACTTTTAGTATTTTTGTTTTTAAAGACTGCAATGACGTAACTCATACAAGGAGATCTAAGGAATTCATTTAAATAAAACTATTCATATAATCCTACTAATATTATAATCACGAAAGTTTGTGAGTGTGTGTATGTTTGTTACTTCTTCACGCTCAAACGGCTGGACCGATTTTGATAAAATTTTGTATACAGGAAGCTGACCTCCAGGGATAACACATTGGCTACTTTACATCCCGGAAATCAAAGTAACACCGCGGGGCGCAGCTAGTATATTCTAAACCTACCTTAGCTCTCATATGTTCCGCCTCCAGGCTTCTCTCGTAATGTGTATTCGCGTATACTGGTGAATACTGCGGGTTTCTATCATATGACGGCGAAGACAAACACACAACTTTCCCAATCCCGCACAGCCTCCCGTAATCACTATCCATATTTAGCTGCCTCACATCACTCGATAATTTAGCTTCCTTCCTATCAACATTAATTCTCCCATATATATGATCTTTGGACTCATTATTGATTTTTTTGGGTAATTTGGACGTATCATCGAAATTTCTTAGAATATCATCGATTTTTCGACTCTTGGACATATTTTTTTGGTCCACATTATTCTCATTGAGTACAATAAAATTCTGATCGACCACTTTGTTCATGTACACCGGTATATTTCTTCCTCCTAGCACATCTTTTGCTGGCGTATTAACTGTTAATGAATTTGAACTGAATACTTTTGGTGATATTTCATTATCGTTGGCATAAAAGTGAGTTTTGCTGTTATTTTTCTGTTGTTTAGCGTAGTATTCGAATTTGGACACTTTAGCCATGATGCTGCCGGCTTTTGGTTTTGTTTCTTGGTCTGAATTCGTATCTGAAGTGTCTAGATCTTTATTCTTTCTAGGCACAACTGGAGGTTTGTGTCTAGACATTTCCCGTAATGTAACATCTAGTTCTCGATCTAGCTGTGTCAGAGAGTTGTTTTTGTATATTCTGTGAACATTCTGGTAACATTGGTTGCTTGAGTCGGGATTGTGATTCTCGTAACCTGGAAATTATATGGAAGATTGTTTAAATATTAATTCTGTTATTGTTAAATATTAATTTGAGTATACTCCTGGATGTAGATTTTATATTTGTGTTATTATACAACTCTACCAAAATATAGATTTTGAAATTAGTTTTTATAACGTACAAGATGTAAAAAAATAATAACAATAACAAAAGCTATTTCAAACTTCTAATAAAATTTTTATAAATAATATTTTTTAAGATTCTCGTCACAAATATTTCGTACAAGTTGTCGACCACGATGTCATACACATTTTTTCCCATACTGTGTTCGGAGTGAAATATATTAATAATAGTAACTTCTTGAGTAAAATATAAATATTAGCAGACCGTTAGCGACATCTATTGTTTGTGACATGAATTCATATACAATACAAGCATTAAGGTCACTGTGAAAATTACTTTGAAATGAGTGATATATGTACAATAAAAATGACGTCTTGTTGAGTTCTTAGTGACATCATTGGAGAGTTACATCAAAATCCGTTCAGTATATCTTACATGAAAGATCAAAAAACTTCCATATATCCCAAAAAAACTTTTCTAATTATAATATTACTAGCTGCGCCGGGATGTAAAGTAGCCTATATGTTATTCCTGGACGTCAGCTTCTATATACAAAAATTTTATCAAAAATCGGTTCAGCCGTTTGAGCGTGAAGAAGTAACAAACATACAGACACACACAAACTTTCGCAATTATAATATTAGTAGGTAAAATAAATAATATTACCGGTTGGTAAACATTGTTCGTTGGGTGTGAATTGTATCGGAGCCATTGATACGTGGGATGAAGGAAGAACGGATTTCATGAGCTTCGCTTCCTCAGGGTGATTGAAACGAAGGTAGTTTGATCTACCTATCGTTAGCATTGAACCTGGCAAACATTGAAACACAAATATATTACAGTCTTCTTCTAGCTCGCAATTTCCCAGCTATAGCCAGTCTGCCTTATATCTTGTGAATAGTTTTGGCTTATGTTTTTACGACCGGCCGCCTGCCTGACATCAACCCTCTTTGGGAATGCATTAATCAGTTATGTCTAAATACTTTAGAAAGTACATATGACTCGGATAAATCACATTGATACTTGCCAGGATCGAACCCGCGCCCTCATGCATGAGCGGCGGGCCTTTTAACCAGTAGGCCACCACTGAATATATTATAGTATACAGTACATTTAAAACCAATTAATTATGAAATATTGATGCAAACAGGATTCGAACCTATGATTGTATTACCGTTTTGCAGCCACTTTATATCACAACTCTGACGTCAATAAATTTAACCAGTTGACAAGAATATTTTGGATGTTTTAACATTTGAAATGTATTCGATAAAGAAAAAAAAAATAGTAGTTTGGTCACTGTTTTTTCTCTCCTATTCATACATTATTTAACTTTAAATATTTTAATTAATTCTTCATTTTAATTAACTTTATACATATATAATATCAAACCTTGTGATAGTCTCGTAGGTTTTTCAACTGGTAAGCCATCAAGTAACGTTGTACCGCTTATGGGGTACAACGTGACTACGTCGTGTGAGTTCTCTACGCGACAATGTACGTTGGACACGCCCGTACCTACAACGTAAATGTCGCAGGTCGGATCCGAACCTATGGTTACACGACCTGGAAATGATTATGGTTTAACGTAAATACGTAACTTTATTTTTGTTTGAGTCAGAAAATACATATAATCAAGAGTTTTTATTTATAAATAATTTAGTTAGATTAAACTTTATGTAGTTTTTAGACTACACAATGTTTTATATAAAAAATATCTTTTAAAATCTTCTGAATTCGAAACAATATATTATTTATAATATTAATCCTATTTCATCTGTATTTAGGAAGTGCATGTAGAAAAACATCTCACCAAAAACATGCCTGTTAAAAAGGGGGCCAAGTTCCAATCGGCTAATTGTTTGCCTAAAAAAGGGGTGAAATCCAATCTAATGCCAAGTTTAGATGCACTTTGAAATCGATCATTATCATCTTCATCAACAGCATGCTCCACTGGTAAACATTTGCCATTCCCAAGACTCGCCACCACACCCAGTCCTCTGCCTTCCACATCCAGCCACTACCCGCCACCTTATTCACGTCAACGGTCCATCTGGCCGAAATTCACTTTACCATACACCCAACTTAAAATATGGTATAGTTGTGAAAATACGTAGGTGCTTGGTTAAAAATATCTAAAATTATAATACTTCTCAATTTGAACTTGGCAGGTTTTTGTGCTGTACGTAACACTTAATTAATTGTATCATTAATTTATTATTTAGTTATATAATTATTTATATTTATATAATTTAAATATTATATAATTTAAAAAATTAAATTAACCTGCCAAGTTCAAATTGAGAAGTATTATAATTTTAGAAATTTTTAACCAAGCACCTACGTATTTTCACAACTATACCATATTTTAAGTTGGGTGTATGGTAAAGTGAATTTCGGCCAGATGGACCGTTGACGTGAATAAGGTGGCGGGTAGTGGCTGGATGTGGAAGGCAGAGGACTGGGTGTGGTGGCGAGTCTTGGGAATGGCAAATGTTTACCAGTGGATCATGCTGTTGATGAAGATGATAATGATCGATTTCAAAGTGCATCTAAACTTGGCATTAGATTGGATTTCACCCCTTTTTTAGGCAAACAATTAGCCGATTGGAACTTGGCCCCCTTTTTAACAGGCATGTTTTTGGTGAGATTTCAATACTTTTTTTCAAGAAATCGTACAAACAATCGTACTATACAGCGGTACAATGCATAACTTACAGCATGAAACATACAGCTACCATCTGATGGCATAGGAATTACCCTATGTGGTATATCTCCGCCAACCACCGAAAGATGTACAATTTCCATCGTTGGTAAATGAATAGTAGAAAAGAAATAGAGTGAATTTGTGCTTTTAACACACACAAGTAATCAATCAATAAGCAATATCAAAATTAATCCTTTAGCAAGTCAAATCAGTGATCCATTTAATCGTAATCGTAACCATATATAAGATAACAAGACATAAGTGTAGAAAGAAATAGAAAGAAATGACCATCGATTCCTTATCGACTTTCATTCATATATACTGCAGACAAAACAATATGGCGATTCAATTATACCGCTAGCGCCATCTATCGAAAGTAATTTATAACAATAGAAACCTGATTTTTTAGGTAAGCAATATTTAATTAAGTTATACAGTGTGCATTATGTATACATGACAATATTTTATATCCCTTATATATATATATATATATCAGTTCTTAAGAAGCGCCCCACACTTTTTTCACAATAATATTAATTTAAAAATAAATTAACAAACAATAAATGGTATTTTTGTGAAAAAAAAGCGTGATGAGCTTCATATATCACTTCTTGAGAAGCGCCCCACGCTTTTTTTTCAATAATACCATTTATTGTTTATTTTAAACAATTTAAATTAAATTGATTTCCAAGGTTGTAAAGGTTAAATTAGTTTCCACGCGGTTTCTTTCATAATTGGAGCGTGTTTTTTAGTTTTTTTTAAACTATATTTATTTTTTAGTTTCATTTATCACCGATTGATAGATGTACTCATATTATTAATTATTTATATTTCATTATTATGTATTTTATTGTGCTGAGCTGAGCGCCTATATAAAGGTTTTGATTACCTGTCAGTGAGTCAGTGCCAAAATTAGCTATTTTCACAGGGTCATATTTCAGGATCTACTGAAGCTTTATCTATGAAATTTGGCATACTGCTTTAGGACTAGTATTTGATTACGTAGGTACAATTTTATCTTTGTACTTGCAATAGACACTGAGCTACAGGGGGTCAAAAGTGGGTCGAATTTATTAAAAATTCGATATTTAGAATTGAGGCAACTCACGCTTGACCGATTTCTTAAATTTATTAATTTTTTGTTAATCTACATATAACACACAACCTGTGTACCAAATTTCATAATGCTAAAACAATGGGAAGTGGCCTAGAGGTTTTGATTACCTGTCAGTGAGTCAGTGCCAAAATTAGCTATTTTCACAGGGTCATATTTCAGGATCTACTGAAGCTTTATCTATGAAATTTGGCATACTGCTTTAGTTCTAGTATATGATTACGTAGGTAAAATTTTATCTCTGTACTTGCAATAGGCACTGAGCTACAGGGGGGTCAAAAGTGGGTCGAAACGGTTCGTGTAAATATAGTGCACGGCATGCGCCGGCCTGTGGAACTTGGCCGGCGCACTACCGTGCGCTTAGATATATACATACTAAATTAAGTCCATAAACTATTTTTTCTGTACGTTAGATTATATATAAATTAAACTCGTAAAAGTTAAACGATATGTTTAAGAAGTATATATAAATACGTATAGAATAGAAATAATACAAGACACTGTATGTGTGCGTCCGTATGTGTGTGTGTGAGTGTGTACGTGTGGACATGCGCGTACGTGCGTGTGTGTGTGTGTGTTTGTGTGTGTGTGTGTCTGTATTTCACCTTGTTTGATGGGATGTAGCGTGACAGCCGTGCTGAGTCTCCCGGTGCCGAGGCTCACCAGGTGAGGCGTATTAGTAGCGACCCTGGAAAAATAATGTGAAGAATTAACATAACGTTCAGAAAACCAGTTAATGTTAAAATGAATCCAGTATAAGGTTTAAACTTTAAAGTCAGTGGTGGACTAGTGGTTAAAAGGCCCGCCGCTCGTGCACGAGGGCGCGGGTTCGATACTGGCCCGGGCAAATACCAATGTGATTTTTTCGAGTCATATGTACTTTCTAAGAGTATTTAGACATCACTGGTTAATGCTGATTCCCAAAAGAGGGTTGATGTCAGGCAGACGGTCGGTCGTAAAAAAAAACAAATAGCTAAAACTATTCACAACGTGTAAGGCAGACCCTGGCTAAAGCTGGCAAATTGCCAGGAAGAAGAAGAAGGTTTAAACTTTAAGGAAAATATATCCCAGATACAAAAATACGTGTTCGTGGAATTAAGCAGCGCGTGAAAACATAAAGAAAGTTAAACCATAACATCCGTTTTGAAACACCAAGAGTTATAACTCAGAGATAAGTATATACTAAAATTATGGACATATTGGAATAAAAAAGCAATCTAAATTCATAAACATATGTTCGACAATTGTGAGTATCTATTCGTTTAAATGAAACTAATGTATAGAAAATTAAGATTGTTTGAATTAAAGCAACTTGTATATCTAGATATACAAGTTGCTTTAATTATATAGATTAGATTATATAGATTAGACTAATTTCGGTTTTACCTATCTTAATAAATAGAATATTTGAGTTAGAATACAATGATTTTTGGATGCAAAATACTTTTACATGTGAGAACATCTAAAGAGATAAATAGTGACAAAAAGTCTAGTAGTCTAGACACAGACAGCACAAGTATGGTGCTTCAGATAATGTGTACTGATGTAACTTTTAAACATCGATAGATTAAATTTAACATGAACTATAAATCAAAAGGATTTTTTATACAATATAAGTCTGTTTTGTAATTTCATTTTTTAAATCTCACTAACATAATTACAAAAATAATTCCTACAAAATAATTAATAATAATCACATATGTACATGATAAAATAATTTTTAACCACGTTGAAAAAAAAGGTTGTTCCATTAATATGTGTTTGACAAATTAATGTTTCGTCATAAATGGAAACAAAAATAAATTCTGACATCTGAGTCGCATCTGTGAGACTATTTCAGTGACTGTGGGTAATGCATTTGTTATAATAAAATCAGGATACTAACACTTCATATAAATATATATTTATATGTACATATATATAAATTAATTAAATATACTTTAATTCGATTTGAAAACATTATTTGAAAGAACTATTAATTATATTTTAAGATTTAAGTAACATATTTGTATATAAAAAATATATTTATAAAGAAAATTGATTAAATATAATAGTTTTTATATGTGATGATGAATTTCATAGTATAGTTGTAACAATAAAAAAGTATTGAAAATGGGTTCATTGCAGAATAAAACAGTCTCGTCACACTGAGTTTAGTAACTGTTATGAAATTTTCAGAGGTAGTTTAGAAGATTGATGCTTATTGCTTTATAAGTCTTGACAAATTTTCTAAGACAAATTTACTATGTCTGTTGCTTAAATAAAAAAAGGTTTATGATTTGAAACAATTACGCGAAAAACGAAGTACCTAGCTATTTACGAAGCATTTCACGTTTCCATTCAATAAACGATAGTAATACTATAATATAAATGTATTCAAATTTGGTTAGGTAGAGAGAGGAGCTTGGACAGTGGAGGTGAGCGTTTAACGCGTTAGATAGGGGTCCCTTAAACCTACACTTGGGTCACAAGTCACAGTCACTGTTGAAGCTCCTCTCACTACAACGATGGACCCGACACACGCACCGTGAATACATTGAATGATGAGAGGTTTCGTCTCTCTATATATATTAAACCTACACCTGGGTCACAAGTCCCAGTCACTGTTGAAGCTCCTCTCACTACAACGATGGACCCGACACACGCACCGTGAATACATTGAATGATGAGAGGTTTCGTCTCTCTATATATATTAAACCTACACCTGGGTCACAAGTCCCAGTCACTGTTGAAGCTCCTCTCACTACAACGATGGACCCGACACACGCACCGTGAATACATTGAATGATGAGAGGTTTCGTCTCTCTATATATATTAAACCTACACCTGGGTCGCAAGTCCCAGTCACTGTTGAAGCTCCTCTCACTACAACGATGGACCCGACACACGCACCGTGAATACATTGAATGATGAGAGGTTTCGTCTCTCTATATATATTAAACCTACACCTGGGTTGCAAGTCCCAGTCACTGTTGAAGCTCCTCTCACTACAACGATGGACCCGACACACGCACCGTGAATACATTGAATGATGAGAGGTTTCGTCTCTCTATATATATTAAACCTACACCTGGGTCACAAGTCCCAGTCACTGTTGAAGCTCCTCTCACTACAACGATGGACCCGACACACGCACCGTGAATACATTGAATGATGAGAGGTTTCGTCTCTCTATATACATATATTAAACCTACACCTGGGTTGCAAGTCCCAGTCACTGTTGAAGCTCCTCTCACTACAACGATGGACCCGACACACGCACCGTGAATACATTGAATAATGAGAGGTTTCGTCTCTCTATATATATTAAACCTACACCTGGGTCACAAGTCCCAGTCACTGTTGAAGCTCCTCTCACTACAACGATGGACCCGACACACGCACCGTGAATACATTGAATGATGAGAGGTTTCGTCTCTCTATATATATTAAACCTACACCTGGGTCACAAGTCCCAGTCACTGTTGAAGCTCCTCTCACTACAACGATGGACCCGACACACGCACCGTGAATACATTGAATGATGAGAGGTTTCGTCTCTCTATATATATTAAACCTACACCTGGGTCACAAGTCCCAGTCACTGTTGAAGCTCCTCTCACTACAACGATGGACCCGACACACGCACCGTGAATACATTGAATGATGAGAGGTTTGGTTTCTTAATTAATGATAAACTGCTGACGCTCTGTATGTAGTGTGACGATACTCACTTGTAGTAAGGATATAAGTTTTTCGTTTAAATCATTCTATCCTTGGTTATCCATACTTAAAACCTATAAGATGTTGTCCCGAAAGTTAGTTATTGGTTCCTAATAGATGAAATTAGTAGAACGAATTTTATCATAAAAAATAATCAAACGATTAGACTAGAAGAAATAATATACATATATGATCAATTCAATTCTCCAATTAATGTATAATGCATCTTATTCTACACATTCAAGATATTTAATATGAATTTAAAATTAATTTATGTTTCAATAATTCATTGAGAGAGAAAATATAATTGATTGATTACATGGAACAAATGGTTAAGAATTACGGTATTGTTTTAAAACTTTGATGGATATAATATTTATATTTTGTATCATAATTAATCTTATAAGAAGTAATATCACTTTGTTATGATAAATTTCCTTTTATCTTTATATTCTTCAACCGAGTTAATACATTTCGTCTGTCTTTGAAAAACATTTCTTTGAAGAAATTTTGGATATTTTCGATTTATTTGGATAATTATATTTTCTCTCCAATTGTACACATTAAAATGCTTCTATTACAGTCATCTTTATATGATTTTTAGTTCTGACCTTCGAAGTCAGTCCTGGGAGGTTCTTTGTAAATTTGGTTACCTAGAGAGGAGCTTGGACATTTGAGGTGAACGTTTAACGCATTATATAGGGCCCCTTAAACCTACACCTGGGTCACAAGTCCCAGTCACTGTTGAAGCTCCTCTCACTACAACGATGAACCCGGCACACGCACCGTGAATACATTGAATGATGAGAGGTTTCGTCTCTCTATATATATTAAACCTACACCTGGGTCACAAGTCCCAGTCACTGTTGAAGCTCCTCTCACTACAACGATGAACCCGGCACACGCACCGTGAATACATTGAATGATGAGAGGTTTCGTCTCTCTATATATATTAAACCTACACCTGGGTCACAAGTCCCAGTCACTGTTGAAGCTCCTCTCACTACAACGATGAACCCGGCACACGCACCGTGAATACATTGAATGATGAGAGGTTTCGTCTCTCTATATATATTAAACCTACACCTGGGTCACAAGTCCCAGTCACTGTTGAAGCTCCTCTCACTACAACGATGAACCCGGCACACGCACCGTGAATACATTGAATGATGAGAGGTTTCGTCTCTCTATATATATTAAACCTACACCTGGGTCACAAGTCCCAGTCACTGTTGAAGCTCCTCTCACTACAACGATGAACCCGGCACACGCACCGTGAATACATTGAATGATGAGAGGTTTCGTCTCTCTATATATATTAAACCTACACCTGGGTCACAAGTCCCAGTCACTGTTGAAGCTCCTCTCACTACAACGATGAACCCGGCACACGCACCGTGAATACATTGAATGATGAGAGGTTTCGTCTCTCTATATATATTAAACCTACACCTGGGTCACAAGTCCCAGTCACTGTTGAAGCTCCTCTCACTACAACGATGAACCCGGCACACGCACCGTGAATACATTGAATGATGAGAGGTTTCGTCTCTCTATATATATTAAACCTACACCTGGGTCACAAGTCCCAGTCACTGTTGAAGCTCCTCTCACTACAACGATGAACCCGGCACACGCACCGTGAATACATTGAATGATGAGAGGTTTCGTCTCTCTATATATATTAAACCTACACCTGGGTCACAAGTCCCAGTCACTGTTGAAGCTCCTCTCACTACAACGATGAACCCGGCACACGCACCGTGAATACATTGAATGATGAGAGGTTTCGTCTCTCTATATATATTAAACCTACACCTGGGTCACAAGTCCCAGTCACTGTTGAAGCTCCTCTCACTACAACGATGAACCCGGCACACGCACCGTGAATACATTGAATGATGAGAGGTTTCGTCTCTCTATATATATTAAACCTACACCTGTGTCACAAGTCCCAGTCACTGTTGAAGCTCCTCTCACTACAACGATGAACCCGGCACACGCACCGTGAATACATTGAATGATGAGAGGTTTCGTCTCTCTATATATATTAAACCTACACCTGGGTCACAAGTCCCAGTCACTGTTGAAGCTCCTCTCACTACAACGATGAACCCGGCACACGCACCGTGAATACATTGAATGATGAGAGGTTTCGTCTCTCTATATATATATTAAACCTACACCTGGGTCACAAGTCCCAGTCACTGTTGAAGCTCCTCTCACTACAACGATGAACCCGGCACACGCACCGTGAATACATTGAATGATGAGAGGTTTCGTCTCTCTATATATATTAAACCTACACCTGGGTCACAAGTCCCAGTCACTGTTGAAGCTCCTCTCACTACAACGATGAACCCGGCACACGCACCGTGAATACATTGAATGATGAGAGGTTTCGTCTCTCTATATATATTAAACCTACACCTGGGTCACAAGTCCCAGTCACTGTTGAAGCTCCTCTCACTACAACGATGAACCCGGCACACGCACCGTGAATACATTGAATGATGAGAGGTTTCGTCTCTCTATATATATTAAACCTACACCTGGGTCACAAGTCCCAGTCACTGTTGAAGCTCCTCTCACTACAACGATGAACCCGGCACACGCACCGTGAATACATTGAATGATGAGAGGTTTCGTCTCTCTATATATATTAAACCTACACCTGGGTCACAAGTCCCAGTCACTGTTGAAGCTCCTCTCACTACAACGATGAACCCGGCACACGCACCGTGAATACATTGAATGATGAGAGGTTTCGTCTCTCTATATATATTAAACCTACACCTGGGTCACAAGTCCCAGTCACTGTTGAAGCTCCTCTCACTACAACGATGAACCCGGCACACGCACCGTGAATACATTGAATGATGAGAGGTTTCGTCTCTCTATATATATTAAACCTACACCTGGGTCACAAGTCCCAGTCACTGTTGAAGCTCCTCTCACTACAACGATGAACCCGGCACACGCACCGTGAATACATTGAATGATGAGAGGTTTCGTCTCTCTATATATATTAAACCTACACCTGGGTCACAAGTCCCAGTCACTGTTGAAGCTCCTCTCACTACAACGATGAACCCGGCACACGCACCGTGAATACATTGAATGATGAGAGGTTTCGTCTCTCTATATATATTAAACCTACACCTGGGTCACAAGTCCCAGTCACTGTTGAAGCTCCTCTCACTACAACGATGAACCCGGCACACGCACCGTGAATACATTGAATGATGAGAGGTTTCGTCTCTCTATATATATTAAACCTACACCTGGGTCACAAGTCCCAGTCACTGTTGAAGCTCCTCTCACTACAACGATGAACCCGGCACACGCACCGTGAATACATTGAATGATGAGAGGTTTCGTCTCTCTATATATATTAAACCTACACCTGGGTCACAAGTCCCAGTCACTGTTGAAGCTCCTCTCACTACAACGATGAACCCGGCACACGCACCGTGAATACATTGAATGATGAGAGGTTTCGTCTCTCTATATATATTAAACCTACACCTGGGTCACAAGTCCCAGTCACTGTTGAAGCTCCTCTCACTACAACGATGAACCCGGCACACGCACCGTGAATACATTGAATGATGAGAGGTTTCGTCTCTCTATATATATTAAACCTACACCTGGGTCACAAGTCCCAGTCACTGTTGAAGCTCCTCTCACTACAACGATGAACCCGGCACACGCACCGTGAATACATTGAATGATGAGAGGTTTCGTCTCTCTATATATATTAAACCTACACCTGGGTCACAAGTCCCAGTCACTGTTGAAGCTCCTCTCACTACAACGATGAACCCGGCACACGCACCGTGAATACATTGAATGATGAGAGGTTTCGTCTCTCTATATATATTAAACCTACACCTGGGTCACAAGTCCCAGTCACTGTTGAAGCTCCTCTCACTACAACGATGAACCCGGCACACGCACCGTGAATACATTGAATGATGAGAGGTTTCGTCTCTCTATATATATTAAACCTACACCTGGGTCACAAGTCCCAGTCACTGTTGAAGCTCCTCTCACTACAACGATGAACCCGGCACACGCACCGTGAATACATTGAATGATGAGAGGTTTCGTCTCTCTATATATATTAAACCTACACCTGGGTCACAAGTCCCAGTCACTGTTGAAGCTCCTCTCACTACAACGATGAACCCGGCACACGCACCGTGAATACATTGAATGATGAGAGGTTTCGTCTCTCTATATATATTAAACCTACACCTGGGTCACAAGTCCCAGTCACTGTTGAAGCTCCTCTCACTACAACGATGAACCCGGCACACGCACCGTGAATACATTGAATGATGAGAGGTTTCGTCTCTCTATATATATTAAACCTACACCTGGGTCACAAGTCCCAGTCACTGTTGAAGCTCCTCTCACTACAACGATGAACCCGGCACACGCACCGTGAATACATTGAATGATGAGAGGTTTCGTCTCTCTATATATATTAAACCTACACCTGGGTCACAAGTCCCAGTCACTGTTGAAGCTCCTCTCACTACAACGATGAACCCGGCACACGCACCGTGAATACATTGAATGATGAGAGGTTTCGTCTCTCTATATATATTAAACCTACACCTGGGTCACAAGTCCCAGTCACTGTTGAAGCTCCTCTCACTACAACGATGAACCCGGCACACGCACCGTGAATACATTGAATGATGAGAGGTTTCGTCTCTCTATATATATTAAACCTACACCTGGGTCACAAGTCCCAGTCACTGTTGAAGCTCCTCTCACTACAACGATGAACCCGGCACACGCACCGTGAATACATTGAATGATGAGAGGTTTCGTCTCTCTATATATATTAAACCTACACCTGGGTCACAAGTCCCAGTCACTGTTGAAGCTCCTCTCACTACAACGATGAACCCGGCACACGCACCGTGAATACATTGAATGATGAGAGGTTTCGTCTCTCTATATATATTAAACCTACACCTGGGTCACAAGTCCCAGTCACTGTTGAAGCTCCTCTCACTACAACGATGAACCCGGCACACGCACCGTGAATACATTGAATGATGAGAGGTTTTCGTCTCTCTATATATATTAAACCTACACCTGGGTCACAAGTCCCAGTCACTGTTGAAGCTCCTCTCACTACAACGATGAACCCGGCACACGCACCGTGAATACATTGAATGATGAGAGGTTTCGTCTCTCTATATATATTAAACCTACACCTGGGTCACAAGTCCCAGTCACTGTTGAAGCTCCTCTCACTACAACGATGAACCCGGCACACGCACCGTGAATACATTGAATGATGAGAGGTTTCGTCTCTCTATATATATTAAACCTACACCTGGGTCACAAGTCCCAGTCACTGTTGAAGCTCCTCTCACTACAACGATGAACCCGGCACACGCACCGTGAATACATTGAATGATGAGAGGTTTCGTCTCTCTATATATATTAAACCTACACCTGGGTCACAAGTCCCAGTCACTGTTGAAGCTCCTCTCACTACAACGATGAACCCGGCACACGCACCGTGAATACATTGAATGATGAGAGGTTTCGTCTCTCTATATATATTAAACCTACACCTGGGTCACAAGTCCCAGTCACTGTTGAAGCTCCTCTCACTACAACGATGAACCCGGCACACGCACCGTGAATACATTGAATGATGAGAGGTTTCGTCTCTCTATATATATTAAACCTACACCTGGGTCACAAGTCCCAGTCACTGTTGAAGCTCCTCTCACTACAACGATGAACCCGGCACACGCACCGTGAATACATTGAATGATGAGAGGTTTCGTCTCTCTATATATATTAAACCTACACCTGGGTCACAAGTCCCAGTCACTGTTGAAGCTCCTCTCACTACAACGATGAACCCGGCACACGCACCGTGAATACATTGAATGATGAGAGGTTTCGTCTCTCTATATATATTAAACCTACACCTGGGTCACAAGTCCCAGTCACTGTTGAAGCTCCTCTCACTACAACGATGAACCCGGCACACGCACCGTGAATACATTGAATGATGAGAGGTTTCGTCTCTCTATATATATTAAACCTACACCTGGGTCACAAGTCCCAGTCACTGTTGAAGCTCCTCTCACTACAACGATGAACCCGGCACACGCACCGTGAATACATTGAATGATGAGAGGTTTCGTCTCTCTATATATATTAAACCTACACCTGGGTCACAAGTCCCAGTCACTGTTGAAGCTCCTCTCACTACAACGATGAACCCGGCACACGCACCGTGAATACATTGAATGATGAGAGGTTTCGTCTCTCTATATATATTAAACCTACACCTGGGTCACAAGTCCCAGTCACTGTTGAAGCTCCTCTCACTACAACGATGAACCCGGCACACGCACCGTGAATACATTGAATGATGAGAGGTTTCGTCTCTCTATATATATTAAACCTACACCTGGGTCACAAGTCCCAGTCACTGTTGAAGCTCCTCTCACTACAACGATGAACCCGGCACACGCACCGTGAATACATTGAATGATGAGAGGTTTCGTCTCTCTATATATATTAAACCTACACCTGGGTCACAAGTCCCAGTCACTGTTGAAGCTCCTCTCACTACAACGATGAACCCGGCACACGCACCGTGAATACATTGAATGATGAGAGGTTTCGTCTCTCTATATATATTAAACCTACACCTGGGTCACAAGT